>JAEIFT010000571.1:0-164250 GCA_018904225.1 Lordiphosa mommai
GAGTCATCTACCGAAAAAGGTATCAAATATTAATATTAACGAAATATCTTTAAAATTTAAATCTTTTATCGAATCTTTTAAAATGATTGTCTAGGCTGTTTGATGGAGAATTTATAAGCTCTCTGATTGGACCACCTGGATTTAAGTGAATCGGAATTAATCCTGATTAACTAACACTTACTCCACGTTCAATACAACTAGGTACTAGCAAATCGAGTATAAGACCTAATAAAAGAACAATATTAGCCCAATATAAGAGCTTTTAGCCCAACTATATATGTCGTAACAACGTCCCAAAATTCCCAAGTGAACAATTTTCGAGATTCGGGACGGACGAAAAAGTTTCGGGACGAAGGTTACGTGATCTAATTTTCTTCCATTTCTAGTACAGATGTGCTTCAAAATTATAATTTCAAGTAGAAATTATACGTTTGTACCCTAAAAAACAACAGTCCTAAAATTCTTCAATCAATCAAAAAGTCTTATTTCAAGTACGAATCCTACTTAAAGATCAAATAATGTACATTCGGAATTGCAATGTCATAGCGAAAGAACAAAAAGATACCTTGAGCGAGTTTAAAAAAATTAAAATCAACCCCGTGTGTTGTTAAAATAAACCTATTTGAGTTAGAGTCAAGCGCACCTGAGCTGAGATGGGTTTTTCTGAAAACGGGGGTTTTGATGTGCCCAAACCGGATCCGAACCGAACCTTTACATTTTGACCCCTCAAACCCTAGCCCGAACCGGAGCTCTTGATAAAATATAAAATGTTCGGTTTATAATATTAAGTAATTTTTCTAACGAATGAAATTTGTAATAAAAGCATTAAGAATGAAGTTTTTGACTGCAGTAGAAAGCAATTAACATTTATAGAATACAAATTCTATCAATGATCTTCAAGATTTTTTCTAAAATTGTCCAAGAGAACATACATATAAATATACATACAGGGTTGCCCATATTCGACGGGCCCATCTGGCAACGCCATAACTTTTGACAGAGATGTCAGATCGCTTAATGACATACCGCGTTTGAAGCGTCAGTCCAAGCAGATTTTTACCATGGAACAATACACGCCACGCGAGCGCTCTGAAATAGTTGAAATTTACATTCAACAGAACAAGTCAATTGTGAAAACTCAATTATCATGTCCGATGAAGCCCATTTCACATTGAATGGGACCGATAAGCAAAATTGCCGTATTTACGCCACTGAAAATCCTCAGAGATTCAAGAAGTGCCTCTTCATGACGAAAAAGTCACAGTTTGGTGTGGCGTTAGTGCGAAAACGGTCATTGGGCCGTTTTTCTTCCAAAATGAAAATGGCCATGCTGTTACCATCAACCAGGAGCGTTATCGCGACATGATGACCAATTTTGTGATGCCAATTATTCGTCGAAAGCGTATGAGGCAGTTCTGGTTTCAACAAGACGGCGCTCCACCGCACACAAGTCGCATAACAATCGATTTTCTGAAGAAATTGTTTCCGGGCCGTTTGATGTCGAAAAGTGGTGATTTGGACTGGCCACCGCGTTCGCCCGATTTGACGCCGCCTGACTTCTTCTTGTGGGGATATTTGAAGTCAAAGGTTTACGTTAACAAGCCAAGGACCGTAGAAGAGCTCAAGGACAACATTCTGAAGAAATAGCCGCTATTCCGGCCGAAATGTTGGCGAAAACGATGGAAAATGCTGCAAAAAGGGCACAATACGCCATCAACGCCAGAGGCGGCCATTTGAGAGATATCATATTCAAAAATTGATGTAAACAAATCTACTTGGAACAAATTAAATGATTAAGATTGCCAACCGCCAAATTTTTTTTTTTTTCTTTGATTTTTAAAAAAAACATGGGTCCGTCGAATATGGGCAACCCTGTATATATCGTTTGTTTTAAGTCTTGGAAAAGGTTTAAAATCTGTTCCAGATATCATTTGTACGTGCATTTTCCAACTTAAAGTTTATTCTTCTTAATCTAAGAAGCTATATGAGATGTACAGATTCAGAAAGAAACAATGTCTATACAGAAAAAAATCCGAGAGATCCCAACTGATGTCAGAAATTGGTCGATTTCCACATTTTCCAAACCAAGTACGAATAGATTTTCCAATCCCGGATTGCTTGTCTTGAAAGAGCTCGAAATACGTTTATTTCAAAAACAACGGATTGTTTAAAGCATTTTTTTTTGCGCCCTCTGGTTTTGAATGTGATAATTATTCCAAAAATCTACTCAAAAGAGAGAAGAGTCGTAACCTCCGAATGAGCTTTTTTTTTAAATCGAATTTCAAAATTTCTTAGCCGAATCGAATAAAAACTTAAAAATGCATTTAAATCAAACTTTTATTTTTTTGTCTGTAGGAAAAGAGGTTCCAACCAAAACCCGGGGTTCAGGGATTTCAGGAACCAGTCCGCGAATCGAACCCCAAAGATTACTTACGGTTTCGAACTCCGAACCGAACTTCTTCCAAAATTTGAGATGTTCCAAATGTAAAAAAATTATTTTGACAAGGTTGGAAAATTAAGGTATTCCTAGAACTGTAGCTCAAATACTATTTATTCCAGATGTATGACGAAAATGGCTAATTTGGTCATTTTCTGACATTTGTATCTCTTAGAAAAATGCTAATTTTAAACATCTAATTTCTTTAAAGAAAAGCATAATGAAATTTTTAATTACGAAAAATTCGTAATTGTAAAGTTAATTAATTTTTTATATACACTCAAAATCGTAATTGTAATTGTAATGGTAATTTCAATTTACAGCTCTGACTGTATATTCGTATGACAACACACGGAATTAAGTGTACCAGAGTATTTTGCAGTTGGGGCAATCGACTGTTTTAAATAGAAGGGATTCGGTTCAGGAACAGGTTTGGAAGGTCATTTGTTAAGAAGGTTCGGTTTATGGTCTGATGCGAGAGTTCCAATATACCCGAATCGAACTGGAATCAGAACATTTTGTCATATAAGTGCTATAAGCATGTTCTTTACAGTGTTTTGACTACTTTTTTGTTGACCTGCTAAACCCACTAAAGATAGATAACCTCAAATCAGCTAAAATCAGCTAGTATATGTGTTTATATGAAATTTTCCCTCAAGATCTATATTTTTGAAAATGCATTTCCAGCCAACCAAATGATGTTCTATTTAGTACTTTTAGTACTTTTTCTGCTTAGTCTATATATAGAGCTTACATTATAATTATACAAATATTGGTTAGTCATTGCAAATGGCGTGTTGGTTTTTGTGCTTAAAGGGCCCCCCCGCACATCTCCCTGCTTGCTAAATGCACTGCACCAGGTCTCGGGTTACTCATTCAATAGCCACAGAATTCTCTGTTAAGCTTTTCGCACTTGTGTCTGAATTTCATTGTCGCGGTCAATTTCGCACAGCTGATAGGCTTACCAAAAATACAAAAAAAAAAAAAAAAGAAGCTAACAAAGAACAAAATTAGAAATATTTACGAGACTTGAAATTGGATTTCACGAGAGTGTCGTACATATATGTAGGTAAACGTTACTGGTCGTGCCATATAACAGAAAAAAAATAAAAAAAAATATCAAAATACGTTTAGGAACGCCTGGCCTGGGGGCACAAATAGCGGTTGTTTTTTTTTTTTATGCAAGTCGTGCAATTATTTTATTTATATTTGGCTGCTGTTGTTGTTGTGGTGGTGGTTCATTGTTATTGTTTTACATTTTGTGCCTGGCATTGCACATTTTGTTGTTTCGTAATTGGCAATAGGATAGAGATATCAGCAGGTAATGTGATGACAATATGTCTTGTGTGTGTGTGTGCGATGCGATAACTCAACTTTGTATTATTATGGGAAAATAGAAAATTCCCAAATAATTTCACACATGAGCTGAGGCTAAGCTGAGGCAGGCAACGTTGCCGTTTTTCATTCAAGTCATTTTGGAGTCGTGTCGAGTCGAGTGTTGACAAAAGGTGCTAAAGAACCGGACAGACACAAAAGATTATCATCCAGCTATGCTTGGTGTGTGTCTATGTGTGTGTGAGCTAAACAAAGAAGGCGCAGCAAGAAATCGATTATTATTCCAAGAGCTGACGAACGGGCTCTCTGTGTACATACATACATATATATATATATATATATAAAGAAAGCAGAGGACGGTATTTCTTACCTGTTATTGATAACCAGTTGCCTGACAGTAGAGAGAGAGATGATGACGTTTCAAACCGGTTTATGTTTCGATCAGGTGCATATATATACATAATAAATACTAAAAAGCCTAGGCCACACTTTTTGATTCTACTTATACAAAAAAAAAAAACAACAAAAATTTAAAAACAAAGCTACATTGCATGCGCTCGCTCGCTCGCTCTGCCACAAAGCTACAAAATTGTTGTGTGAAGCTTGGCAACGCCGCTGCTGCCCTCTCGTTGGCAATTTCGCATCTAACAGATACAATAATATACCCCCAGAGCCAGCAGCTGTAGACGCTCGTCGTTGTACGTCGATGTGCTTGTTTTTCTTGTTTTGCACACGCACACACACACACAGAGACAAGTTTGCTTGTTTTCAATTAGAGTCGAAATAAAAAAAAAGAAATATCAGCGGCAAAATACAAGCAACGCGAGTATCTTGCAAATACACCGCACGTTGTGTAAACATCAGTTGCTGTCGCTGTCGACGTTAACGTAGCAGCTGACTTCGCCGTCTCAGCCAATTTGAATTTATGTGTGTGTGTGTGTGTGTGTGTTGGCTTTGTGGTTGCTGCTTTTGTAGGTTTTCTTCTTCTGCCGCTGCCGCTTTGTCTTCTTCTTCTTCTTCTGCAGCCATACACGGCGTATACTTTATTTTTATGCTGGCATTTTTGCGGCACTTGAATTTTCTGCTCTCTGTCTCTCTGCCTGCCTGATGTATGTATGTGTATGTGAGCGTATTTGCTGCCTTTTGTCGCTTAATTGCAAATGAGTCATGCACACTCACACACATGCATAATTCAAAGTCCGCCTGGCTAACAATATTTTTTGTATTTTTTTTTATTCAATTCGCCTTTTGCCGGAGAACACAAAAATATAAACCGCGTGTGCAGGAAGCAACCGCTTAATGTCTACGGCCGGCCTGTTCCCTCCCCTCTCCTGCTGCTTGTGTTCTTTTATTTTCTGATAAATAAATAAATTTCTTGAAGTTTGGATGCTTTTAGACAGATTTGGGATTTGAGTTTTGGACAATAAATCAAGTGAGAGATCAAAAGGAAGATCAATATTTCTTTGAGAAGAGAAATTATGAGATGAGTTGAATCACAACATTTACAGTCCTGTAAATCAAGAGCTTAAATGCGTTTAGACGGTCAAAAATTTGCCTATTTTTCAATTTATTTATTCCAACTTTTGAGCATAGAAAAGAGCAACATTTGATCAATATTTGGCAAAGAAAAAGTTCTTAGAAAAGTATTGAAAATTCACCAAATGGTCCCAAAGTTATAAATACGAAAAAAATATGATAGACCTTTTTAACTACAGCAGGCATAGCACCCAAAATTTTTTTATCTTCTCAACCAGAAACCGTTTTTGTAGGCAATTTTCGGTTCGGTTCAGCATTTTCGAAAAACACCGGTTCGGTTTACGAGCTGAAATAAGCGGTTCGGTACGTTTTGTTTCGGGTTGGTTCAGAACCGGTTTGCATCCCTGTTAAAAATAAATGAAAATCAATTTTAAATAATTCAACTAAAACTTGTAAAATAGGTTCCAAGTTATGTTTCTTAAAATTTTGTTTGAGTTTGTATTGTAAAAAAAAAAAAATTTTTTTTTCCTATGTTCAAAATATCAAGTTATTATTTCGAAAGGATTTAAATGATATTTTTGAGAATATCAATTGTTTTTTATCAAAGTGTTTTCTTAGTTTTATGAGTTTTCATGTATGCTTTTTTAGGAGCGATTAAACTCAAAGTAATTTTGTTTCGTTGAGAAAAATTTGATGGATTATCGTGTTTTATCATCACTCTTAATGTAATATTGTTCTTTTAATCTTCTTTACGATAGTCTAATTGGTTTTTGGCCCAATTTGCCCGAATCCGTAAAATCTTGATTTTTATCCAGACGAGTTTGAGTTTGAGCATTAACAACTTTTTAAAGTGTGATTATAAAATGGCCGTAAGACACCAGCTGATTCAGATTTTCATAATATTCCATTCCATAATATTGTTCTTCAATGCGAAATAAGTCGTCTTATAAAGCTATGATCTTCTGCCAAAGTTTTCCTTACTCATTTTATGTTTGTTTAATTTTGTCTAAGACACCCTAAGCTTCCAAAAACCATAGTAAGTCCAAGTCTTAACTTAGGAGCCGTTAATTTTATTAACGAGGTCTTGTGCCTCATTCCAGAACGAAATAATTCAGCCTACATTATAAGTTTCTAGCATCGTACACCTAGTCTTAAAAAATAAGAGTTTTGACTTATAGTCAGTAGATTTATGTTTTAAATAAACGTTAATTCAATAGGAATTTCTCAAAGCCGTTACCGTTTGAATAAAAAGCGAGCTATATCACCTTATCGCTAATTGGGATGACTCAAAAAAATTTCTGCCAAATTGAGAAAGTTGCTGTTCAATTGAACAGTTTTTAAAAAATCCCGAAAATCACGAATAAACCCTCCTGAACGTTATTAAAAGAATAAACATTTCAAATGAAGGAAATCCACAGTTCAGCACACATTTCCTACGAACTGGCTGTCCAAGTATCGAAGCAACAAATTTTACGTGCCGATATATCTGTTTTTATGAAAAAAACGTCCGTCAAATGTCATTTGGTTTTGAAAAGAGTCCAATATGCATTGTAAACATAAAATGAACTCTGAAAATATGTGGAACTATTAGCAAAGTTCTCATTAATTTTGTAGACTACAACGATGACTCTTGTCCATTTAAACAGAACAATCCTACATCCACGTTTCAAAACGCAAAAACCATATTCTGAAGAACAAAAATTAAGGGTTCTGATGGAAAGAAGAAGAAGAAGAAGGAGAAGAACTAAAGAGTCAATTATTACAGTGTGAGCAATATTTTATAGATCTATTCTTCAAAACTTGTTCATCAGTTCACTTATTTCTTTCTGAAAATATTAATTTAATTTTAAGAACAATTTAGCATGATTCATAAAATATTCTAAGACTGAATTTGAGCTGTGTTTTTGTTAACTTTAAAGAAGAAATACAATTATACAAAAATATTTCAAACTTTACTTTGAATCAATTAAAATATGTTTGTAAGGTGACTTATTTTGCATACCTGATTTAATTTTATCTGTTAGTTGTTGATTCGATAACATTTAAAGCAGGGCGAACCCTTTTGAACTAGTTCGGTTCAGGTATTACAAGAACCTGGACCGAACCGGTTCTTCTAAATGGAACCAAACCTCGTAGAAAATGATCAAGACAACCCAAACCAATCAATTTTTTTTTATTGCTCAAAAAATAAAGATGTTAAAATAAAAATAAAAGTCTTGTAACGTACTAATTTACTGATCATTTGAGATAGAAAATATAGAAAATAGAAAACTTTAACAAATTCAAAGTTAACCCGACCCTGCCCCCACGCTATCATCTCTAGCTAGACCTCAAATTGCTTGCCAATACAGAGAGAGAGACTTGAGAGCAAAATTCCAACTAATTTAACGCCATGGCCACCATTCAGACACATCTGGCATCCTATCTAAATGCTCACTCAATTCTGTCTGTGGGTCTGGCTTTGGTCTAGGCCCGGTCGGTCGTCTATGTCTCTATTTCTGTCTACTTATGCCGATTGCCGGATTGCCCAACAACAAGTGCACTGCAGCACAAAACATTTTGGCATTTTGGGGCCGTTGTCTCGCGTGACGCCTCCCGGTCCGGTGCAAGCTATTTTGCCCAAGGGCTTGCACAATCATACTCCCAAATATGTGTGTGGGTGTGTTTTGGCTTTGAGAGTGCAATGAACTCAAAACTTATAGACAAAAAAAAAAAAAACTAACTACACGATTGCAATGAAAGGCCTCTTTTGAATGGTCAAGTCAGTCATGCGGGTCGAACGCCCTCAACTAATCAAAATCAATTATCAAGAGAGTGCGAAGACGGTTTTTTTCTATTTCTTTCCAACTATTACTGAAATGATGATGTGTTTGTCTGTACAGTTGGAGGCGTAGGGCACGTGATGCGCCTTTTAATAATGGAGAAATTGTCATATGAAAAACAGAAAATAAAAATAATAATTGAGGGATTTTTTTTTTTTTATTATTGCTCACCCCATTCCCTGGCTAAATATAGAAGGAACTTTGTCTATAAATAATTGGTTGGATGATTTATATCGAAAATTTCAGCCGGATATTCGTGAATATAGGGGGGTGTTACGGTGGGTGGGGGGAGGTCATAAAAAAATCAAAGTAATTTACAGAATAATTACTGAAATTATTGTCAATTACTGCAATTGCAATTGCTCGCCCTCCCACTACAATAAACCACGTCACACGGGGCGTATGCGTGCTGTGGTTGTTATAAAGAATATACAATAAAAAAAAAAAAAAAAAAGGCAAACTCGTGTATATTTCATACAATTTACGTAACATTTTTCTGTTGCCCTCCCCATATCTCACATATATTTACCTCTTCATATACTACACTTGTCAGCTGTTTGAGAGCGGGCCTGTGGGTATACGTTCGCAATGTGAAATAAATGTTTAATTATTATTTTTAATTGCTATACTAATTGCAAAAAATTAAAAGCGTTTAATATAAAATAAGCGAATGCAATGAAACATGCAAACGACCAAAGGGAATGGTGAGAGAAATTAAAATAAAATACCAAAACGGATTGAGTTTGCTTATAAAGCAAACAATTTAAAAGGACTTTCATTCATATCAAAATTGTGTGGGCTATTACTAAAATCAAAGTTTATTCCAGCTCAAGGTCATGTAAGTTGTGTTTGCTCATAACATAAACAACTTATGCATTATACACCAATAAGTCCGCATTTACACGATGAAGTTTGCTTCATGAAGCTCTCTTCGATTTCGTTTTGAAGCATCTTCAAACTTCATGGCATTCATGAAGAGTTTGTCATGAAGTTCGATTTAACGACGGTTTCGATAAGCAAATAACCCACAAATACCCTGATAGTTCTATCGGACAAAGCAGGTTCGAAAGTAGCTTCCCTGCGTTGATTTGATTGTTCTCTGCTTCGGCTGCCCCTCTTCACCTCTTCCCCACAAACAAAAACTCAGAATAATTTAAAGACTAAGAGTAGTGGGCCTACTGATGATAGGACCGGAAGGTCTTTGAAACAGTACTGTATAGGCAATTAGTTCTATAGTTAATCTCAGTCTTATTAAAAGCATTGTCTGTCCTATTAAAGCTTGCTCTGACTGACGCTTATACCAACGACAATTCTCCATAGAAGAAAAACTGTGACAAAAATTGTTCCTAAAATTTTTAAATATCATTATACTTGTAAATAAATCGATATTTTTTGACGATATATCCGAAAATAATGTACAATGGTCACATTATTATAGGCTAATTGATGAATATTAAACTAGACTAGATTTTAAATGGTTTTGTTGCTATAGGAACGATCGGTTTTAATATTTTTTTGGAAAGAAATATCTTTAACTTTAGGAATGGCGGTTTAAAACAATTTCGAAGAATTCCACCTGGATAAAATATGGAAGCAAGGGCTTGCACACCGCTGGTATAGACCAAGATGCAACATGGTATAAACGTTATCTAAAAGATTTTCAGTGACTTTTAAGGGCTTTTAAAAATAAGAATATATCGATATTTTGTGAACTCTGTATACTTTGATAAAAATATCGACAACCCTAATCTGCAGCCTATATAGAAAAGAAGCCCATGTGTCAATTTTCGTCCAGATAGCTTAAAAACCAACTATATCCTTTACAAAAATACCAATATATTATGCAAATATTTATAATAAATCTAAAGATTAAAACTGAACAAACTTGAAAAAAAATCATACAGAAAATCTATAGAGATTTTCGTATAAAGTGAACCAAACATGGATTTCAAGGCGTATTCTCAGTTGCGCGGAAAATACGTTTTTATGACGAACTCCACATAAAAAAAACAGTCGTGGAAATTTATGACCTAAGTTTATTCTGTGTTCTGAGACACGATAATAAATACCTTATTGGCCTATCGATAGTTGACATTTCGATGGCTGTGTGGATCGTAAGTGGATTGACAAACAGCTGATGCTTGTAAATAAAAAATGTGCAGCTCTTTATTATGACGTCATAAATAGAAAAATGGTGGAAAAATCAGTACAAGAAACGTATTGATATCTATTCATTGAATTTCCAAAAACTAAACAAGCTTTCAGCTAATTGATTAACAAAAAAATAACATTTAATATTGCCGACCCTGAGGTGTCCGTCTAAAGACTCATAGATCTGGCGAATAAAATCTTCCGAACCCTCGATAAGAGTGAGATAGCAAACGCTCTCCCAACACGTAATGTCGTAAAATATCGCGTCATACATTTTTCTCACATCTGTCGTTTTTAAATCGCTTAATTTTCGACATTTTATCCAGTAACCGTGCATATTTGTGTCAGATTCCTTATGAAGTCAAACATTTTAAGTTCGAGTTGCTATCGTTTATACGAAAACAAAGTTTCTGTCGCATACATCGAATGCACCATTACAATTCTAAAATTTTTAAAAGCTTCAATTTTTTTTTTCGCTTATCTCCCGTTCTTTTAGTGATAGGGATGTCTACAAGTAGACTGATATTCCTGATACGTAGAACTTTAAAGAGCGTAAAGGGAACTTTTTTAAAGATCCTAAAAAATTGGGGTGGTAAAGTTTGCCTAGAATGTCCCAGTCATAGTTTATAGGGGAGGCGCTTTCTTCTAAAAAGGGTAAATAGGGTTCGTAAAATATCAGACAAACTAAAGAAGGGCCCTAATTTACTTCTTGAACAAAATTCAACACTGATATTTACAAAAGAATATCGTGAGTAAAATAAAACAAATTGTAAAGAATCTTATCACATAAATATCATCTAATATTAATAGCTTGTGCTAAAATCATGGCTAGTACTAAATGAAAGCTGAATCAGCCCTAATATGGTACTGAAATCATGACTGCCCTTCATGCTTTTGCTTTAAATTGTACTCCAGTAAGGCCTAATACCTTATGATGCATAAATAAGGCATGGATTTCAGTACTGAACTCATGGATGAGTTTCATGGATAGTACTAAAACACTACTCAAATCAGTAAAGAAATGGTAATATTTCAAATAAGAGGTGCCCACTAAAACCATATGGAAGAGCAGACACCAATACGTATAATACAATAAACTCTACGTTGACTCGCACTCGTCAATAAACTTGTTGAGAGAGAGAAAAACGAAATTTGGTTGTTGTTATTGTTAATGGTTCTCGCGTATGCTGCGAGCTCTGTTTGTAAATTCTTATGCTCGCGACTATATCGACGAGTTTAGCAACAACTCAAGAGCCCTGAGAGTATAGGTGTTGGGCACCTCTGTTCCAAATGCTCAAACCTTAATTCAGCACTGATAAATTCAGATCAGTTTAGGGATTTATCAAGCCAGTTTTTGATTTCGATGATGGGTTTTGTTTTGATGGAAAATTTACGTGTTTTTTTTAATTTTTTGATCGATTGCAATTAAGACTCGTAATAATTAAAATTCAACAAGTTTCGACTATATTTTTGATCATATATATCGTTAAGGGGAATTTGTAGAATCGCTTTGTTCCGTTTCGCTCTAATATCAGGTGAACTGCAGCTGTTGTGATAGTTCCAGTGTCCAGTGTATTATAATACACATATTCATTCATGGCCTTTCGCTTTCATGCTCAGTCATAGTCTGCCTACATTTCAACCTTCTACCTCCCTCCCCTCCCCTTCCTCTTAGCCAGCTGAAGACAGAGAGGCCAGAGAACAAAGCACAGGGCAGGGCTACTTATAATGATAATAAAAATGTCCACCAGCAGCAGAAGATACAATATCTACACACACACAGACACAGAAACACATACACATATGCATAGAAGTGCAGAATATGCATATGGATTTGATTGTTGGTCGTTGGCTTCCTGCAGAGCGTAACTTCATGATGATGATGGCGATGGAGACAAAGACATTGCATTTAGCGGTCTTTGGACCTTGAGCTTTGCTTTGTTTGGCCAGAACTTTTTTTTTAGCAAGCATCCTGCCTAAGTACAACAATGTTGGGACTGGCTTTAAATATCCCACAAATTTAACTCGGGGCTGGATAAAAAAAAACTTGACATTCAAATTATGTATGTATGTAGGTATGCATATATGCATTTGTCTGCGGCTCAACATTTTTTACATGCCAACGGAAATCCGCGTGCTGAATCAAATGCTAAAACATCAAAAGATGGGAAGGAGAAGGGTATTGAGAATGGGAACAACGTGGCCAGAGACTCTTGACAAGGCAGGCAGCTGCACACACATACATTTATATAGACTCCCTATGTACATTTGTATTTAGGTTTTTCGCATTCAATGAATGAAACTTCGCTAGTCCCTCCCTTGTTTTTGTTGTCGACTTTTCAACCCCTTTTCGTATTTTTTTACTTGATTTATGATTTGCCTGGAATATATGTTAAGTTATGCAAATCTCACTTGACAGCATTAAATTTCACATTTGATTTTCCTTCCGCTTAACTAAATTATCAGGCCCATATGACTTGATCCTCTCTCTCTCTCTCTTTCACTCTGTAAAATAGTGTGGGTGGAGAATTTTTTTTATTTTTTTTTCGCTTGCCCCGTTACACGTCATTTCATTTCAACTCCAAGCGACTGTGACGAGACTGAGAACGACCGATTTAGACACCCGGAAATTGTCTTTGCTTCAGCTTCAGTCACAGCCCCCATAAAAAAAATAACATGTAAAACGACGAGGCAATATAATTTTCATATTTATTATGGCCGTGTCTAGACTACACTCACCACCACCACCTCTACTCCTAATCCCAACAAACCCAACCAACTGTTTTGCTAACGTCGTGTCTAAATAGTTTGTATTGCAATTTTGCATTTGACAATTTTTTTTTTATAGCTTTTGAATTGCCAACAAAATTGATGTGATTAATGGTTAGAAGGTGTTCAAAATAAAAATCGTATAATTGACAGCAAATTGTCAACATGATGGGATATGGGGACAGTTGATGATGGTTGCAGATTGATTTGAGTTATGTTCAAAACGTGCGTCGAAATATTTTGATTAATAGTCAAAACCCATATATATTTGGCAATTGAGAAAAAAAACCATGTACCTATATTTTGAATTTGTTTGATGTTTGCCAATTGCCGAGCGACCTTTTAAAGTAATGCCAGAAATTCAATTTATATTTTTTTTTTAAATTCCATTTACATGAATAATCGCCTTGTAGTACCAAGAATACCCAAACTTTGACGGAAATAAAATCCTTACCGATGTCAAAGTAACGCTCCTGTAAAATAACTTAACCCAGTCGCTCGCTTGCTCATTGACAATTTTCATTCTAAGCATCTATGCGACCTTGCAGCCCGGCCCGTTATTCCACTCAAATCGAAATTAAATGCATTTTGTTGTTGTTGTTGCAGCGCCCTTCTGTTACTTTTACGTACCCACCGCTGATTTATATTGATGGAAAAGCATCTTAACTTTTTTAATCAAAATTTAATACGCATTTCAAACCATAATCCAATACTCACACTGAATGTTGTTTGATTTAAGGCACCGAATAGAATCGTTTGTAGTTTCATGCGATTTGAGCGAGCGACTTATATATATAAAAACATACAGTTGAAATTGCTTTCCTGATAACACGATTCGTGGTGAATGTTGGACGAAAAAAGTTGCACTAAACTCACCGTGGTAAAGGTTTGTAATCTAACCCAGTTTAACCAATAAAAAAAGTTGTAAATTTTTAGTGTTCATATTTATGTGAGAGAGCTTGTATTACACTAGGCAACAGCTGTTGGCTCCACCTGTGAACCTATGTACCATGAAAAAGCTTCTCAACAAACTTTGCCGTTCGGATTCGGCGTTAAACTGTAGGTCCCTTTCTTTTGAGCGAAAACTAAAAGACACACGAGACAAGATATTGAGAGAAGCTCGGCCTTGGCCCCTTTAGAAGGTTCTGGTCAAAACCGATTTTTACTTATAGATAAGGGGGCTCCCAAGTGTTTTATTTTTGAGAATTTTCAAAAATTTTGTTTTTCACTTGGGCCAGTTTTTTTTGTGTTTTTACATACTTCGCCATAACTTTCGTAATCCAACAATTTAAAACGTAATATCGAAATCACTGATTTAAAAAGGCCTACAAATAAGCAAATACACTTTATACTTCAAGGTGATGAGTTTTGAGTTATTTAATTCAAATCTTAAAAAAAAAAAATTTTCATCACAAATTTTGACTTAAAAAACTCACGAAATTAGGAGATTAAAATCAGCACCAAAAAACCGAACCACCTTTCGTGCTCGTAACCCAAACCGAAATCTAAAAATGCTGAACCGACCCTAAACCATTAAAAGAATCGATTTGATCGGCCGTAACCTTCAGATTAAAATAAACACACAAATTAAATTTATAAAGTTTGATCATTAAAACCGGAATAATTCGAAAACCAATTACCGGTTTCGAAACCGGAAGCGATATTAAAAATTTTTTGAGAACCGAAAACCGTTAACCCTTATAATAGGAACCGGAAAAACCGATAATAATAACATTACCGGTTTCTTATTATTTATTTTATTGATTTATGATTATTTTAAAGATATGTTTCATCTTTTAAAATAGCAATATATTACATTTTAGAAATTCGCTCTCAAAGAATAACCAAGACCAAATTATCTTTTTAAGATACTTAAGATATAGAAAACAAATTCCTAGAAAACAAAAAAAACTTTTCTTTGGTAAATATAAACCCTCAAATTAAATGTAAAAAAATCCTTCCTTCAATATAGAAATGTTGGAAAAATTATAACATAAATTTTAGAAATGAAATTTTTGAATTTTAATTAAATTTAGCCCTAAAAAAATTCTGTTTTAATACTTCGAAAAATTTAATGCAAGGAAAATCCAAGGTAGATTTTATGTTTTAATCAGTTTCAGTGTTTTTTAGAGCTGGGTATTTTACCAGCGTATTATGAGCTATATTGAACTTTAGTCCTTATCTCTATTTTTTACGGAAAAACTGCAGATCTTAGAGCGGATTATATCAAACCATTATTAAGAAATATTTATCAGCTTTATGAGAAATGGACCTAAGGCGAGTTTATACTGGCGACATAAGAATAAGGAATTCCTTAACTCTAGGTTGATTTTTTCTGAGTGTGGAAATATCACTGGAAGCGTGGACAGCAAAATTGTTCATCCAAAAAAAAAAAAAAAGCCCAAAAATCGAAATATTAAAAAAAAACGTTTTTTATGTGGCATATTCTTAGAAAATAACTAACATTGGGATAAACATGAACTATAGTTCGAAAATGAATAGTTCGTTAATAAATGATCTAATGACCTAGGTCATTAAAATGAACTTGATTCTCCAACTCTAATGCATATCGAAAACCATATCCAACTTAGGCGTGCTATGCATTACGATTTCGAGAAGGTCATTAAACAAATGTCAAGTTGTAAACTGTCGATACACAGATCGCAGACTTAAGGGCTGATTTGTCAATTTCTAGATAAAGGTAAAAATTACTCTGTTGTTTGATATATAGTGCAAGGTATGTAGGATTTGACAAAGATAAAAATTTTTTTTTTTTCATATAACACCTTTAAAATTATATTCTAGCTAAAGAAAATTGTTAAAAATGTATTTTATATAAATTTTAATGGTAATATAAACCAAATAGATACCATACCATCCCACGTTCTTAATGCCCAAGAAAAATGGTTGAATTTTTCCATATGGTATATCACCTAATCTGCAGCCCATAAAGCTGTCAAGGGGTTCTCATCCATTCAACCAGCCATTCAGCATTCAATCAATTTAATGAGCAACTGATGCGGGCTTAACTCATACACACATAGATCTATGTAAGGTACTCACATACGAGTGGATGTACTAGCTAGCCAAAATGTATCCCATCAGATACAAAATAGCAGCAGCAGCAGCAGCAGCTGGCTTTTGTTTTTTTGGGCAACTTTAAAGCTCCGCTTTGGTGGCATTCTTTCTCACAGCTCTCAACTGGAGTGGTGGAGTTCACCCACACTTTAAAGAGACACCCACTGACGGAGCGGTCTTCCCAGGCTAAGCTTGGAAACGGGTTTTTTGTGTGTGTGTGTGTGTGTGTGAGTTGCACTAGTTGCAACTAGTTTTCATTATTGTTGCTGTTGTTGTTGCAGCTGGCCAAAGTATCGCGTATCTTTGTATCTGTATCTGTAACTAAAGAATGAGCTCAGCAATTGCCAAGTTGCTGTTGTTGGTCTAGTCTGAGTTCGTGAACTGTCAACATTTTGCCTCCTTCCTCGTCTCCTTCTTCATCTTCATTGCAGTTTTTTTTTTCCTTCTACTTCATTTGTTTTCTTCTTTTTTTTTTTTTTGCTCTTTAAGTGCAGCTGTCAGTCAAAGTGGCTGCGACTGCGTCTAAATGTCTCCACGTTGACGCTTATGCTTTTTTTTTTTCTGCTGTGGTTTCATATGGTTGCCTGCTGCTGCTGCTGCAAATGAGGTCGCTTAATTATTATTTTTTTTTTCTTTCTCCTGCCGCACTACGTGGCGTATGCTGAATACAACCCTCTGACTTGTCTCTGCCTGTGTTTATTAGTTCATCCTGCTTTTGCCTTTGCCCTCTCTTATGAAATTGAATACTTTTCAATGTGCGCCAACCTTGCCCCTTTGTGGTTTGCCTTCGCCTTTTGAATAGGAAGAAGAGACGAGGCGCTTGAAAGGCTTGCCCTTAACACACACACACACACACAATATATTGTATATCAATTGTGTACATTTTTGTATACCCACATTAAAAACAACCTAAAGACAATGAACAGGCATTCAGACTAAAACTTGGCTTGAATTTTATTTTTTGCCAGAGAAGAGTTCTGGGAGCTGTGTTTGTCAAATGTTGCGTAAAAAGATAATGCCAGAAGCTTTGCTGCTCAAGATTTTTTTGTATAGCTTGGAGAAACTATAAGAAAAGTTCTTTGTTGGATTGAGGGTACGAGGGGAGACAAGGCTTAAGAGAAGTATTCTTAGTAGAATTGGGTCCTATTGTTCTTATAGAAGGTCTTATGGTCTTATAATATATATAACTAATCGTGTGTTCTTTTAAAAAAAAGTGTGGCCAAATGTTTCTTACCATTACATACAAAGAATACATTGTATTCTCATGAAATCATTGATCAGACAACAACAAAATCTGCATTGATCACTTTTGCCTATATCAACCAACAATGCTATTGCTTTGAACTTTGGTATGGGCCACTGTTCGGCTCTTCCCCTATTTACTGTATATAGAAAAAAACGCAGCAACAGCGACGTCACCACACCGATAGTACGGGCTCGTTGTCAACTCTCAACTTCGTAAATGTGTTTGATATAGGCAAGGAAGAAAGAGCAGAAAGTCTCTGAACCAAGTTTATTTTCTGAAGCTAACCAGGGACGGTAACACTTATAACTTATATTATAAAAGTCCACATTAAAGAGTTATTTATAAAGTTTAATTTTTTTACGCTTCAAATACCAGTTATTAAGAACTTTTATTTGTTTTTACTCCGCAAAAATCAGTTATTCAATACTTTTATTTTTTGACTCCTAGTATATCAGATATTAAAGACTTTTATTCAGGGAATAATACCGAAACCTTTAACCGAAATAAACCGTTTCAACCAGTATCGTAATCGAAACCTATATTAACAATTTTTTGAGAACCGAAAACCGTTATAATAGGAACCGAAAAACACTGAACTATACCGAAACGCTAATACCGGTACTGTTTCGGTTTCTTATAATTTATTTTATTGATTTATGATTACTTCAAATATATATATCCACCGGTAAAACGGCAATATATACACGTAGAAAAAAATGTATTTCGGCTTTGAAGAAAAACCAGGATCAAATTATTTTTCAAGATATAAAAGATGTATAAAAAATTCTTAAAAAAGTCGGAAAACGTTTTTTTTGTAAATATAATCCCTCTAATTAAATATAAAGGATTTCTAAGTCTTAGAAAAATCCTCCCTTAAATATAGAAATGTTAAAAAAAGGTTTTAGATATAAAGTTTCTTAATTTTAATCAAATTTCGCTCTCAAATTTTAAAATATTATTTCCTATTTTAAGATATTTTTGCTTTAATATTTAGAAAAATGTAATGTAAGGAAAAGTTCTGGAAAATTTTAGGTTCCCAAATGTTTTATAGCGTTTTTAGAGCTGATGCTATATATATTATATATATATTATTGAAACCCTAGACAAACAGACAGAAATTAAATTGAACGAATATAAAATCTCTTGAAGCACGATTTACGCACTCAACTTTTTGAGCGTTTTGCGTCACGCACGATTTATGCACGATTAAAGGAGAGGTCACGAATGATCACGCACCATCAACCAACTCGAATTCTATCATGGGTTTCATGGCCAGAAATTAGTTTTAAGAGAAATATTTTAAGTCAAATATAATAGGAAAAAAAGTTCATGAATAGTGCATGACCTAACACGCACGAATCAAGCATACGCACGCAAGAGCTGTGTTTTCTCACTAAAACGTCGTGTAATGTCGTGACACTCTGTGACACGTTTAAATTCACGTTACGCGCGCACCTTTAATATCTACTCGGCTCTTAAAGTTGATCAAAAATATATATTTTATTTCGCAAATGTTTAGTTCTTTCTTTTACATACATCTGCACAACTTTATGATACCCTTTTTTAACCATTTTTCAGGGTACAGGGTATAAAAACTTGACATAACCTTGATGCCCATCAAATATATGAACATATGTAATTGCAGTTGATCTAGTATAATTGCAATCTGTGTTCCACGTGAATTCTCTTCAAAGCTTTTAAGTCCATATTCTTTTCTTTATCATTTATCTAAACCTCACTGTACAAAATATTCTTTAAAATGTATTCAACTAACATATTCTTTCTCTTTCTCTCTTACAGGTATGTTTCGTAATGCATCCGTAAAATCAAACAAAACTTTGGTAAATATGAAAATTTTGTGTTCATCTTGAAATAAGTATTAATCGCACACACCCATGTGTGTGTGTGTGTGTGCCAGTTTTTCATGGCTATTGCAATGGACCGCATAAATTTTTCAATAGTTTTGCCAAAAACGATATTGTTTGTATTGGCCTCTCTCCCTGTTTGTTTAGGGGGGTCCCTAGGTTTCGTTGCATTTGTATAATATAAATAGCCTGGCCACTTGCAGCCGTTGTGGGGGAAAACAATTTTGCAAAATTTGAAAATCATTTTGTGGATTATTGTGGATTTTTTTTGCAGGTTTTTATGTTCCTTATGAAGATCAAAAGAGATAGCAGAGACAACATTGTTGGGCTGGTCTGCATGAAGCTACAAAATAGAATGTTTATATTTGTGAATTTATTTGGACACTCCGCACAGGAGTAAACGAAACATACAGAATCAAGCTCATAAGAAAAAGTAATTTATTCCATGTGTTCCACAAATCGCTTTCGACCCAAAAACGAATCAAATCTTATGGAAATTGGGTCGTTTTTGGGTCGAAAGCGAATTGTGGAACACCTGGGTATATTTTTTATACACTTCAAAATTGTATATTAATTTTGCCCAGAAGTTTGTAACGCATAGAAATATTCATTTCCGACCCCATAAACTATATATATTCTTGATCAGGACGACGAGCTAAGTTCAATTCCGTCTGTCCGTCCGTCCGTCTGTCTAGTCCCTCATTTTTAAAGCTATCGAGCTGAAATTTTGCACAGAGTCTTCTTTTTGCTGCACGCAACTAATATGTCGGAACCGGCCGGATCGGATGACTATATCATATAGCTGCCATAGGAACGATCGGTCTAAGAACTAGTTCTAGTTAGAAAAACTTTTTTGTTTTTTATCGCAGCGTCACTAATCTTGGTATATGTTAGTTTTATATGCTTCCACATAATTCTGGAAAAATTTATCAAAATCGGATGACTATATTATATAGCTCCCATAGGAACGATCGGTCTAAGAACTAGTTCTAGTGAGAAAAACTTTTTTGTTTTCCATCGTAGAGTCACTAAACTTGGTATATGTTAGTTTTATATGCTTTCACATAATACAGGAAAAATTTATCAAAATCGGATGACTATATTATATAGCTCCCATAGGAACGATCGGTCGAAAAATAAGTCTTTGTGAGAAAAACTTTTTTGTTTTCTGTCGTAGCGTCCCCAATCTTGGTATATATTAGTTTTATATACTTTCACATCATTTTGAAAAAATTTATCAAAATCGGATGACTATAGCATATAGCTGCCATAGGACCGATCGGTCGGAAAATGTGTTTTACTAAGAAAAGTTTTTTTTAATGGTATCAAATTTTTATTATCAATGATTTAAAAATTTTAAATATCTGATATCTATATCCTATATATATTTTACCGGTTAAATCAGTTGGAGTAAAGTTTTTCAAGTGTATTAAAACTTCGGCACAGACGAAGTTAGCTTTGCGAGCTCTTCAAAATGTTATTGATTCATCAAATTACTTTTCCATTTGATAGGAAATAAAATTGCTATTCGTAAAAATAATTGGAGAAATTTTTTTTTTTAGAATTGCATGAATGGAAACCCCCATAATACAGGCTTAAGCCACCCGTCAATCACTCAACAAATACTCAGATTACTAATTGCATTTAAAGAAGAATGTCAGATAGGGGCATCAATTTAATGGGATTTATTTCTATCAAAATGATGCAAAGTCTCTTTTAATAATTTGCTAAACATTTTATCTCCATGACTAACTAAATAGATTTTAAATTCGTCAACTGTCTCATCGCCTTCCACATGGTCTCATGCCACAAATTGTTGATATGCAAACATACTGCAGTGAAATCTGCCTTTTTTAAGACTGTTGTTTTGTTATCATTATCAGGAGTGGGTCTCTTATCTAATCAAGGCATAAAACGCATTTGGTAATAAAATAAGTATATAGAAATGTGCATGTTTGTATGTATGAAATTGTACTAAATAGACTGCACATGTTTTCAGATTGTAGGTAGGGCTATAACAGTTATTGATAAGATAGTTGGCGACGGAGACAACAACGACAATCGATTCCATTTTAGTCAGTCATCACATTCCATTTTTTTTCATAAAGGACCACAATTCCGAAGGCCAAATAACATTAGCCGGCTGCGGCGGCGGCGACGACCTTCTTATCAATATTCAAACCCCACTTAGTCATAATAATAATTCCATCGTTTGTTGTTGTTTTTATTTTTGTTCGATTATCAAGAAATATATATTTTATATATACATATTATTGTTTTGTGTGTTGGGCTTTATTTTATCATTTTGTTTTTATCAAAATGGCACACATACGTGTGTGTGTATATGAGGAACGATTTATGAGCACCACGTAACCTGCGATAGTAACCCTCACAGGGCGCTTGGCAATTAGACAGCAGACACAAGATAACAGTTAAAAGGCCTACAAAAAAAAAAAAAACAAGCACATGGAAATTCACAAAAAAATCTCTGAGGGTTCTCGGGGCCATATGGCCATACACAAAATCCATTAAAATATATAAATGTATTGACGTCAAAAGAAATCGCAAATATCAATTGGTACAAAAATCCATTGTAGCGTATGAAAAATTAACGCACATACGGCATAAATCTCACAAATACATTTTCAATATAATCAATAAAAACATTTAGATTCGCACATGGCACGGCATGGAACTCTGTTTCAGGCCCCGCCGTGTGTAAAGCGATTTGGGTTAATGAGTGTTTGAATAATTGCAATCGTGTTTTGTGTATATACACACTGATATATACTAAAATTGCCTTTTTAACTAATTCACGCGACAGAATGAGCTACGAAATCTTATCAGGCCATAAGTCACAAGGTAATACTCTTAGTATCACATACACTATCTGACTACACAAGGTTTCTGTAGAACGTATTCAGTAGCTAAGGTCTAAATTAGTTGAAAAGATGAACTAAACAAGTTTAATTTGCTCAAAATTTATGCCATCTACCAAATGTAATACCAAATATAGGGTGGCTAATGAATGATGCTACATTTATAAACTTAAATCAATGCAATTCCGTTTTTTTAAAAATATAAATTCAGTCAGAGAAATCAAATCTAAGAAACTAACCGATTAAGCACACAGAACAATAGTTATTACTTAATTTTTTGGTAGCAACATTCATTAGCCACCCTATATATTTGTTTTCTTATCATCCTATTTAATGAAATTTGTCAGAGAAATACTTTGGCTTGGGTTTTAAAGTCTAGTCGTGAGCTGTTATACCAAAAAGGAAATTTGGAAAATATTTTTATTTTGTTAAATTTGTTTTCGGACATTACTTTTCAAAAAAAAAAAAAAAAAAAAATTCGGTCCAGAACCGAAGCCCTTAGAACCGATTCGGTTGAACCAACCATCCTTAGAACCGATTCATTTAAATTCAAGCACTTAAAACCACTTGGATTCCGTTTTTTTTTTTTTTGGATCTATTGAAGCGGAGCATGAACCTTATAATTTAAAGGCCTTCTGAACTCCATCGGATTGTTTTTTTTTTTAAGGCTTGTTTCAATAAATTGCATTATCATTCGTGCTCTCATTTTCACTTTCGCAAAAATTTTGCGATTTAAAATCGGGTTTTCTCCCTGAATGTAATAGAGACTATATCTCATCTTTTTTAAAAACTTAAATGTATTTTTCAATCAAAATATTGTCAAAATAGCTATAAAGTATTGGATCGGTGCATTATTTACTTAAGTTTTTATAAATAAAATACAAATACTGCCTAATTTATTTGACCACTTCAAAATGGCTTAAAATGTAGCAACAAATTCAGCTCAGATTTGCTTAGAAGGAGTTCAACTTCAACTACTTCTTTTCCTGAATCCCACATGGGACAAAAGACAATCCAGTCAACAGTCCTTCATATCAGAAATTCAAAGAAAATAGAAACAAAAATATGTTAAAGGTCCAATATACTATGAACCTAGTTTGAATCGGCTTAAATCCGTAAGATTGTGCAAAACTACCAGAGATCCAAACCGGTTTTAAACCGAACCAAACTGTATCGATCCGCTGATTAGAGCTCGTAAACCCACGTATTTGAAAAAATGCCGAACCGAACCAAAAACCGCAAAAGACAACAGTTCGGTTCATTTTATGAACTAGTTTGATTTCGAAAAGCGCCAACTTTATAAAAATTTTATTAGAAAAATCAACAATACGAAAATTCTTGCAACGTTAGACAGCAAGCTGTTGGTTGCAATCGGCCATCTTATTTGTCTATCGTCTAAAATTCTCGTCTCTTTTTTAAATATAACTTTCATCATATTGCGTTCTTTCCTTGGAAGTTGCAGATGCGTTGGTATTGTTTCTCTAACTTAATCTCACTTAAGCAGAGGATTTATTTTCTGGTACTGGTACGTTTTTTTTGTCTGTTAAGAAATTCCCAGTCATCGACTTTGCTAGTATATCCGACATTTTGTTACCTTTGATGCCCGGTAACTGAGAATCCAATTGATACACACCGTTTTTAAGGTGATTACGCTAAAATAAGAATAAAATATTTTTTGACAAATTTTCAATTCATTCTTAAATCCATAAAATGTAAAATCGAAAATCCACATTAAAATTTCCCCTTGCAACTCAGTTCTATGGTCGTTACTCATCTTGTAAGCTTAAAATGTTTTTGGTAAAACGGTAGGTTAGAAATCATCCGTCAATCCATAAGAAGTTGGGAATTCTAATTTAATTCGTCTTAAAATAATTCGCATATTCATTCACCAACAGAAAATGTGTGAGCCCGATTCCACCTCTTTCTCGTCTGCGCAACTTCTGCGTAAGTCGTTAGAAGGGTCAGAGTATATGCCCCTGCACGTTGCCATGGGCATACCGATAGTTTGCTTATCGGAAGGGAGTTTGCTGGTCTCGCCTGTCTCGTCTATTTTCCAATATCCCTCTATTTACTGTTACTTAGTGTTGGGGTCTCTTCGTTGAGCTTTGCAGCAACGAAAGCGGGAATATTGTGTTTTCTGATAAAGAGTACAAAATCCGTTCTGGATGGGTTTACGATCAGACCACTTTTCATTGCCCAGGTGTTCAGGGTTCGTGATATGTTAGGAACGAATAAGTTTACCTGTGTAAGCTAACGCGGTTCCCATTGTGCAGACACTTTTTTTTTTAGCCAAAATTGGTAATAGTCGTTCCGTTTGATTCGCATACAGCCTCTGCTTCAACGTGCACTTTGGGTTGCTAATCAGCAAGTACAATATCATGGACTTTTTTGACGATTTTCTCGTTGACCACGTCTTTTGGGCGTTCTTTGCTCTCCTCATCCTAATCGAATGTATGATCACGTAGGAACTTTGAAGAAGAAAGGTTCTGGCTTTTGTTTCTCACCTTTTTTTCTATTTGGATGAATTACCGACCTATTTTTTGCTTATCCATTTTAAAAGTAAGATTTTCCTCCACAAGTAAAATTTCCAAATCAAGTCCTAAAAATTGATTATGACTTTTCCGACCTTAGAGATGGATTTTCCGAAATCAGAAAACTTTTTACTTGAACCAAATTAAACAGAGATGGGCTCAAAAAAAAATCTCATGACCTTTATGGGCAGCAAATCACGTTTCATTATTCTTCTGCCTTCATTTTTATATCATGACCAACTCAATTCAAAAGTAACTGGAAGCAATCGAGTAATTATCTTTTTGCAAACTCAAGTGAAAGCAGCGGCTACATTCAACTCCTCCTTCCCGTCTCTTTTTCCCACTCTTAGCAGCTCGAGGTCGAGATCAATTCTTAATTAATCAGTATTAGTTCTTTCCCTTTTTTTTTGTGTACATTCTATTTTTGTCTATTTAAAAATTCCATTTCTGGTATCAGCTTGTGCCTAGAACCAGTTGAGATATTCAACAAGAAATATTTTTTTTTCAATTTGTAATTAATCAAATTATTTTATATGTAAGTTTATCAAAGTCTAATTAGCTAATGGAAATGTCTTCCCCGCTGATTAGGATGATGTTGCGCTATCAATAATTGAATTATATATATTTACTTAGAAATATATATTGAACCGTGCCTGGCCTTTTTGGCTTTTCTTGGGAATCACCCAGCCATGTGTGTGTAGCTTGTGTTATATAATTGAACAAAACACATTTTGCTCGAAATGTTGTTGTTTTTCTTTAGAAATGCTGGAAAAAAAAAAAAAAAAAATAAAGGCAGCTTTTGACTTTGGAAATGTGGTTTGTAAGCTGGTTCGCATAAAAGGCGCAATCAGCATAACAAACAGGCATTATACTCATAATAGCCATATATAATAAATACATAAGAATATATAGATACATATATATATATGAAGATATATATATGTATTCCGGTCTGCCTGCGTCTGGAGAAGAACAAACACCAAACACATGACAAAGCAAATGCTGAAATGGTCTGTTGAGTTATTCTTTGGCTTTCTACCAACACAAACACACACACACACACATATAAATATATTACACACAAAAGACCAAGGCAAACACACACACATACACACACAGCATGGACAGACAAGAATGACAGAGGAAATCTCCATATAACAGCCCCCCAAGCATTTACATTTGGCTTGCCATAGCATATCATACTATATATAGCATATACTTTGTATATGTATTTGTATCTACCTACCTACCTACCGACAACAACAGCAACAACAACAAATGTACCTGTTGTGCGTTGGAGAAGAAAGAAAAAATAAAATAACAGCAGCAGCAGCAGCAACAACAACGAGTAAAATATTATTCAAGCTGCCTTTGAGCAGAAACCGGTTCAAGTCTCACGTAGGAGCTGGCCAAGTCTTAACAATAACAAGAAATCAAAGTTATCAAAGATGAAGCTAACCCTATACCCTGGGACTGATATCAATTGAGCATAAAATCCAACTCTATATGCTAGTTGGATTTTATCTAACTTTTATTCTACGAAGAAAGCATTTCCAACCGCTTAAAGAAAGAGATGTTAAATAACACGGATTAAACTATCATAAATTAGTCAGATCTGGCAACGATATTGTCATAGACTTACGTTAAAACAAAGCTTGCATGATTGAAATAGGTCGGAAAGATCTAACTCAGCGGTGGGCAGCCCTTGTGGCTTCGCAAGCCTAACCGTTATTTCTTTCAAAATCAAAATACAGACAGACAAACTGCTCGATTATAGGGGTTGTTTTTTTTTTTTTTTTTTTTTGGTCCCCCCCGCAACAACAATATTATCCCCCCCGGCCCCTATTTTTTTTTTTTTATTTTTTTTTTTTTGGTTTTGTTGGGGGGGGGGGGTTTGGGGTGGCGGTTTTTGCGGGTTTTTGTGGGGTGGTTCGAACTGTTTGCATCCCAGATATAGGGGTTGTTTTTCTATTTCCCGGTTGTTGTTGGACGTATCAAAGCCCGCGAACAGCTACAAAGCATGTAACTTTTCAAAATTTTTTATGATCCTTTCCTTGTAAGGTTGAGTTATTGGGTTATGCCAGTTGTCGGCATAACAACATTTTGCAATTTGAACGGTTTTCATTTTTCAGCCTTCAAGTTACACAACAAACTTATACCGTCCTTTTAGAAACAAATGACGCCGAGCACTTTAATACGAACACGACATTTTGAATGTTTGAACCACCCAGCATGCGGATTCAAAAATACTCAGAAAGTAATATTGCTTACTACTATCAGAAAAATACTTTCTCAATAAATTTGTGGCCGCAAAATAGGGGTTCAATAAAACAATTTGATATCGGTTTCCCAGCGGAAATACGCTAATCGGTTTTGTTTGGGTTCAATTTCCAGATAATAAAGTTTTGTTTAATGGAGACAAGTTTAAAAATATTTTTTGATCAAAAAAATTCCTTTGGGAGTAATTTTCAAATTGAGTGACAATGTATAGCATTAGCAGGGACAGTTTTATAAAATATTATTCAATTTACCAGATGACAATGTGATCTTCAAGAAATTTTTATGAGATAATAGAATTTTCTTCGAAAATGTGAATAATGTGTTGGGTAAAGCTGGTACATTTTGAAAGTAATTCAATTTACTCAAAATGCTCAGTTGTTCACATGATCATAAACAGATGCTCAAATGGCAATACATGAGAACAGCGATAGACAGCCCTTGGCTCTAAGCCAGCGAATATTTTGACGCCACTCAGTCGCACAGGCAACTTCGATGCTTCGAAAAGAATAACAAAAACAAATTGAATGCATTTCTGGCGTTAAAAACAAAATACACGCAGTGTGCGCAAGCGAGATTTGGGCAGACAGACGATTGCTCAACTCGAGCCTCGCTTATAAGGGGTTTTTTTCTGTTATTGTTAGACTGATCCTTAATCAAATTGATATATCATAACATTTTCATTGAATAAATAAGAGAACAACTGAACAAAAAAGAGCATTTAAAGCAGAACTAGCTCATTTGCTCTGTTCAGGGTGCAACTAATTTTGATTCACTCACTCATGAGCAACAAATTAACTTTTAATATGCACTCTCTCTCCCTTGAAGAGGGTATCAAACACAAAGTTACCATTGAAGTTGACTGGCTCAGTCGACGTTTGGTCTGGTGTTTAAACCAGTTTAAGGTTTAAGTGGCGACACTTAAGATTGTGGTATATATTTTACTATGATTTATAAGTCATTAAATTGGTTCCAAGATCTAGCTTTAAGGAGCTGTGTGGATCCTACAATGTACACACACACAAATTCCAATTATATAACAAAAATGTTGAAAATAAAAATGATAACCTTGAACATTAAAAGTTTCCTCCTCAGCCACTTCATTTTATGTGGCTTCATTCGTGTGTGTGTGAGTGTATGGTGGCTCAAGGTTTGTCTACCTACTTGCGGTCTCTGGATCTGGAGTTCTTCAAGTGGCTTATGGACTCGCTGCAGCCAGCATAATTTATGCGCCGCCTGTATTTTTTTTTCCTTATCTTTTACTCGGTTTCCCTCTTCCTGATGATGTTGTTGTTGATGATCAGACGACCCTTTTTTTGTTTTGGAGCCACTTGAAATGAGGCAAAAAAACACTTTAATTTTGTATTTTCGCTTAATCAAATTTAATTGTTGTTGATTGTGTTTATGGGGGGGAAGAAGAACCCTTCACAATTTCCGCTTGCCAAAAATAAGTTAAAAATTGGAAGATGCGCTACGCTGCACAGAAATTTCCTACTCATTTAAAATGCATGATATTCTACAATGTGTCTCCAATTTGCATAACCGGCTTTTGTCCAAGTCATCAACATCATCACCCATTGTCCACTCTTCGTGTTCTTAGGCCATTGGCCACTTCCACTCACTCTAGCTGTCATTTGGAGAGCTCTGGCGGCCACCTGCTGCAGCCGTGATTGCAGGCAATGGCCAAAAACCAGTTCCACCATAAACTCGAATAGGAGCAGAACACCCATAAAATAACTTATGACTTATTCAATTTATTTTGTTTGTATCTTTTTTTTTTTTTACTGTCTGCGCTCGCTGACCAAAAAGGTTGCCGCCCGCTGCTGTCCAATTGAATGTGAATTTTGCTTCTCACATAAATATTTTTCAGAGACACGACAAATTCATTTAACAATTGCAAATTGATGAATGAAAATGATAATGATGAGAGTAAGAGGATGAAGGAAGTCATTTTGTGCTTTTTTGAAGGATTTGTTAGGATAGAATTTTAGATCTTTGGTAGGTTATTAATCAATTTTAGAGAAATTGTGAAGAGTACGAAAAAAAAATGGTATTTTACATTGGGTCATTAAATGACAAATGACACAAAATGACAATGTATTGCCTTGAAAATAATTTGAATGACTCAAAATGACACAAAATGAGGCAATGTAAACCCAGCCTTAGACAAAGTTTGAGCTTACAATTCTAGAATAGCTCGAGAATTCCAGTATAGCACTTTAACCCCAATCCCGTCAGATGGATCTTAAAAGGGTTCCTATCCTGTCCCATTCCGAATACTTAGTTCATTTCGGATCTAACGCGTCCATCTTTAGTGCTACGAAGAAATTACTGTAAATTTTAACTCTTGGCTATCAAATAGGGCAAGGGTGTCCTTTTCTATCATTAACGCTCGATCGCATTTTTATACACTTGAAAAGTGTATATTAATTTTGCCCAGAAGTTTGTAACGCATAGAAATATTTATTTCCTACCCCATAAACTATATATATTCTTGATCAGGACGACAAGCTGAGTTCAATTCCGTCTGTCGCTGTCTTCTGCCGTCTGTCTGTCTGTTTTTTTACTGCACGCAACTAATATGTCGGAACCGGCCGGATCGGATGACTATATCATATAGCTGCCATAGGAACGATCGGTCGGAAAATAAGTTTTAGTGAGAAAAACTTTTTTGTTTTCTATTGTAGCGTCACTAATCTTGGTATATATTAGTTTTATATGCTTTCATATAGTACACGAAAAATTTATCAAAATTGGATGACTATATTATATAGCTCCCATAGAAACGGTCGGTCAAAAAACTACTTCTAGTGAGAAAAACTGTTTTGTTTTCTATCGTAGCGTCCCCAATCTTGGTATATATTAGTTTTATATGCTTTCACATCATTTTGAAAAAATTTACCAAAATCGGATGACTATAGCATATAGCTGCCATAGGATCGATCGGTCGGAAAATGTGTTTTATTAAGAAAAGTTTTTTTTATGGTATCAAATTTTTATTATCAACGATTAAAAAATTTTAAATATCTGATATATATCCTATATATATTTTACCGGTTAAATCAGTTGAGTAAAGTTTTTCAAGTGTATTAAAACTTCGGCACAGTCGAAGTTAGCTTTGTTTTTTTTTTTTTTTTTTAGTTAAGCGCAACAGTACTTTTTCTTCTTCTACTCAGTTCCGTATGGGGACAATGTAATGGGTGATGGAATCATTTCATCTGCTTCTTCTTTCCACAAAATTTGTATGAAATTTGTATATTAAAATGTTCGCCCATATAACATTACAAGAAAGTTCGGATTTTTTAGGAACCATTTTTATTTTTTTTTTTACGCAACAATATCTTGTAGGAATTCTTCACAATTCTTTAATATCACAAACAACTAACAATCTCTTTTACTGCTAGTAGTGTGCGCAGACGACGCCTTCTATTCGTGCTGGCTCACACCAAGCTTGGCGAATGTCTTGCCCCATCTGATTCTCCTCCCATTTTAGTTTCGGTCGTCTCCTCGTGCCAACTTAGCCAGAGTCTTTTCTTTTTTTTTTTCTAAAGCTTTTTAATCCATACGACTATTAGGTCCCACCTAGCATAGCTGCTGTTTTTGTAGGCTTATGATTCGTTCGGGAGCGAAATTTGCAGACTTTTTAAATGTCCATAAATCCTCCAAAGAAATGTTCTCTTTTGAAAACGGCAATTGCCGCCTCTTCAAACGCTGTTGCCCACATATATTTTTATGTATTCTTTGAAATCTCGAAAAGTTGTCATTGTTTGTTGTATTAGTTGTCTTTTCGAACCACTTGAAGAATTTACTAGATTAAATTGAATTCAGAAATTCTAGTTCAAGAACATCATCTGAATATGCCCGTTCTAAATAATTCTAAAATTTTCCGCTTTATTGTAGGAAATTTTTAAGATTAAACTTGGTGTCGTGACACCCCAATTGTATAGGTAGGTAGTTAGTTCCAGCTTGCCCCGGAAGGGCCGGGTTCTATAACTTGAAGAACATTTTCATAATGGAACACAGTTTCTTTAATATGAATGAGCTCTGGGTCTTTCCAATTAATTGTTTCTTTCATTGATTGTGGAGCTTGAAAAGTAATTAAAATTCCATTGTCCTATCTATAATGAATGTCTGTTTTTGATAATGAATCACCACGACAAGACCAAACCAAAATAATTGAAGACAATAATTTATTTTAATTCGAATAAAACATTTGCATTAAGATAAAGTCAATGTTCGTAAATTAAATAATCAGATCGTTCACTCACAAAAAGAATCGTTCTAAAAAGACCGAAATCAAACACATTCCTTAACAAAAGAAGAGTAATCCCACTTTTTCGTTAACCCCCGAACGGTGGTATCATTTCATGAACGTAATTTTTAGGCCCGCTGTTCGATTTTCATGAACGATTCGGTGATGCGTTAATAACATTTTGCGCTTAATTTCGGAACGCGTTGATGATGTCGTTTTAAGCACATTTTGAGAACAATTTTATATAGTTTGGGAACATTTTGGGATAATTTTGGGATTAATTTTGGGATAATTTTGGGATAATTTTGGGATAATTTTGGGATAATTTTGGGATAATTTTGGGATAATTTTGGGATAATTTTGAAATAATTTTGGAAAACATTTTGGTTATATTTTTGGAATATTTCGAGCTCATTTTAGGAACATTTTCATTTTGAACTATGAACGGAGTTCAGTTTTTCTTGTTTTCGAACTGTGTTTTTTTTGTCTCCTTAAATGATTTAATTTAAAAAACGTTTGAGACTTAAACACATAGAACATGGTTACTACGTCTTTTATCACGACGAAATTCTCTGTACTCGTTTCTTATAGTGTAGTTTTATTATTTCTGATTTCTAATCATACGATAACAAATTCTTATATCTAGTTTATAAAAAACAAGTAAGAGCGCTGCAGAGTGTTCCCCGACGACGAAATTCTCTGTACCCTTGATATTGTGTGTTTATACATATATATCCATACAAGCTGCAGTCGTGACGCTGCAGACGCAACTGGATGGATGGCTGAAATGCATTTTACTTTCAAAACTTCTGTGTTTTTCAACCGATCTTATTGGGAATTTTAGAATAGATAGATATGGGGACTAAATTAATATTTTTATTATTATTTATTTAAATAGTGGCCCTGACAGTTTTTTGTGGTTTGTGGGGGAAGCACGTGGTTCTATCTCTTAGAGTCACTGAGAACGACGCGTTCATACAGACGAACGGACAGACAGATTTTCCAAAGCCAGGGTCAAACCCAGGCCTACTACATGATTTGATAGGCTTCCAAAAATCCACTCTACTTTGTTTTGAATCGCATTTAAATTGATTTACTGTTAAATTTTTTTTTTTGTTATTTAATGGTAATTTTTTTTCATTTCGAATTTCAGTAGTTCACTTCAGTTCAGTGACAATGTCACTCATTAGCCCTCTCATCATCTATATGGTTGTGTGTGTGTTTGTGTGTGATCACAGTGATCGCAACATTGGCCTTTCTATATCATTTGGATTAAATTGAAATTGCAGTTTGGCAAACACAAAAAAAAAAAAAATACTTGTAATTGCCGCCTTGTCGCTTTTTTGTTGTTGTTGTTGTTGTTATTATTTTCTTTCGATGTCTGTGTGCAATATTTGCGTTAGAGGTGGCTTTCACCCAACAAAACCAAATCCCGCTCCCGTTACCCGTCGCTAGACAAGCGTGCCACACAGACACAAAACGGGTGCAACGCACTCGAGCTGCAAAATAATATTTATTTGTACAATAATAATCATAGAAAGAAAACAAACCAACAACAGCAGCAACAAAATAACAATCAAAGCATTAACAGCAAATTGTTATGACGGCTTCTACTGGCTCTGACGCTGCGACGTTGATGAGCATTGAACTAATTGTGCGCTCAAGCAAATTTCAAAAAAAAAAAACAAAACTAAACCAGTCACCCAATACAAGAGACGTTGACCTCCTCCATATTCTAAAAGTGTCTCCAAAGCCCACTCAATAAAAACCTGCCTCCCCTCCCTACCATTTGAAAATGACTTTTCTTTAATTATGCATGTCCGTATCTAATTTTTTGGTATACCCTGTATTAAAGGGTGCCAAAAGGTATGATCAGTTTGAAAGAAGGAACAATTTATAACACAAACTTTCAGTTCAAAAAGTAGAGGAAATCCACAAAAATAACTTTTTTTTATAGAGAACTCAAAATTAGTTTTATGTTAATCGATTGATAAATATTGTAGAATTTCTTTTTACCAATTTTTTCAATTATTCTCACCATCCTGACGAACAAATTTTTCTAAACCCTCTCTTATGGCTCCCCTACTTTCCTTTATTCTTGCTTAAGCCGTTTAGCCTGGGCATTAATGAATCAGTCAGTCAGTCTTGGAGGTTTTATATATGTAAATCAAAACAAAACATTCTTTAACTCTCACCGGATCATAAATCTATAACCTGCCAGGGTATATCAATCAGGGCAGCAAACCTCCGAAATTTTGAAAGAGGTTTTGGTTCGGAGGTTCGAACCATTGTGGAATCTTTGGGTTCGGTTCACGGACCCGTTCCTGGATCCTCTGAACCCCAGGTTTTGGTTCGAACATCGGTTTACTTAACCAAAAAATAATATGAAGCTTTTATTTACGATTAGTTTGATCATCTATTATTATATAATATTATATAGGCGACCTTGCCTTGTTTAAGATAATTCAAGTCCCGAACTTCGGATTAAAATTTCAAGTACGAGTCGAAGCTAATTGTACTTTGGTTTCATAAAATCTGGAATCCACCATCAACTAACATTTATTGGGATTGATTTAAGTCCGGATATCTTTTTTCGACTGTCTAGGCATATCTACTAAATCTTATATTAGAAGAAACAGATTTAAGTGTTGAAAATGCTCGTACAACTAAGTTAGAAGAATATTTTTTAAAGACCTTTCCAAATTATTAAATTATTTTCGATGTATGATCTCTTGGGCAATTTTCGAAGGAATCTATAACATTATTGACCGATTTTATATTTCACATCGGTTCATTTCTTTCTATTGTTCTTATAAACTTCCTTTCTTTACAGAAATCGATAATTTCTTCCGGCTAAAAAAAATTACTTAATATCTTGCACCGAACCTTTTTTTTTTGAATAAGTGATTCGGTTCGGGTTTAGGTTCGAGGGATCAAAATTGTAGAAGGTTCGGTTTATGGTCCGGTTCGGCCAATACCGAACCGGTTCTTAGGGGTTCGGTTACGGACCGGTTTGCAGCCTTGATTATCAATAACTTTGCCAGATATCGGGGGTATATTACAGTCGACTTTCTCACTTCTCTGTTCCCTTTATCCATCCATGAAACTAATCTGTGCAACAAATTTTATATGTTAATTTCTTTGACGTGGGCTGCTGAAAACTGCTTCCAAAATGATTTTTTAACAACAGAGAGACGGAAATGTCCCGTACCCAATCAATTAAAGAAAAAGAAATAGAAAAAAAGAGATTTTCTTTTGTTGTGGGGAGGAGTTGGGGGGGCGTTGTCTGTCCATAACGGTGCTTGGTGAAGAGAGAACACCAAATAACAAATCCATTGTGGAATGCATAATTAAACATGATTGCATTTGGTTTTCGTGTTATTGTTGTTGCAGCTGTGACAACTGCAGCAACTGCAGCAACAGCAGCAGCAGCAGTTAAAATTGCAACAACAACAACAACAGTTGTTTTTACCGGCACTCGCCGAAGTTGAGGCCAACAAACCCAAACTAGAACGTGGGTGTTGAATTGAACAGCTAAACCCAATTTCACCAATACACTGCAAGAAATTGTTGCTGTTTTTTGTTATTGCTGCTGCACGCGACCTGGCGCGTTGCATGCCACACACACACACACACACACACTCACTCAAATTGCATAAGCAAACACAAACAAAGGATTATTGAAATTTTTTCTTTTCATTATTTACTATTTAAGTGAACGACCTTTGAATACTCTTTTATGTATGATTTTTGTTTTGCAAAGAAAATTACATTTTTATACTCTGTAACGTGCATAATAACTTTCTGCTTATGTTTGTAACGGGCAGAGTGAATCTTCTTCGGCCCCCATAAAGTATATATATTCTTGATCAGTATTAACAGCCGGGAAAACACACTGATTAAAGAGCTATTTACTATTTAGACTAAATATTCTTATAAGGGGCGAGATCATGGTAGGCCTTTGTATCTAGATCAGGGTTTGCCAGGAAGAGAGGACAATATATATGCGTGGGAGACGGGATTCCTGTGGGAATCTCGCGGAACCCGAATTAAAATGCTTCCTCTGGCAGATCAGAAATATTGGGACTTCACAAGATGAACTTATAATTATTAAATACATAAAATTTCCATGAGGTTTTCTACTGAAATTTATCTTTGAAGGTTCGTGAAATTCTGGAAAATTCGGGATTCCCGCGGGGGATCCCTTTAAAACACTTAGGCCACTAAGTTGGCCTGTTGTGATGCCGCTTGCGGACTTATTACGTGTCCATTCGTCATATTTGTGGGGCCTAATAAGTTCCAATTTCCTGAGTTCCTTTGTTGTAGGAACCTTATATGGGGTTCTCCCCCCATCCTGCTGCCTTTATGAATCCTGAGATTTGTCTTGAAAATATATCCAAAGTCTCTAACATATCTGTAAGGAAGTGTGAGACGAGGAATTTCGTTCTTCGATGACCAGAAGAAGTGTGAAGCAGATTTCACTTCTTCCTCATCCCCGCAGCTTCTGCAGAAGTCGTTGTAGGGTGCACCCAGTCTGGCGGCAGTGGGCGTGAGCGTTTTTCACTGCGATTCGGACAAGTCAGTAGCGCTGTCCTGCAGGTACTAACTGACTGCCATTTTTGAGTAGCTTTTTGCTCGAATAATTCTTTTATAATAAGGCTGCACGTTGCCATGGGCATACCTACATTTTCGTTATCAGAACGAGGAGGTTAGTTTTAGTGCCTTGTCCCGCGAGACCGTCTACTTTCCTATTGCCCTCTATTTCCCTGTGTCCTGTGACCCAAATAATGCTTTTGTCAGACTGTTCTACCATCTCCTGGAAAAATTTGCGACAATCGTTAACCGATACCGAATTGGTGGATATTGAGTCAAGTGCTTTAATGGCAGCTTGGATGTCAGAGAAAATGCTTATTGTACTCGGCTTCTGAGTTGAGCACTGTGCGCATATTAGAGCTACCTTGATCGAAAGGATTTTCGCCTGAAAGACAATACAATTATCTGGTAGTTTGAAAAATTGGCTGACCCACTCGATCATGGAGTTTCGAGTAATTCGTATAGATTTCTGCGCTCCTGACGGACCCTGTCGGAGTATTCCTTACATTCAAGAGATTTTTTTATAATCATTACTATTGGGTGCAGAGCTGTTTTAGTGGAACCTGCCTTTCCGGTAGGCGTGCTGCGTTTCATTTTAAAGCTATCGAGCTAAAATTATGCTCAGAGAATTTTTTGTTTTGTTTTCAATAATAGCGTTCTTAAAATCAGCATCATTGTGAATATTATATGCTGTCAAAAAGTTGTGCAAAATTTGGTCCAAGTCGTATGATCATATCCTATAGCAGCAATAGGACTGATCGGTCGGAAAATCAGTCTTTGTAAGAAAATCTTTTTTCGTTTCAATGATAGCGTTGTTAAACTCTGGAATTATAAATATTATTTAATCTCAAACAGTTCTCCAAACATTTTTCAAAATCAAACAATTTCGAAATATGGGTTTTTGTTTGAAAAACTTTCTTGTTCTCCATGATAGCGTTCTGAAACTCAAAAATCATAAATATTATATGCTTTTACACTGTTGTAAAAAATTTGGTCAAATTCGTATGACTATAAACTATAGCTAACATAGGACCGATTGGTCAAAAAATAGGTCCTAGTGAAAAAAATTGTATTGTTTGCCCAAATAGCATTCTTAAAAATTAAATGCTTTCAAACAGATTTGCACAATTTGGTTAAAATCGGAGGACTATGTCGATAGGACCGATCGGTCGAAAAATGGGTCTTACTATTTACTTACTTCTTACTATTTGTTTTTGATGGTAGCGTGCTCAAATTTTGAAGTCAACAATCACAGATTCCCAAAGAAAATCTTACATCAATATCCCATATGTATATTCTATTGGCTAAATCATTTAAAGCAAGCTAGTGCGAGTGTATTAATACTTCGATACAGACAAAGTATTTTACGTCCATTGGGGCCAGTTTCTTGCCCATGACTTCTTAAGAGAGTCATATTAACCATAAAAACCTATACCACCTTTTACCAACTGCAAATGCTCTCTCGGGTCTTTAAAAAAGTGTAGTTAAATAATTGTTCAGTTGTGCCAAATTATAGAGAGCCCCTTTTGGTTCTTTGGCGGCTGCTGCTGCTGCTGTTGTGGTAAAAAAGCGGTAATTTTGTCAACAACAATAACAAACATGCAATAAGCGGTAAAGTTGTAAAAAATTGCAATGGGCGTGGCCCTAAAAGAAAAAAAACAAAACAATTTTCAAAAGGCATTTTTAACTAGGCAACGGCAGGTAGCAGTGCTTAAATAATTACAAAAAAAATAAAAATACAAAATCGATACTGATTTGCATTTGGAACAAACATAAATGAGAGAGACCGAATCTTCAGTTTTAAAGTTTGAAGTTTTTTTTTTTTGTATCTTCTATTTTTACTTCTTTTTAGTGTCAATGACTTTTTGGGGAGTCTGCTTGGAAGTTTTTTTTTTTTTTGCTTAACTAATGGGCGGGTGGCCGTGCGCCGCTCTCTTTTTCTTTGCTGACTAATGCGGCGGCTGCAGTCGACGTGGATAACCTCCGCTGTTTGTGCATTTAAATTTTTTTTTTTTTTATGATTTCTCCGCTTGGCCAAGAGTTGTTCTTTGTCATTTGCATATTGTGTTGGTAAAACTGAAAACTGTTATTTGCTAAAGGATGCTGGGGGGAGGCCGGTAGTCTTTTGTTTTGTTTGTTTGATTTGTGGGTCAGCTCCAATACTTGACCAGATTTCCCTACCTAGAAATGAATTTTTTATTTATTTTTTTGTTATTATTTATAATGGACAACAGCAGCTGTATATAATATTTTCTTTTCAATTTTTTGTGTTGTTTACATTTTGCCATAAATTTTCCAATGGGACTTAAAAAATTCTTATGCCATATGCAAACGCTCAAACGATTGCGTGAAACAATTTCTTTTTTATTTATTTTTTTTATTTATAGCATTTGCCCTTGGAATATTTGACATGATTTTGTTTTGTGTGCCTGTATGTGCCTGTGCGTGTGTCTATATGATATATTATTTTTAAGGAAAAACAAATCTATGAAATATGTTTAAGTTCCCACATTAAAATCTTTGCTCTCTTTGGCTTGGCTCTCTCAATGTCAGCAAAAGATCAATAAACTTTTGGCAAACAACAAGAAAAGAAAACAAATTAAAGCGCATAAAAAAAGATTACAGCAAAACACAGCAACAACAATAAGAGTGAGAGGCGGCGATATATATATATATATGTACAATATATATATATATATACATCTAGAGTAGAGGGCATTGAAGTAAATGTTGGCGATTGTCGTCGGAGTCGATGTCTGGCCATGGCAAACATATCGCCGGGTCTTTCGCTTTTCTGGCGGGCTTTATTTATTTATATAATAATAATAATAACAACACACAGACAATACAAGAAACTCATGCACAAATGTATCATCAAAATCTGACTGTTGTTGTTTTTGTTGTTTTTGGCTGTTTGTTTTTTTGGCACACAAAAATCTGCGTCATCATCATTAAAGTTTGTGCCGGCTTACGGCCCGTCGTCGTTGTCGTCGTCGTCGTCTGGGACTAAAATTTTCTCCCCCTTCTTTGCAAATTTTTTTTTTTTGCTACAATCACAGACCTGTTTCTGTTCCATACACTTACCAAATCTAAGAAAATAAAAATAGGTGAAAAATTTATCATCAAAGAAAAGTCTTTGTTATTGGAAAAACAGCGCAAATTGTTTATAAACAAGCAGGCAAAAGTTAACTTCCGTCTGTGCCAAGGTTTTAATACACATAAAATACATTTAAAAAATGCGCGAAAATTTCTTATGTTTTTTTTTTGTTTCACCCCAATGTATCTTAATTTTGATAACATCCCTAACCTTAGAATAGTAAAAAAAGAACATCTTCAAAATTTGTGTGTTTTTTTAAATACAATAATTCCGCACAAAGAGGTCGATATTATTTAACCCATTTGCAGAGCAATTGTTTGTATGTACATAAAATGCAAATTTTGTTCTCAAAAAAACGATCAAAGATCCATATAAAATAGCGATGGACACCTAGCGGCCCGTGGGGCCCTCCCAGCCCGAACCGTTTTTCCGCTCAAGGCGAAATTAAATGCATTTTGTTTTGTTGCTTGCACCCTTCAGTAATATTTTGGTGCCCACCGCTGATATAAACAAAAGCTGATGTGTTGTTATAACTTTTGGTTTCAGACTTTTGTTGAGCTGTACCTGAAATTCTAACTGATTCTAACTAACTAGAAGCTTTCAAACTTTGAGCAAGGATTGCGGTTAGTAGAGGATCATTTATTTCCAGATATAATTGCTCCCTTAGATCTATAGCTCGACATACCCGTACCTATTTGGAAAAAGAAATAATAAAAATCAGAGTATTAAAATATATTTAACAGTTTCGATCACTGCTAGAAACCAAGAAAAATGTTAACTTTGGGAACCTCTTCGATTCCGATTTTTTTTCCGGTACAAAAAGGTTTTTTAAAATTTAAATCATTGCCTTTACCAGCAAAAATAAATAAATTATTAAATAATTCTATTTTTTATATCAGTTTTATTAAAAAATAATCTAAAAAAATTCTTGTTGTGCCGAGTTTCCTGAACTATAATAAACTCTAGTCATTATAAACTATAATAAATTAACTTATGAAGTAGGTCTCAGTGTTCGAACTATAGTTTATTTTTTGAAAAATAAAGTAAATTCAAGCGTTGTCAACATTTAAACTTCAAGCTGACTTGTCATAAAAATTAAAAACGAAACTTATATATTTTTGGTTGGCACACTAAATTAAGAATTTGACATCGCAACCGCGCTGCGAACAACGACGACTTTTTTTTTGGGACAATTTAGGGTCCTAGGTATTTGTATTTGATGCAAACCTAGATACATATTTGAAGTACCTTTTACATTATCTCGGTACTTAAGAATTCGAGTACCTTTTACCTTACATAGGTTACAATTTTCATTAACCTTCTCAAAACGTAATGGACTAGTTCCTAAATTTAAATGAGAAATATGGTTTCATTCACACCAGCTTAAAGCTTATGACATAATTTACATACTGACAAATTCTACGGGATTTAAGCGGAGCGAGGTCAATGAAAAGGTATCTCAGTTCATGGTATCTCAGTGTAGGCCACGAATAGTAAAGGTCAGGAACTGTTTCTGAACTGATTTACTTTGATCTTGCGAAGATCAGATGGGGGATCAACATTCTAGATTTGGTCGAACCAGCGAAGTGAAATTTATTTTAATTTTTGATAAAACCAAGAACACATTTTTTGCTTTGTTACAAAGGAAAATAATGTGGCTTTAAAAGCTTAAAGGAAATTTAAATAATAATATAGTGCTAATTTCAAAAGTACCTTTACCTAGGAACTGACAAATCCAGTTACCTTTTACCTTACCTAGGTATAGTTTTTATCTTTTTGTTTTTAGATTTTTTCGAAATATCCCTTAGCTATCGATCGATTTAAAAGTTTTTAAATAAAAAACTTGTCCAAATATTTTGTTCCCAATATAAATTTGCGTAGATAAATCAAAATAATTGGAGGGACAACTCAACTTACTTTTTGACATTTAAAAGATTGACTTCCATTTTGTAGAGCAGTGATTCAATATTCAGTAATGCTAATACTTTTGTAAGTTTTATTATTTTGAATCGGAAAGACATATTTTTGTTACAATAAAAGGCATTAAAACATCATCGTATCGTAAGAATATATTTATTATATATAAAATTAAATCTGATCCTAGTTTTCTCACTTCACTGAAAAGCACCATAGCTATACACCAATCTAAAAAAATATTATTTGTAAAATTTTTCATTTTCGACAGCAAATCGTATACTTAAACTCTTAAGCAGTAGTTGTCAAAAAAACAATCACATTATAGCTTACGTATGTGTGCGTTCGACCGGCTATACCATCGGCGTGCTTACGTCGATGTCGCATCGCAGGTTTCTATGCACACTAGATACCCACGTACCGAACACTGATCCTAAGCTATGATTAAAAGTTTAAATCAAATTATTAAGAGACATTGGCCTCCTAAAATCGGTAAACAAATCAAACCTATGGCTTTATGTAAGTTTTTAACCTTCTTGATATGTACTTTGATTTAACAGACAGAAAGAATATTTGAGTAGAATTACTCTTAAATGACTGAATTCGGACCGATAAGCCGTTTTATTTCAAATTATTGCAGTTTTCTTTTTTTTTTTTTTAAGGCTCCAGTATTCACCTCAACAAAACTGTTACCAAAACAAAAATCTCCAAATAATAAAAAAAAATATTAAATAAATTTTGATGCCTAAATTTGGTAATAGGTGTTCGTGATAAATATTTAAAAGAGTAATCTAAACTTCGTTATGAACTTTCCTTGTTTTTCGATCTCATTATTTGAAATCATAAAAGCGAATATAATTTATTTTCATCTTCTTCTTTTCTGTGTTTTACATTTTTTGTTTTTGCCATTTCTTGGCAACGTATTTTTGAACTTTTGCACTTTGAGTTTCTTTCATATGCAAATGTCAGCGAAGCTCATTTAAAGAATTATAAATGAAATTTTGTTAATGTCAAATGTTGAACAAGTTCTTATTTTTGTATTATATATATGTATACTAATTTTTGTATTTCTCTCCTCTCTCTCTCTCTCTTGCAGGTGTGTATCCTTGAACGACATTGTCTGCCTCAAGTCCTGGATTATTGAGACAGTCATTTGTATGTACATGTATATATATTTACATATGTGTAGTGATGTAAGTCAGTCAATATATTTAGCCGCCTCACTAATCAAGTTGACCTTTGTGACAAGTTTTTTTTTTTTTTTTTGCTGCTGCTGCCTTTTCAAATTAGTCAAAGCGAACAATGAACAAATAAAATAAAGAGCTTCAGAAAATGTTTTGTAGTATAAATAAGTGAACTTATACAAGCAAACATACACCTTTTGTACATATAGGTGTGTGTAGTGGGGCGCCAAGACAAAAACAATGAAATACAATTTTCTTTGGCTGAAACAAAAAAAAAACAACAACAATTCATTTGATGTAACAGATACAAGTAAAATGGTGTCCTTTACGCAATGTTAGATATACGGAATAGAATGTAAATTCTTTTGATTTATTTACAAGTTAGATAATGTTTTGTCTTGTAAAGACTTGGAACAATTGAAAACCATATGTGAAAGATGATTTATTTTTCTTCCGAAAAATCGTGTATTTTAGGGAGAATTTTAAATAATAGTCTGAAAGATTTTGAAATATTTTTGTTTATAAATATAATTCCAAAACTTTTAGTGTAACTTATTGTCTAAATTAAATATTAGGAAATATTTATTCATTTAGATCGGTTCACAATTTACGATGGGATCAGGACCCAACCACGCTCGCCATTTTCCGACCCTGGGACGAAAATAATTCCTATACCGAAAAATTACATGTCTAATTATTTTTGTATATCATTTTTTCACACTGTTATTTCTATGTAGAATTTTCCGGTCATTTTCCTTGTGGGCGGATTTTTCAACATCGGAAGTCAAATGTTATATATATTATATTATATATATATTAACCGAGTTAATAGAATTTTCCGAATATTTTCTCACCCCGGGAGCGGACTTTCCAGCATCGAAAAATCTTCTGTCTAGTTATTTGGCATTATGTGTTCACAATCCGAGTTGAAAGTCAATCAGATGAAAAAAAGTATTTCCAATAAAGAATTTCCGGAAATTTCCCTTTCTTCCGAAAGGATTTTTGGACATTGAAAAATCACATGTCTAATTATTTTGCATACTTTCGTTACATAACGACTTTTAGGTCAATAGGATGATAAATAGTATTTCCAATAATTAATTTTTTGGAAATTTCCCAACCTTTCCGACATCGAAAATTCACATTTCTAATTATTATATATTTTGTGTACAAACCTCGGTTTGATGTAAATCGGAAGAAAAATATTTTTTCCATTAAGAACTTTCCAGGCATTTTCTCACCCCGGGAGCAGACTTTTCAACAATAAAAAAATCTCTTGTCTAGTTATTTGGCATCAATCAGATGAAAACTAGTATTTCCAATAAAAAAATTTTCCGAGAACTTTCCGACCTATCGGACAGATTTTTCGATATTGGAAAATTAAATATCCAATTATTTTGTATATTTTCCTTACAAACCGAGTTTAAAGTCAATTGGATAAAAAATTTTATTTTCTATTAAGAATTTTCCATTCATTTTCCTAGTGGGCAGATTTTCCGAAGTCGGGAAAACACATGTATAATCATTTCACTTACTTTACCTACCAACCGAATTTGAAGTCAATCGGATGGATGAAAATCAAAATTTTTCCATTATAAGCTTGAGTTTTCCACCCAAAAATTTTCAAAACCCCGTGAGACCTAATCACTTTCTATCTTTAACCGTTTAAGCTCTGAGTAGATTGCGAATGAATCAGTGAGGATAAATTCTTTTATATATAGAGAGAAGGATATGGTTTCATCCTAAGTACATCATTCTCCGACCTTGGGGTGGAAAATCTGGAAAACACGTGTCTAAGTATTTCACTTACTTTACTTACAAACCGAATTTAAAGGCAATCGTATGAAAAACAAAACTTTCCCCATATAAGCTTTTACTGAAGTTTTCCACCCCTTGGGGCGAAATTTTTCAAAACCCCGTCTTAGGTCTCACTTACTATCTCTTACCGTTAAGGCTCTGAGTAGATTGCTCATGAATCAAGGATAAGCTCATTTATATAGAAAGACAGATAAGGCTTCATCCTAAGGATAGGTTTACACTGTTCGACGCATGAGACATGATAATCTAGAAGCCCCTTTGTTGTCATGTTTTCATTGTGAATAGCTTGTCATTTGACATTCAAAACAATAGAACATGAAGGCCGACTAGATTATTATGTCTAATGCGTCAAACAATATGAACTCAGCCCAAGTACACAATTCTCCGAGCTTGGAGGTGGGTTTTTCGAAATTGGACATTTAGATTTGCCTTTTATTTGCCTCATTCAGCTTGCAAACTAAATCTCACATATATAAAAATAAGATTTATTCCTTATTTCCCCATTTTTCAACCTTGGGGGTGTATTTTCCAACACTGGGAAACAAACACATCTAATTATTTGACGTACTTGGCTTAAGGTGGATCCATTGCTTTAGTTTGAAGTCATGCTAAGTCTAAGGTAATAGTTATTTAGACAAATTTTCAATAAAATTTGGACAAATTATTTGCCTGTGTGAACTTAAGTCAAGGTCCCACAGGCAAATAATTTGCCCAAATTTTGATACAAATTTTTCTAATTCGCCATAACCTTAGATTTGGTAAGACTTAAGGTTAGGCCCATTCAGCAAAATTTTCATAAAAATTTGGGCAAATTATTTGCCAGTGGGACCTTAGCTTTGGTTTTACCTACTAGAGTTGGAGAATCAAAGTCAGTTAAATGACCTAGTTCATTTTTTGATGAACTATTCACTTTCGAGTTATAGTTCATTTTTTATTCATTTTATTCAAAATGAACTATAGTTTAAAAAATTAACTATAGTTCACAAAAATGAACTATTGGTCAATAAGTGAATAGTTCAAAAAATGAACTATCGTTCAAACACTAAGATCTAGTTCATTAGTTCATTCGAACTAGTTCATGAAAATCGACACAACTCTATTACATACCCAGATTGAAAGAAACAAAATGCAGTTCATTCGAACTAGTTCATAAAAATCGGCACTACTCTATTACATATCCAGATTGAAAGAAACAAAATGTTTTCTAAATTACTCACTCACTTTAGAATTTACCCAAAATCCCAACCAAGTACAAACTTTCATATTTCAGCTTTTACCGTTTAGGCTGCAAGTAGATTAACAATCAGTCAGTCAGTAAAAATTATTTGAAAATATATTGAAAAATAAGGATACTTTGAAAAGAAGGCGTAATGGCGGCTAATGAACTGGTATAAGCGTCGATTATTCGTAAAGATATAAAAAAACTTTCATTATTTTTACGAAATCCGAAGAAAATTTTAACATTATTTTGAAATAGTTTTGGAACTGGAATTGAATTTAATTGCCCAGAATTGCTCAATATATTTTCGACATGAACAGCATTTTCCGCCCCTCCCCCCTTCATATCTTTGTTACAAACACAGACAAAGCTAATATGTCTACCCTTGATAGAGGGTACAACTATGGTTATACATAGAACTGTTTCTCAGAGTGCAACATGTCGTATGCTTAATATACTATTTGCTCTCTTTTTTTTCACCAATTGTCTTCAATTGAGCTCAATTCGTGAGTGTTTTTTTTCTTGTTATTTATATTATTGTGCTTGCTTGATTGCTGCTGCACTTGACGATCAGCTGATGAGGCTCTTCTCTCTGTTAAAACTTTTGATATGATTTTCAGTTGCAATCATCATACCAAATAGTGACCCACTTAGGTTTTTTTTTTATCGATTCTGATAACCGGTTCTAATAAGGAAATCAAATATACTTAAACACAACTTCAAGTGTCATAAAACTGCGTAAACAATTTCTGATTCCAAAATATTTTTTCTGTATACCTTAGCTGGGGGTTTTATTGTACACACACACACCATAACACAACAACAACAAATTAGCATAATTCAATAAATTAGCAAACAAAACAAAAATTAATAGAGTTGTTCAAGGTTTTGCTTGCAGGCTTTTTGTGTGTGTGTTGTTTTTTTTTCTGTTTGTCTTGGCCGGAGGTGTTTTTCATAAAATGCCGTTTTGGGTCAATAGACTCTTGCGTCTCTTTTATGATTTTGATCATGAAAATGTATGCCTAACGGGAACCAGCTTGAAAAAAAATAAAAAAGAGATCAGTCAAAAGTTCAAAATTTCAAGAAAATTGTTTGCTTTTTCTCCATCTCCCTCTCTCTCTCTCTTTCTTTTGTTGTTGGTATGTGTCTCACTTGTCTCTTGTTGTGTGTCTTTTGCAGAGTTGTTAAAATGGAGCCACAAATGCGCTACAACAACAAGAGCCGCCTCAAGCAACCACAACAACCACCACCAACAACAACAATAACAACAACAATAGCAGCAACAACCACAACAACAACAACTCCGTCAAGATCATTCTAATAATTCAAAACCAAAATCAAGCTTCTTCTCTTCTCCTTCTTACCCTCATCCCATGAAGCTCCTCCGGCTGTTCTCAGTCAAAAAATTCAAATGAAAAAACCGAAGAAAAAAACGTTTTACATAGTATAAAAAAAAAAAAAACAAAACCAAATCAAAGTCTAACAAGATAATTCAACTAACGTGGCAAGTGAAACGCAAACATTGCATAAAAAAATAAGTGACCACAAATGCTGAAACAACAACTACTACAACAACAACAACCAAAACAAACAAAAAAGAGATAAAAAAAAGCAAAGAGAAGAAACAAAAAACCAAACAAAACTGCAGCCAGAACTGAAATTTGAATTGAATTTTTGTGATGTAAGTTTGAGAGAAACTAAAACTAATTAAATAACACCTTAAGTAATTATAACTATATATATAGATAGTTTCTAAGTTTTAGAAGGGGTTTTATATTAATCAATAGAGCAACGATTTACCAGCTCCAAGACAAATTCCTAAGGCTTGAAAATCATCAACAAATTTTAGCATAAAATATTTAAAACTAGTTTCAAAATTTTGATTCAACTAATTCAATTTTGAGATATGTATTTTTTTTTCTCACATGCTACAAAAAATATTTTTAAACAAAAATTTCAAATTTTTTAACAACATTTTTTTTTTGAATCTGACTTATAAAAAAAATATATAATATGGCTTAAGAAAATCTATAGATATTAACCGAAGTTGTAAGCAATTAAATAAAGGAGAAGTTAGAATTTTATGTCCTTCATTTTATCAGAGTTGTCACGGAAATCTCTTCCAACCAAATTCCAACCAATTCTCAGTGTCCTGGAAATATGTTTTGGTTGGTTTTAAATCTCTTTAGCAAAGTACACCACCCAAACAATTTTTATAAGCAAAAGTAATTTTGGATATGTAAACAAGATTACTTTTCTGTATAAGTGCATAAAATAAATTAAATATTTAATTTTAATTTAATTTATTTTAATAATGAAATTTGCATTTTAATAATTACCGAACCGAAAGCTGCCATATCTACCAAAACCAATTTGCCACACAAACGCATTCGGTGTTGCAAGCGACATCTTGAAAATTTTGATTTTTGATATAAAAATATTATTGAAACCTAAAACTCGAAACCAAGCCAATAAGGGATGCCGAATGTTTGAAAAATCTTGATATTTTTTCGATATTAAAAATGTATTATTTCGATATTGATACTTTGTTGACAAAAAATCGATATTTTTGATATTTTATTAAAATATTACTTTTTTTTATGTAAACAGGTCTATTGAGATAATTGATGTGTCTTTTGACTAGTGTTTAACTGTCTGCGATCAAAATCAACAGATCAGAGCTCCCAAACTCAAAAAAATATGGATAAAATGTATTTTTTCTTTATATTCAGAACTTAAAAATATCTCCAAAAAATATTCGATCTGCCATATATTGCGTTAGTTAAAATCCGGTTGTGATATATCGTTTTTTTAACCAAAAATATACGATAATAATATATCGATATTATTTCCGGTACCAATACACTGTTTCGTTTCTTATTTATATTACTTACATATTGGGCATTTCCACCGAAGGGTCCATCTAGACCAAAAATGTACAAGTTTTTCTAAACCCTTTGACTTATGATATTTTCATAGGAAAACAGTAAAATTCAACTAGTATAAACTAATTTTACATTTATTTATACCCACTTCAAGATATTTAAAAGCAAAGATCAACTTTTCTCATCTTGATATTTCCCTTGCAATTTTTGTTTTGATAAAAGTTCTTAAATGTCTTTCTTTATTAATTGACTATTGTATTCTCAACTCTTTCAAAGGGTACAAAGAGTCAAAAAAAATGCATAAATAACTATGCAATTGGAAAAAACGTTATTATTTTTCGCATATTTCGATGTCCCGTGCGACATGGAAAAACAAAAATTTTGTTATCTGTGCGTCAAAAGTACATGCAGAAAACTTATCCAATATTGAGTAAAAATAGAGGTTTTTAATACAATTTAAATAAAAAAAGCCATGCTGTAAAATGAGAATATTTGTGATCGTAGTACTTATATAAAGTTGGTCCCGTGCGACATCTTTAAAATTTTTCTTAAAAAAATGATTTTTTTTTGTAAATTTTTTATTATTTATATCTAAATGAGCAAAAACGGTGGCGAAAAAAATTAAGAGAGCTAAAAACGGTGGAGAGAAAAGTTGTAGGACGCTCCAATATTTTGGAAAAATTTGTTGTTTTTTGTCATTATGTCAAATTGTCAAAATAAATTCATTGAAATTTCCTGTTGACTTAAAAAACATTTTTGCTACGCTAACTTATATATAATTTCGTCAAAACTGTAACTGAAATATCATAATTATTATGATCGAAAAAAATATGTCCCGTGCGACATGTCCCGTGCGAAAGTGTTTAAAATTGAATTTTATAAAAAAGTATTAGGTTTTTTTTGGGTACCTTTATTCGTAAGATTACTATGTTTACTTAACCTGACAGAGGATATAAAAATTTTTTCGTGTAAATGCGGCAGTGATGAAGGTTCTCAAGACCAATTAAGTTTAAGGTTCTTAGGTTTTTGGTATCACTCATACGTAGTGTTGCCTTTTTGGTGCATTGATTTCCAATTAAATGTTTTAAACAATTCCAAAAGGTAACTCTGACTTAAACTATAGTTTAAAAATAATAGGGATTCGAACCATAGTCTTCCATATGCGAACATCAAGATCAGAAGAATATCCCTCGCACAATTTAGGACTTTGCCCCCTCCTATCGCAATTTAATCCACCCTTAAGCAATACGTATTCATTTAATAAAATGTAACAACCTTTTAGAAATTCTAATGCCTCCTTGGATCTTATATCTTTCTCTAACAGAGCATAAACTTTCATTTTCCTGAGGGAACAAAAAAAAGAAAAAAAAGTCACAATTGACTGACATTAATCATACGCCTCATTGGTCAGCATACAAGTTGATGCTGTTGGAGGCACCACCAACCAAACCACCCACCCACCTGTACGTGCAATATTGGTTCCCTCCCAGAGGCATATGCGCCAGGCCAATCAGTGTGCACATTTCCTGCCTTATCCCCTAAGCCAATTTGTGTGTGGCAAGAACCGTTTCCCTATTTCACTCCGTTTTCCAATTTGGCATACCTAACGAAGCAGCGAAGAACATTGCCACGCCCAGCTTATTAGCGTCGTGAATGTTAGTTACGTGCAAAATAAAGCCCAGGAGGCGGCTTTTCTATCGATTTGATTATCCATAAAATGACATTATGAACTTTATGTGGGCATTGCATATCGCGCACTTGTCATGTTGACATTCTGGCTTCCATTGCCTAATTGATAATTAAGCCAGCGCCAGTGCCAGCGAGCATTATTCATCATCATCAACAACATCAGAGACCGCTGCACTGCTGCACTGCACCATTGTTCGTTTGGGGCTCGCATTTCGCGACATGATTAATATCTGTGCATTAATTAGACGCGTCACAAACTCACCCCCTGCTATGGCTTCTGTTTCTACTTCTCCTCCTCCCACTTTGACTGCTCATTTGCTCATTAGTCTTGTGTAAAATTACCAAGTTTTTTTTCCTTGTTTAATTTAGAGACGAAAAGTTTTCTTGACGGCAGCAGTTTTATTTTTGGCAGGCAAATGCAACTGATCTGAAGTTATGGGTTTATTAAAGAATAGAAGGAAAGGGTAAACTTAGGAAAGTTTTTCAAAAAAAACACATAAAATTCAGAAAAATGCATGAAATCTTTATTTGAATCGATAGTACGGTCCATATAATTTATTGTTTGAAGATTATTTCATGCAAATGTTGACCGTGACTGCGCCTCAAATGGTCCATCCGCTTAGTCCAATTTTGGCATACTCTTTCCAACATTTCGGCCGGTATCTGACGAATAAATGCCTCAATGTTGTCTTTCAATGCATCAATTGAATCGGGCTTGTCTGTATAGACAAAAATGCGTTAAATCGCACGATCTAGGCGGCAAATTGACCGGTCCCGAACGTGAAACAAAATGTTCACCGAACTCGCCTCTCAATAAGTCCATTGTTGCGCGTGCTATGTGGCGTGCAAGTCAAGCTTGTGCATTTTGGGCAAAGAAAAATTGGATATCATCTCACGGTAGCGCTCACCATTCACAGTTACGTTACGATTCGCATAATCTTTGAAGAAGTACATTCCAATGATGCCACCAGCCCATAAACCGCACCAAACTGTGACTTTTTCTGGATACATTGGTAGCTCTTGCAATGCTTCCTGCTGATATTCACTCCAAAATCGACAATTCGCATCATCTTTGAAGAAGTACAGTCCAATGATGCCACCAGCCCATAAACCGCACCAAACTGTGACTTTTTCTGGATACATTGGTAGCTCTTGCAATGCTTCCTGCTGATATTCACTCCAAAATCGACAATTCGCATCATCTTTGAAGAAGTACGGTCCAATGATGCCACCAGCCCATAAACCGCACCAAACTGTGACTTTTTTTTGGATGCATTGGTAGCTCTTGCAATGCTTCTGGCTGATATTTACTCCAAAATCGACAATTCTGCTTATTTACGTACCCATTGAGCCAAAAATGAGCTTCGTCGCTGAACACAATTTTTCGGTAAAAAAAAGTGGATCTTCAACCAACTTTCACCAAAAACTCTACGTTGCGGTAGGTCGTTCGGCTTCAATTCTTGCACCAGCTGTATTTTGAAAGGCTTCACACCTAAATCCTTCCGCAAAATTTTTCACGTTGTTGAGTAACAGAGGCCCAATTGCTGCGAACGGCGACGAATCGATAATTGATGGTCATCATTAACACTGGCCGATACAGCTGCGATATTTTCTTCAGTTCGCACTCTAGTAAGAATGTCCAACAATGTAAATTTTGCGAAATTTAGTCAAACCGTACTTCAGTGGGTCGATTAAACTGACCATAAAAATGAAGACGCGCGCTATGAACTTTCTTAACAGAGCACGCATTTTGATAATAAAATTCAATAATTTGCAAGCGTTATTCGTTTGTAAGTTAAATTATAGACCAAACTGAAGATGTTTGACAGTGAAACAACCTAAAAAATCACCCTTTTTAAGGATTTTGAATTTACTTTGAATTTTTCTTTATTTTTTTCCTAAATAAACGTTTTCTATATATAGCGAAGGGCATCAAAAAAAGCACAATTGTTTTTGTAATTTACCTATAAACAGATTTGTAATATTTACCTAAACGCCCTCCACCTCAACTAACCTCTAATGCAGCTTTTCCTCCGTCTCTTATAATCAAATATTATTGTAGGCGTCAACTGTAACCGAATTCAATTTGCGTTCAATGCTCTTCAATGGTTTTTTTTTTCCATGTCCGCCCACCAATACAACCCACTATTTTCTCAATTCAAATGTTGAATCTTTGCGTGCGTATGACTGGCAGCTGCTGTCAACTCGGTTAGCTTTTTTTTTTCTATTTTTTGAAGTGCAGCAGCAGCTGAAGTGCGTGGCCAGTATTTAGTAACACGACGTCACTGGCTTTATGCAACTGCAGCAGCAGCATTAAATTTCACTCAATGCTTTAAATGCGTATGCAAAAAATAAATGTCAATAATTATTGCATATGAGGAAACTAGGCAAGAAAAACCACCAACTTTTTGGCTTTGAATAATTGACAAGCCGCGCCGAAAAGTGCAGAAATTTTATGGCAAAAGGCGGCGCTACAAAAAAAATAACAACAAATAAACAATGTGTGTTGGCGATTGACGGCAGACATGCGGGGGCGTTGGTAACCCCCCTACACCCCGTTCCAGCTGTGGGCTGGCAGGTCTCGCTCTGTCTGTCTCTCTCTTTAAAATATGCACAAACATTTCGTTAAGCAACAACAAAAAAAAACAGGTGGGATGCAGAGAGGGCGGCAAATTGAGAGCCAATTATATAATGCCTGTATTACTGCAAATGAAAATAAGAGAAACTCAGAGACTTAATTAAAATGCCCCAACTGCCATAGCAACAACAACATCAACTACAATTGCATTAAACATTTAAACAACTGCATTTGAAAATTGCATTAACCCAAAAATGTTGACTATGCACTGAAATAAATTTATAAGATGTATTATGTAGTAATATAATGTTGAAACAAAATCCAATTATGTTTTACATCAGAAATTTATGTTTTCCATGAAAATCTGTACAATAATTGTTGAACTTTGACACCTTCAAAAACTTCTTCAGGTCTTCAAAAACATTAAAGTCACAATTGAAAAGATAGAGGCCAAATCCATGCAGTTGAGCTGCAATAGAAATTCATTTTTTCGGGTTCGCACTTAACCTGCTTATAATATTACCCAATTTAAAACTATAGGACATCAAAATTTTTGTTTAATCATAGCTAGGAAAATAAAATGCACGCTTAAAACTTCTGGAGCACTCTAAGTAAACTGTAAGTGAATTTCACGAGGTACTGGTGCTAAATTATAGCATTCATTTTCAATCAAATGGACTCAAGGATTTTTTTTATAAAATATTACAATTTTGAAATCAAAAATCAAACAAAGCGTCAAAAAATAATATTTTCCGTTAAGCTCAGTTAAGCCATTATTAATTACCATTGTTTTTCATCCCCTTCGAAACTTTTTCTAAAAACTTGAAATAGTTTAGCAGATATACTTTTTTTATCGAAGTAATGTTCTTGCTAAAGTGAGCATATTTTACGTTCGAAAACTTTAGCGCGAAACCACGTTTTTCAACCCGGTAGCCATGATTGCGCCAGTTTTACTGAACCGTTTTTGATCATCCATGATACAATCGACCCAAAACAAAAGGAAACAAATTTTTAAACATTTTTTGTACACTAAACTACAAAAAAAACGATAAGGCAAAGCTAACTTTGACTGTGCCGAAGTTTTAATACACTTGAAAAACTTTACTCCAACTGATTTAACCTGTAAAATATATAGAGGATATAGATATCAGATATTAAAAAATTTTAAATCATCGATAATAAAAATTTGATTCAATTCAATTTGAATTTTTCGTACTTACAGTTAGCCGAAAAATTCTATAAAACGCATTCCTAATTCAATTACTAATTTTTTTAAAATGCCAAGCCAAAAAAAATATGCAATTGAAAATTGAAAACTATTTCAATACGAATTTGTTCCTAAGATTCCCAACTGGTTCTATCATTTAACTTATGGGAGGGATGGTACAATAGATATCTGGCCTACAGTTATACCTTCTTGGACTTTGATTAGCTCAAGGCAATAAGATCGTTGCAGCTATATTTGACGCGATCCAGAGACATTGCTTCAAGCACAAATTGGAAACAGCTTAAGAATTTAACAACAACATTTTGTACTTTTTAATGTACTCCTATTTGGTTTTAAGAATGTTATGGCGGAATAATTTAGAATTTATTAAAGTTCAAGGAAATGTATTTTGTTTTTTATGTTAAGTACGCAAATTCTTGTTTTAAGGTTTAATCGGGATGGACTTAAGACTTTTACCGCCTAAAAGTATGATCAAAAATATTTTATATATTTCGAAATGTAATTATTATATCTCAAAACGATACAGAATCAAGAACAAATCGTACTTGGTATAACGGGCTACCCAAATCATTTTTCCGAGGTCCGTATCGCGGGCTCGAACCAAAATTTACCAATTGTTGGTCTATGCTACTTTTTTTATCAATAAAATGCCCGCTTAACTAAGACTTGCAACTTTTTGTGAACCGAACCGAAAGTTTTGGTTCGGAACAGGAATTTTTTTCACAAGAGGTTTGGTTCACAGTAAAAGAAAAGACGGAATTTCGGGCTCGAATCGGCTCGGACCAGCCCTGGATATACGATTTTTGTACTTGAATCCAGTATTTTCGTACTTACCCGTACTATTGACACCATTTATACTTGATTCAAGTACAAAGTTCTTGATTTCTTTTCTGAGGTCCCTTTCTCTTGTAAGTCGATTTAAAATACCTACAAAATTGACTTTTATGCTTGTTCCATTGAAATTGAAAAATTGATCAATTTCACTGCCAAAACATACCTGATCAAACCGAATATCATAATATACAAAATTTTAATCAAATTCTGCTTTTAAATGCATACACAAAATACGTTTCCCTCAGTGCATAAATAATGTACAGAAAACATAAAAAAAATTGCAAGTAAAAATTGAAAAATTTTCAGGCATCGCGCAAAATGTCAATTTAAATTATGCCTCAAAATGGACATGTGAATGGACAGCTGCTGGCTGTGCCAATTTGTATGCATATATAAACCATGTCCAAATTGGAGCGTAAAAAAAAGGGCCAACGCGGCGTATGCGTCACATATACGTAAAATGGCGCATACGCTCCCGTGTGTTTGTTTTAGCATTCCAATTTAAAATATGCTGCAATTCAATTAAAACTACAAGAAAAATTCATGAAATACAAATACATAGTTGAGTTGTATGTATATATATATATATATTCGAACCGAACCACGCCCATATATGTAAGAGGATGTGTAGGGTTTTGCAAAATGCAAATTTTGGGGAGGCGGCGGCTGCTGGGGGACAATTTTCGTTTTGCCCAAAGTCGTAAAAGTGCATTTTAAACTTTTATGATTTGCTGGGGCGCATTGAGTAATGGCCATAAATACCAAAAACTCACACACATGAGTTCCCACCCGGTATGGGACGAAAAAGTTTTTTTTTTTTTTGGCAGCTGAGAGATGAGATGACCATTTCAGGGCAAGCAAGATGACCGCAATGTTGTGGTTACGGAACAAAGTATGCAACCGATAAAAAAGCAAATCAAATGGTTGTTTTACTTAACACTAAAAACAAAAATCGTTTTTCAACAATGTCAACTATCTAGGCATTATCCTAAAAAATATCAAGCATCAGATGGCGAGTTAAAAATTGTATTCAAATGTGCAAATTATCCTTTCAATTTATTATTTAAATAAGCTTAAATTCCATACCAACAACCAAAGTTAAGGTGGGCCAACTTCACATCCTACTCCTTCTACATAAAGCCCAACCAACCTGACCATGGCCGCGTGGCACGCATAATCCACAATCAGAGTTGGATTCTCTCTTTGGTAACAAATTGAAATGAATTCAATTTCGCAACGCAAATGAGATGATGACAACTCTCTAACTTTGTTTGCGGAGGGAAATGTAAATTGAATCAAGTGAAAACAGACGGCAATGCAATTACAAACACACACACACACACGCACACATACACATAATCAGCTCTTGGTCATAAGCCGCAACGCAAAACGTTGACAATTTAATTAGAATTGATTTTCCGATCAATATTTTCCAGGGAAATTTACAGTAGAGAGAATGCTGTTGCAGTTGACGTCGCAGCTCGAAATATTATATAACACATATATAGAGAGACAGAGTGAGAGAGATAGAGAGAGACCAATTCATCAGTGTGTGGAATTTAATTGTATGGCGACAATATCCGCAGTTCCTCCAAACTCACATTTAATGAGCAATATTTTCAACTGAAGCCAATAATGCAGCAACACACAAACTCTGTCAATTTCGTTTCTCCCCCCCCTCCTCTACCATTTCTCTTCAAACCGCAAGGCAATGAAGCATTCCACATGAAGATTGATTATGGCCCAAGTTTTTAATGCATTTTGCAATTTATTTCAATGCATCGAAAAAGGATTCTGTGCCACACCCAAAGAAATTGCAGTTAAAAAGAGGAAGACGCAGCAGCATCCTATATATATATATATATATATAGAGCCAAGAAATGGATAGACAGCAAGAGAAAGAGAGAGAGAAAAGGAAAGAAAATGGTAGCAAAATGCATATAAACATGATTTATATGGTACAGTAAAGCATACAGAAAAATAAAACGATTTTGAAATTATTTTAGTAAGTTAATATTCTTTCTGCCATGAGAAAGATGCAATTCAAAAATCGCCAAAAGTGGTTCGAGGATTTGAGCTACGATCAAAAGTGTTTCAATCAAGGTTCGGTACTTTGGATCATAACTGATTGAATCGTTGTATCATTTTCAACACTATTTTCAGTAAAAGCATACTATTATATGTCTTCGTTTTACAATGTTCCTAAAAAACTTTCTTACACTTCTACAAAAAGGCTTTTTGGTGGTCGAAAAGGCCATTTTCAACTTAACCTTCTTGAAGTCATAGAATAATATATGGAGAATTCAGTTATCAAGCACCGATCCAATACTTTAAAGAGAATTTGACGGTAATATTATTTTAAATAACACAGGGCAACAAAATGACCACTTTTGTGAGCTCTGGCCTTCTCTATGCAAAATCCAAAACTGGTCTCGGTTTTTTTCCATCAGCTCTTGTTTTCAAGAAATCGCGGAAAACCCATTTTGCTGTTTTTTTAGTTTATGGAAAATTATGGGGGTCACACCAAGCACAAATTTGTAGGTTTATAAGTTTAATGCGATACTACATACATCAATGCAGCCATAAAGAATCAAGCGAGCCGCATCAGCAAACCCGAAAGTGACTAAATTGGACCTTGAAGATAATTTTTTCTCAATTTATAGCAAATTTTTCAAAATAAACCGTCATCTACAACTTAGTGCATAAATCGTAAAATTAAAACAACTATTTTAGCATATAGCCTAACATATCCGCTATTTTTACGAATTTTGTTGCACTTTTATCAGCTTGTTTGACTAAGCTACAGCCGTTTTTTTCACGAAAAAGTGAATTAAATTTTATGGCAGGACTACTTGATTAATTCACAAAATGTGTATAGGAAATATAAACAGCAAAATGGTTTTTCCGCGATTTCTCGAAAACAAGAGCTGATGGAAAAAAAACCGAGACCAGTTTTGGAATCAGGGCACAGAACAGGAACAGAATTTTGCATCCAGAAGGCCAGACCGAAATGGATGTTGCCCTGTGTAATATTTATGTTTTAAAAAATGATGATATACGGCCCTGTTCCGAATTTCGAGTCGATTTTCGTGTAAACGTTAGTTTTTTGCCATCGAATTTAATAGCGTTGTATAGAAGGTGACAAATAAACCTAAGGTTACTAGATCAGGTATTAGAAAACTCGGAATTGATTGAGCAGTCGAAACCGGCTGCTAAAATCCAAGTGAATTCAATTCGAGAGAAACGGACAACGGAATCTAGTAACCACAGATTTGATTGTCACTTGCATATACTTTTATTGAACTTTAATTCGAAATACAAACGTTTACACGAAAATCGACTCGAAATTCGGAACAGGGCCCATAGTCATTTTTTTGAACCAAAACATTTTCCAAAAGAGGATTGGACAAAGTAACCCAAAAACCTGAAACGAATTGGTTCTAAAGGGTTCGGTTTTTGATCGGTTTGCAGCCGGTTACCATCATAGTCATTCTTCTGTTAAAATTATCACCTCTTTAGAGAAACATTAAAATTGTCTTGTGGTTGTGTTTGCTTACAACATTAAAATCCTATGCATTCGAAAAGAGCTAGTTGCATATACAGTACTATTTACAGTCTTATCTTTACTAGGTTTTTTTGCTGAAGACTACCATCCAGTTTATTGACCACTTTTGTCAACTTTTTTATTGTAAGCTTCTGTCTATATTTAAAAGAGCCGGACAATTTGCTAACCCAAAGATGCAAAAAGAAACGCACATTTGTTCATCAATATAATTTGAATGTCCGATAAAGCTTATTGTGAATATGAGAAATATCAACGCCAAATAGTAGGCAATATAAATTCTTGCGAATTATTCCTATGCGTTGCAAGAACTAACACCACTTTTTCCATTTCACTTGATTAACAACGATTATCGAAAAATTTTCCGATAATTTATTGGTATTTAAGTAATTCCAACCAAACCTTACAACTCCTCTTAAATCTGCAATGCCACATTTGAATGGTCGTTCGAGCCGGATAGCAAGACGAGAAAACTCTCCCCTAACCCAAAGGAATATCAAGACGAGAATTAAATTGCTAAAACCATCTTTTAACTTAAATTTTATAAGGTTGATTGTTCTTGTCTCAAGCTTGAGTGATATGACGAATGTCACAATTTATACGCATTTTTAGAATATGATGCACCGTTTTTTCCCTTTTGGGAAGGGGGTTTATGGAAATGTTTAAATTTAGTAATCATAAATTCATGTTATGACGTCACAAAGATTTTCCCTTGTCCCTTCGTTAACAACAGGTAATGCAGCAGCTCGAACAAAATCGTCGTGTTGCTGTTGTGGCAAATGGACATATGACCCTTCATTTGTTTTGCCTTTAAAGTTGCATCACAAAGGGCCAAAAAATCGATTTAGGTCAAAAAGTGTCAGAAAGACACCACAAATAATAAAAAAAGGGTGCTTACTACCAAGAGTTAGCGGAATCGCTAGTTCTGCACCAGTGTAGGTTGGGCACCATCCAATTTCCTTATTTGTTTTTTGCCTATACCAAAGTTTAAAGATCATTGGTGACCGATTTTGTTGTTGTGTGACCAAAATTACGGCACCAATACAAGATTTTTATATTTATTGTTTGACGTGAGTTAACCTAACCGATTCGTACCTTTCTACCAACTTCTCTAAGTATTTGGATTTGCCCTCCAATTCTTGTTCCTTACTTGGTCTTTATATACGTCATGCTTTTACCTGATTTTTAATATTTTGCATAATGAAAAAACAACATATTCCAAAAAATACAATATCCTTTACGTTCATTTATATCGCTTTAAATGGTACTGGAAATGTTTGCCTTTGCCTATTTATATTAAAAATAGATTATGGTTGCTGAGTCTAGATTTGCTTTGCCATTTCCACAACTTTTTAGCCAAGAAGAATTTATAAAAGAAAGAATTAAAAAAAACTAAGGGCCAGTTTTTCATCTTCTAGATAGAGCTGCTATGTGTCAGATAAAACGAAATTTTAGTCTATTATTTGTTGGATTATATGGCAGATAGTGCTATGTAGGAGATAAGAAATCGGCCCTAAGCCTAAAGAAGTAAGAGCTTTGCCATCGAGTGCCCCGACTACGAAATAACTTGTATACTTGATTTTGTGTGTTTTTAATAAAAACTTTTTATACGCATATATTCACACTCGCAGCTGAGGCTTACAAAACTGTGGACGCTGATCAAGATTATATATATTCTTTATAGGGTCGCAAATATTTCCCTCTTCATGATACCCTTTTTACCCATTTGAATGGGTACTGAAATAATTGAATTTATTTGAAATTGAATTAATTACTTTATGCATTACTTGCTCTTCAGGGAGTGGCATTTGTGCAGCAGCAGGAGGCAGGAGCAGCAGCAGCTTTTGCCTTGCTCTTTTTGCAGATAATAATTTGCACACGCGCTGAAAAGTAGGCAATGAAAATGTTTTTGCAACCCATTGTTCTGTTTCTCTGTGTATTTGTATTTGTAATTTTTTAAAGCCACTCCCAAGTTGCCTGCAGATGATACACAAAATGCTAGTTGCTCCTGCTTTTTGTTGTTTTTGTTGTTGTTCTTGTTCATTAGTTGCACATGGAAAGACAAAAACAGTTACAACAACTTGTGTATAGCCGGCATTAAGCATTGGCAGGACTCGGCAGCAGCAGCAGCTCAGCTTCCCCATTTCCGTTAGAAGCAGCAGCATCCATCCTGACCATGGAAAACCAACATGGCGTCGGTCGTTTGTTGTCTCTCTGCTGCTCGAACTGCTTTCATTTTCCATTTCCACGACCTCATTTTCAGCCGAGTGCCCGTGAGAGAAGGAGCTGGAGCAGGAGCAGCAGCAGGAGCTCATGTTGTAGCTGATTGTTAGTTGCCTGCACATTTTTAGTAATTTTCTTTTGCTATTTTTGTCTTTTGCCTACTCTGCTGCAATTTATGTCGTGTTTCCCCCCACTACTTCATGTTGTTGTTGTTGTTATTATTATTATGGCCCTGCGGCTGTGGGTGGACTCCAGGACATCCTCTTCTATATATATATATATATATGTATATAAACTATGTAATACATGGAATATTGTCTCGTATATATAAAGGAATTTGGATCGCGCATGCGTCCGCCAGCTGTAAAAATGATTTCCTGCCCACCTCCTTTACCTCCTGCTTGCATAAGTTTCATTCAATACTCGGAGACCTGGGCCGGTCTCCCAATCGTCCCATCAGCCGTGCTTCCGGTTGCGTCACTTTGCCTCTTCAAGCAGCAGCGCTGCGTCATTTTTGTGTGTGTGTGTTTTTTTTTTTTTACGACGTTGTCGCCTTTTGCTTAAACTTTTATTCAACTTTGCCCTCTGACTTTGTCGCAGCCACACATTCACATCTACTTCTATATACAGACACATCTCCCTCCTCCTGCTGCTGCTGCTGCTGGTTGTGGCTGCCACTGAACACCACTTTAATTGAGGTCGCCCGTTTAAGTTAATAATGAGAGGAGAGTTGCCTGCATTCTGCATTATCGCCCATGGCTCGTTGGGCCACCCACTTGCTCCTCTCGGGCTTTATATAATTTTAAAGCCAACTGCAGGCAGCACCAGGCAGCAGCATCATCATTGCTTTAAATGCGCATACCATTATGTAAAATATATATATATATACAGAAATGAATTTAAGTGCAGCACCAACAGCAGCTCCCTTTGGGGGTTTAGCATAGAGGAATGCTCGCAGGCAAACATTTAACAGGCAGCCAGATAATATCTGGGAATTTATTTTATAGCTGAGCATTTATTTGGCCTTTTTTTTGGAGGGAGGGGTATAATTTATTTCATGTTTCTTTAATATGATTTTATATAAATAATCTCATTGAATCTAATCGCATCATCCGACCTAGTTGGAAACTTAAAACAAGACCATTTAGGATGTATATAGAAGGCTTCTAGTTGGTATAACACTTTAGTGCTGGGGAAAAATACTTATAGGATCTGTTTGCGGCTAAGCAGGCAGGAAATTTATTGTATATGTGCCAAGTATGCCGTGACATCGCACCTTTTTTGAATAATTAAAACATCTTAAAAACAAAGCAGTAGGTGTGCAATCCGTAGTCATGGTCATAAAGCCTGAGGTTCTTTTCGGTTTAGCCCAAGGTTTAGTTTCGATCCTTGGGTTATTGATTCAAACTAGCTAAATCCAGCAAGTCAGCACAAAATCTGTGATCAAATTATTTTCTGACTTTTTTTGATTGATTTGAAACACAATGTTCAATCTAGTTAACTTATCGTCAAGCTTTGGAATGCCCAATTTTAACCGTTTTGAAGAAGCTCTTAAGTGAAGTGTTGCTTTCTATTCCACTGCCAAAAACTTATTGTGATTGCAATGAAAAAATTTAAAAATATTTTATAAACTTCTTTTATGCCCTAAAGAAAATAAGATTCAGTTTCCATGATTGTTGTTAGATATAAATTAACGAATGAAGAATCTAATCTAATAATAAATGTTCAAATTCTATGATTATCGCTTTAGATCAAGTCTTCGATTGTGCAAACCATTAAAGTAAATCAATTTTTGAGCAAAATCTTGTTCATGGTCCGGTTCGAGTGTCCTAGAAAACACGGAACCGAAACATAATCTGAGCATAAGTTCTGGATGTTTTTTTTGCTCTGTACCAAAGAGTATAAACCCAATATTGTGCAGATGTATGTAACAGCCACAATTTAAGAATTATTTTGTTCAGACCTTTTGAGACTGGCTATACTCATCATTATTTATCGATCCACCATACACCATTTTCCGATCAGATGAACGATAGCAGAGTTTGCCACCCTCTGCAATTTGAAGAAACATCAGATCCCCCACAATTTTGAAGATAGATTGTTCGAACCTTTTAGACATATATTTTAATTACCATTTCTTATCGATCCATCATACATTGTTTTCCAATAAAATAAACGATGGTAGAGTTGCCACCCAGCAATTTGGAAAAAACTGCATATCTCCCACAATTTTTAAGACTTAAGAATAGAATGGGATAGACAATGCAGTAATAGCACAATGACAATATGTTAACTATGCAATTAAAGTTTTTAAATGGTCATGATTTATATACCTTGAATTTACAATTCTCTATTAAACTACAGCTTTGAAAAGTCTAGTCTGAGGCCCATGCAAGCTCTTACTAGGAAAAATGGGATTTCACAAATTTCTAAATGCAAAATCCAATATCAAAAGACAACCAAATAAACCTTTTACAGATTAATGAGAGGGTGCTGGTGATTCTAAATGATTTTGGTGTTATAAACAAGAATCTGTTTGGTAAAATGCTCTACACCTCAGGATTTTTGGATTTTTGTGTCTAAAGTTGGTATTTTGACCAATTTAAGGCATGATTTGTGGGCAACCTATACGATTTTTTTGTCTCTCCTTGATATTATCGTAAATTTCTTTTCCTAAGCTTTAAAATTAATTATTCCAGATAATTGTGCGATTTTTTAAACAAAGTGTTCCCAAAGTATGCTAAGCTAAAAACAGTACATCGCCTATTAATTTTAATTAAATTATAATCAAATATCTCAACCAACACCCATAAAATACTTGTGGGCGAGCCCACATTTGGTCAGCTTAAACACTTCGTATATCTTCGTTTAAAAAAATCCCAAAATTATCTGGGATAATTTATTTTAAAGCTAAAAAATATATTTCTCTCCGATAATTTCAAGGCAGATAAAAACTGAGAGTATATGTTACCCACAAAAAATGCCTTAAAATGCTCAAAAAAGACATTTTTGTTTAAAGGCTTTTTTTTACCAATAATCCTGATGTTGATGGATCATTTTGAGAAACAAATTCATGTTAAACACACGAAAATCATTTAGAACCATCACTACTCCTTTTATAAACTGAACCATGTAGCCTAGTGTAATTTGTATTCGAATTAATTGGGGGTGTCCCTAGAAATCTTTAGATAATTTCGTATAAACGTCAGCATTTGAATTAAAACAGTACGACTTTATTATATGTGAAGTGACACATTATGCCCGGGTTACTAGATCAGATGACGAAAGTTAAATGATTTGAAACCGGCTGCTCAAAGCCAGGTAGATTTTTATTAGTATGGTTTTCCTTTCAACCTAGTTTAGTTCGAAATTCAATCGTTTTTACGAAAATCTGTAAAGATGTCCAGGACACACCTGATTTACTTCTTTTTTTTTTGTTCGAAGTATTCTTTTGAAGTATTCTTTTGCATAATTGGTATATTTTATGGTATTAAAAGCGCGGCATATTGTTGGTTATGACTTTTCCCCACGTTTCTGGCAATGCATAGTTTTCGTCCATAGTCACAGTTAATAAAATTAATAATTTATTCACATTTTTCCCCTACGAGTTTTGACATTTTTAAAGTCTTCTTCAGGGAGACTACATTCTTTGAAGTCGAAGATCGAATCAAGCCAATTTTGGTATACCCTCAACAGAAGTAAAGCGTGTTCCCATAAGGGCGTTCTGCATCGAGCCTAAAAATGCTAGTCTGATGGTGCTAGGTCTGGACTATATGGCGGATGGGTTAGGACTTCGCATCCGGTACCATAGAGCTAGCTTTTTACCTCTTTTACGACATGCGTCCAAGCATTATCATGGTGGAAAATCAATAACAATGAAAATTTAGAGTGGCATAACCCTTTACATAAGCCACAGCAACATATCCAAAACCCTTTGAAATATTAAAAGTGGATTGGAGGAGGCATAACTTTTTTTCCAAACAATCTTTAGCAGACATTTACTTTCGCTGGGGATTCGAATCAGTCAATTCAATCTTGAGTACTCACTCGAGCTATTTTTTTTACACAATAACTTAAAATACCTTTAGATAAAATTCCAACATATGATTTATTTATTTTTCAAACTTTAATTTAAAAGTAGGATTTATAAAATGTTCAACTCAAACTCGTCATTCTACTGGTTCTAAGGGATGCGAAAGGATAAATTCCATTTCTCAGCTGCTGCTGCTGGCTTTCCTGTTGTTTTCTTAGCCACATTCTTTCTTGAAGCTTAAGCTTAACCGCCTACGCTGTCATTCCCGTGTCCTTCAACTTGTGCCAGGCAAGCAGGAGGGTGGCTGCTGCTGCTGCTGATGTTGTTGGCTCCGCCGGGGCTAGGCTCAACTTGGGCTGAAACATTTCCCTCAAATTACTTTGACTGCAATCAGCGTCAGTGGGCAGCACCAGAAGTGGAAGCCTGACACCGCCCAACAATGATTGAATGAAAGGCTAAAAAGGATTTCAGGAATAAAATAAGAAAAAAAAGAATCCCCAGTATATACTGTGTTCCTCTCTACATACGAGAAGCAATTCGCCAAATACACAGAAATAACCTCAAACAAGGACGTTCGTTGAGAAACTTTTGCCAGGACAAAACACAGCATGAAGGGAAGCTGCTGGCAGGCAGCTCCGCTCTCTATGTATTACATAAGGCAGTAATGCAATTTACAGGCAACCAAACCACCCACCCACCCACCTGACTTGGGCCGGCACGATTCCGGCTCTCCACTCCTGGCGCAACAATGTGGCCTCTGCTGTCCATTGTGTTGTTGTTGTTGTTGTTGTTTGTTAGTGTTGGGCTTTCTCCGGTGGTCCCTGCAATTCTCTAAACCGGGCGCACTTTTAGCTGAATTGATTTTTCGACCGCCTCACTGCGCATGCCGGGCACACACACACACACGCTCAATTTTGAATGCATCCGTGCTATGTACATTAATTTGAGCCACCCGCCTGAGTCATCGCCGAAGCCATCCTGCAACATTGCCATTTTGTCTCTGTCCGCTGCATGCTCTGACCTGAGCCGACGTCGACGTTTCCAGAGCTCTGGCTGGAAACTGCAGCATACACAGCATCCTCATCATCATCATCTAGCTTATACATACAAACATACATACATACATTATATGGGGATTGTTCTATATGGCCATATTTTAAGTGCTTCTACTGCCTGGCGCTTAAAGCGCTTAATGCGGCTTTAAAAATCTTTAGATGGCTTCAATTCATCAGTTTGTGTGTGTTGTATGAGAGAGATTGGGCGGGTGGCTGGATGAATCCTGTGCGTTTCATATTGGCATAGAAAATTACAAATTTGCAAAAGAGAAGAACAATCAGGATTTTGTTATTTGTATTAGAAAATGTTGTATGAATTTGATTTTGAGTTTTGATATTTTCTAATTTTTTCGAGAGTGTACTCTTATATTTTAAGAAATATCTCGAGTTAGAAACCTTAAATGAAGTCACGAAAATTACAAATTTAAAGGGTATGAAATTTTCTGGGACTGTTGGAGGCGAATGTTTAAAAAAAAAAAACCATAATTATGTGATCCTTAGATTATACGAGGGGTTGCAAACCACCTGAACAAATCTTTTGCAGAATTTAAGAGTTTTTCATTCTCAATTCCAAGTAATGAAATGGAATTACAAATCTAAACTAGCCATATACCGGGCCAAAATCGATTCCGAACGGAATACCAATTTCAACCTATACATTTTTACACTTTCACGTTCATAGCTTAAATCATTTCTGAGATATGGCTCGGAACACTTTTGAACCGTGTCAAGCTGGTTCGGAACCGGTTCTGATCCATATTACCAACCCACACACCAAATATCAACTTCACACCTTATATAATATCTGAGATATGGCTCTAAATTGGAGGTGCGCGCGTGACGTGAATTTAAACGTGTCACGACGTTTCACGACATGTTCGTGAGAAAACACAGACTTTCGTGCGAGTTTAAAATATTCCTCGTGAATAGAAGTCATGCTGTATTCACGAAAATGTTTTCTCTATTGTATTTAATTAATAATATTATTCCTAAAACTGATTTGCTTTGGATTTCGTGGATACGCTGCTCGCAGCTGATAGAATTAGGGTCTCTCCTTGCAAAAATTCGTGGGTGGATGATCGTGCGTGATCATTCGTGACCACGCCTTTAATCGTGCACGAATCGCGCGTGACGCAAAACCCTTAAAAAATTGCGTGCTTGAATCGTGCGTCAAGAAATTTTAATTTCGTGAATCGTGCTTTACGTGTAGGATAAGTCGCTCACTCGCGCACCTCTACTCTAAATCACGTTTAAACGGTTTAAACTGGATCGGAACTGGTATTGAACCAGTAAATTGTCTAATTCTATATTACCAAGATTCTATATTGCAGACCAAATTTAGAAAAATAGCCTATGACTCTTTTGTGATCGACATAAACATTACAGCTGGTCGATTTTTTTCTAAGGTATATGGACAACACGTAATCTATAAACAACTCTAAGAAAATTTTCCCAAAATCCATAAACCACGTTCAAAATAAAATTTGAATAGTTTTAAAGCGAGTCACAATGAAAAATTTATTAAAATCCTTACAAAGATAGATCATGTGTTTCATTACCATTATTTTTTTAAATGTATTTTTAATATTCATGAAGTGACTTGTATACTTCCCAGGGTACCTTGGCTTGTTCTAATAATTTTGTTTATGAAATATGAAAAAATGGTCCAAATTGGAGAGAAATATTTTAAAGCCTAAATAAGAAGCGAAATGATGGCTTAAGAAATTTAAAATGGGGTATGATGAGGCCGAGTAGACCGTAACGCGATTCAAGGGGTCAATAAAACCCATCAAAATTGTTCCATGGAAGGGCGGGCAAGTCTCGGCCTAAACCATATTTTAGATTATGACGGCCTCCTAAACACCATCAGTTTTTACATTACATGACGGTATTCTTTTATAATAAAAATTTACGCTTGAGTTTGAATCGATAATTCCGTATTGCGATAACGCCCGTTCTTTCTAAATCTCTAAACTCCGATTAAAATCAAAACATGGGGCTCACTAAAAAACTGTTTTAGCACAGATCCTGTATCTTTGATATGACATTGATTACATGGGGGTTGTGTGGCTATATAAAATAACGTTATTTTTAAAATTTCGTTCAAAATGCTTCCGATTAGCGCTTGCTACTACTTTTTAATCGCTAGCTTGGCCGTTTCGCTCATAGTGCACTGCTTCGTGATTGATATTTAGCAGTATTGGCTTTTTGGATATCGTAAACAATCGCGATAAGCATTGGGCAGCTAGAAGCCTGTTACACTTTACGCACATTGGTTTGCCGAACAGCAATTATTATATCAATGACTATTTTGACGATTGCCTTGGTAAATAGTTCTTTTTGACGGCCTTACCTTTTCAAAAATGTTAAAACTCAACAATTATTTGCACGCTTGTTATAGAAAATGTCGAAAAAAAAATGGTTTCTTATTGATGTCAGAACGTAGCGAAAGAATATCCCATGTGTTCTACAAATAGCTTTCGACCCCAAAAACGTCCTTTCGATTCGCTGAACACATGGGTATATCATATATATAATATTAGAACGATCGGCTTTCAAATGGGGTTTAATGAGGGTTTTTACCTTTAAAAGATTCTATATAATTTGATGGAATTAGCTACAGAGAATAAAAGAACTTCGAAATTCTATTTACAAACTTAAAATTTCAACACTTCTAGAACGAAGTCTTTATTATTTTGTCAAATCAAGGCTGGAAACCTTCAAAGGTTTGGTCTGATGTTTTAAGAACAAGATTTTTAAAGCATTGAACCCAAGCTCTTGGCCTTACATAATGGTTCTCCTAGCTTTCCGGCTGGGAAACTTTACGAATACAAAGAGTGTGGAATACCAGCAAATTGGTCATCATACTTTTCTGAGCTTTTTTAATTGTCGGTTTGAAAGGTCTTTTATTGATGTCTTAAAGTCGACGTCCATTTTTCGACTGCCTGAATCCCTGTTCTTCGGAATACATTGGTAATCTTCCATCTCTTAATCTGATCAGTTTTTACTTTTATATAATTCGCCAAAAACTTTTTTAAATAGTTAAATTAATCATTTTAAAGCACGTCAAAATATTGTCATATGCTATCCAAATTAAGTCAATTTCATTTTTATATTTTAATCCGAAAAGGTGATTGTAAGCTACTCATGTCTGATTAAAGGCTTTTTTCAAAATGCCAAGAAATTTCACATTTTTTGTATTCTTTATCTCAAAGATATTAAATAAATGTGCTTCTCAATATATATATGTATAGGCCGCGGACTCTAACTTCCATAAAAAATGATCGGTTATCTGTAAATTAATAATAAAAGACTGATTTTGATTTGAAAACTGTACTTTAGAACTATATAGCCCAACTTGGTCAAAGTCGAACATCAATAGGATAGATAATATTGGTTTCAGAAGGGTATTCACTTGTCGTCTTAGTTAAAAAAATATTATTTGTATTGATGAGGTGCTAAATATCGTGACCAGCTTTTTTTTTGCTGCTGTACTTGTTGCAAATAATTTAGAATAATAAAAAGAAGAAGGAGGAAAGCAGAATAATGAAACTAACGGTTCATGATCTTCACATTGTGGTCAACAAAAAGAGAAAAAAATAAAATTTGCTACTCGATTGTTAATTATTTAAAAAAGAAATATGTTAGTGCTAAGTGGGCTTACAAATTTGGCCACCACTGTATAAATGTAAATATGTGTGGCCATGAGTGTACAAATGTATTTAGCAGGCCCTTTTTGGCATACATACATATATACGTTTAGAGAAAACAACATCACGAACTGAAAACAATGATCAACTTTTAGCTAAGGTCGCGCCTGTTTTCCATTCCCTATTGTAAGGGAGACATAAAAGTAGAACTCTTGCGTACGTGCGATGTGTGTGTGTGTGTGTCAATGGAGTGAGACGAGCCTTTTTGCGCGTTTAATTTATGGAGGGTTGGTTTTGCGTCTTTAATTGTTGGCTGTTTGTTGTTCTTGCTATTCAGGTAGGAAGTAACGATTAATTTTTACCTGATGCCCGCTAAACGTTTACGTTGTCGTCATTGTCGTTACGTTATATGTTGTATTATGACGATCTGGCAGCTCTCAGCACGCGATATGTTTATTTGTATGCGTATGCGTGTGTTTTTATGTGTGTCTGTGTGTTGCTTGCCGCGTAAACAGACGAAGACGTCATTTGGCGCCGTTTATTTATTTCGCCGGGTGAAATTTCTTGTGGATTAAGTGTAAAAACCTTAAAAATATTAATTTAAATAACGAGAAAAATATCCCATTGCATTAAAGTTGCCTCCATGATAGACATTAATCATAAATTGCCCAGCCGTGGGTCCAGCATCCCAGTGAAAACCGCAAAAATATTATGCGGAGGTGCGTGCGGGAGAGAGAGCGAGAGAAACTCATTTAACTAATTGCCCTCTCTTTCTGGTTTTGTCTCTTCCTTAGGTCTACAGAAGAACCACCGACAAACAACAGCTACGAAAGGAACTACTACGATCGCAGCCGCATAGTCAGTTACCAATCCAACAGCAGCCCCTCATCTGCCACCACAGCCGCCTCCTCCCCCTCATCAACAGTAGCAGCAGCAGCAGCCACAACTGGAACTGGATCAGTCGCCGAAAGGTCGCGTGCCCGAGATCGCCTTTATAGGAATGGTTCAGCATCTGGTACCGGCGTCACTACTAACTCCACCACGACGACGACAGCCACAGCAGGAGCCGCTCCGGCGCCGCCTCAAGCGTTAGGCGATCGCAGCAACAACAACAATATAATACACCAGAACAACGCTCCTCCTCCAGCTGCTCGGGTGGTGGTGCCGCAGTCATGGTACGAAGCCGCCGCTGCTGCAACGGCCCATCTAAAAAGTCCTGGTGGCAGTGGCAATGCCGGCGTCTCAGCAGCTGGTCAAGCTGGCGGCTTTACAATGAGCAGCTCACCGATCAATCATCAGCAGCATCCGCCTCCGCCACATCATCTATCGCATTACAGCACAGCATCAACATCCGCCTCGTACTCATCACCCGCCCAGGCGGCCACAACCGCCATGCATCGCAGCGTTGCCTATGCGGGCAGTGCTGCGGATGATTCGCTGGCCACCACCACCAATCACCAATCCAACCCGCGTAAAATTCTGCTGCATAGCCGGGCGGCTGCTGCTGGTGGCAAACTCAACAAGCTGCTCAAAGCTGGCGCAGGAGCGGGAATGGGAATGGGTCGCTGTGGCTCTGAGTCGCCCGGAACAGCGGCATCCCCCTGCATGCCGACGACGACGACGACAAGTACAATCACAAACAATAGTTTTAGTAGTAATAGTTTAAATAATACAATAACCACGGCAACTCCAACAATGCCAATTGCAGCGGCTGCCGGAGACGCTGCAGCAGCCGCGGCGGGCGTAGCAACTGGCAGCAACAGCGGTGACATTCTAAATGTGGCCGCTGCCTTGGCAGCTGCCGTTGACAATGGCACATCCGCCTCCTCAGTTGCCTCGCTGTCATCGCGGCAGCGACATCACCTGCATGGACGCAGCACCACCTCGTCAAGCCGCTCCCATTCAAGATCACCGAGCAGTTATAGCAGTTCGCATAGCTCCTCATCAGCCTCATCGCACTCATCGTCACATTCGCACGCGTCCAGTCCGATATCGGGCAATTGTGCAGATGGTCGTAGCTCCCGCAGTCTACAATCGGTGGCAGTGACCAGTAAGTAGTAAAAACTTTATATTTATATATATATAAAATAGTTAACACTGTGCAAACTGGTAGCCCGTTTACAATTGGGTACATATGCTGGTATACCCACATTCCAGTTCCCAAACGAATGGGATTATCTTTATAGTTAGTTTCTGAACTTGGACTTTTATGCAGACTCCAAAATGTAAATGTTCTTCACGTAGATTAAAACACTTTTCCGTACGTTTAAATCATGTTCCGAAGCACTTTGTCCACCTTTACTTAGTGGTTCCAAAATATAACTGCAAATTGTGGTATAAATTGATGTTCTGCTAACCATTCTAATCCTTAAACTTTTCGCCTTCAAATGGCAGTTTACGGTTCAAAATTGAACGATGAACGAACGTACTCTAATATGTACTTCTTATTTTATTTCCGGAGGATTAGAAGAAACAAATTTGCTCAAATAGCTTTTGTTAAATTTGGCTCTCCTTAACAAACGTACGATTAATGTTTCTATTTCATCTTCTCTGTCAGTTTTAAAGCTGTATTGATCAAACTTTGCTTGAAGTTTTGACGGAACCGGACGGATCCGAGAATTATAGTATACAAAACTAGTTGTATTGATTAAATCCATTTTTTAAGATTTATTAATTTTATAGCTTCTAAGTTGTTTCTGATCGGATATCTTAATAATTTCATCAATCAGATTCTGATGTTTTTGAAAAAAGTTTTGAAAATCTGTTTAAAATTTGAAGTATTTACATAGTTAAAATTTTTTCTTTAACTTTTATGTCCTTTACAGGGCCTAAGATTATACCCTGCACATTGCGCTTCTAATAGATCAATTGATGTTGTCGCGTGTCTTCTTCCTTGGTGATTTTCGAAGTAATTTTCCTATCAACTTAAGCTTGTTTTGTTGTGTAAACACCTTAGTCTTTCTAATCTTTTCGTTAATGAGATCTTTATAAATTTGGAATACGGCTTTGCAACTTAGTTGGTAAAGTCAATAGTCATTTTAGAAGATTTTGTCTTAGCCCTAATCAAATTTATAGGTCTGTTTGAAATTTTTAGAAAATGTGCATAAATATCGGAGGTGACTCAGAAATCTATAGAGATTCATGTATAAACGTTTGCATTTCAAAATTAAATTGTATAACTGTATATGTTAAGTGACAAGTATATCATCAGTTGCTAGATCAGATGGCAAATGTTTAGCGAATTGAAACCGACTGCTCAAAGCGTAGTAGATTTAACTCGTACGAATTTCGCTTCATTTGTAATAGTAATCTTACACATTCTTGTTACATATCATAGAAAATTACTCAATTTTAATTTGAAATGAGATCGTTAATACAAAAATCTCTAGAGATTTTAATTTTAAGAGAATTATTGTCACAATTTTTCGTTAATAGACAAAAGTTGTTGGTTTATGGTATCTCAATCTCAGTCTTATCAAAGGCATTTTGCTTCCCATTAAAATAACTCTGACTCGCTGACACCAACAACATTTCTCCATAAAAGACAAATTGTGACTTAAATTGTTCTGATGATACTGAACCGATTTTGATCAGCCATATTGCAATTGACGCATAACTAATGTAGTTCTGGCCCTTTTAGGATGTTGTTTGCGTTTCCATGATGATTTTAAAACAGATATTAATTCTGAATCGAATTAAGGTTCTAGTATCAGTTGCGGTAGGTTCCAAAATGAGTGATGCGGCTAAAGGTTTTGCTTTGGTTATTCGTTATACTTGTGTTGCTAAATTTTTTTGAAATTTTCTTGTCTAATCATTTTCTAAAACAAAGAAACTCTTTCCATTAAATAAGGCGATTCTTATAAGGATGCAAAATTTTCGAAACCCTTAGATCTGGTTCGATTCAGGTTTTTTGGGACTTTTTAAACCGCACCAAGAACCGAGTCAGCTCATCTCTGTTGAATACATTTACATTGATGTTTTCAGTGGGACCGACTATTTATAATACATTAATATTGAAATTCATTATTGCGAGTTTATTTTTTGATAAAAAAAAAACTAAAGCCAGAGAATCCCTTAAAACCTGCAATTAATGTCATTCAGCAGAGACTTCAACAATCGCAAATCGGAAATATTTGCTGGTCCAATCACAGGTACGCCGATAGGGCTCTTCTATAATTTTTTCACAATTTCTGAGAATTACTGGACAATCACGTCTTCGACTGGCATATTGTGAGAGGAATATTCTAGAAAAAGAATTTTATTGTGCCTAGGTTATTAAATTTAAAAACTTCTTCTTACCTCTTTATACCAACAAAATAATTCACATAAAAATGATTTCAGTTGTGATTTGTATTACCACCAAGCATAAGGGTAGTGCTAATTTTTGTACAGAATGTTAAAGAGGGGAAAAAGTATGTTCGACCATCCATAAATTTGATTTTTTTTTAGAACCGAATCCCATAAATAAGAAAAAATGGGTACGGATTCTCGTGATTATTTCCAACGGGGTATAGGTTCAAGCATAACAAATACCTGGACCAAAGCCGTTCTGTATGGTTAGGTTGAATTAAATCAATTGTAACGCCAAATCAATAAAGTATTGGATCGGTACATAATATTAGACTTTTAATAAAAAAATTGTTCATTACATTGAGACGATTTAGGTGTGTTGGTCACTTTTTGAAAGTGATCGGATAGGTTTTTAAGAATAATGTAGTACGAGGACATTTAAAAATTCATTGCCATATAAATATGCTTGAATGCGTCCTACGTTTCATTTATAAAATTTATCATATCTGGAATTCAACGAAAATATCGCTGAAATTTATTTAACTATTAAAATATTTTGAACCTAAGGTTAAAAAATGGTCAGCAAAATGAACATTAAACTTAACGAAAGGTACCAAAAAAAAAGCAGCAAATAGAACGTAACGGGGACAATATGGAAGCATATTCTTAATAATTGGACAAGGACCAACCTCAATGTTAGGAACCTTAATAATTCCTTAATATAAAATATTATTTTTGTAAAATGTTATTAAACTGGGAATTTCAATTTTAATCTGGAAATAAAATATATATATCAAGGAGTATACTTTCTTTCAAAGTGTAACTTTCTATCAAAGTGGAAATTTCGAATTTGGGGAATAATTATTCAAGTTTTGCACAGTGTTAACCCTATAAATATTATTATGTATTCCACTGATAAAAACCATTTTCGTTATCCTATCGCAGGCAACTCTTCAAATCCCAGTGGCAATGTGGGCGGTAGCGGCGGTGGTGGCGGCTGCGGTTCCAGTTCAAGCAGCAGCAGCAGTTCAAGTAGCAGCAGCAGCTCCTGCCTGGCTGCCAATCCTGTGGTGCATTCCGATGATAATCGCCCCTTAGCAATACGCGTACGCAATCTGCCCGCCCGTTCCTCGGACACATCCCTCAAGGATGGTCTCTTTCATGAGTACAAAAAGCATGGCAAGGTCACGTGGGTCAAAGTGGTGGGACAAAATTCCGAACGCTATGCGCTGGTGTGTTTCAAGAAACCCGAAGATGTGGAGAAAGCGCTAGAGGTGTCGCATGATAAACATTTTTTCGGCTGTAAAATCGAAGTGGAACCGTATCAGGGTTACGATGTTGAGGACAATGAATTTCGTCCCTATGAGGCCGAACTGGATGAGTATCATCCGAAATCGACGCGCACCCTGTTCATTGGCAATCTGGAGAAGGACATAACGGCCAGTGAGTTGCGTGTGCATTTTGAGGGTTTCGGTGAGATCATCGAGATTGATATCAAGAAGCAGGGCCTGAATGCCTATGCCTTTTGTCAGTATTCCGATATTGTGTCGGTGGTCAAGGCCATGCGTAAAATGGATGGTGAACATTTGGGTAGCAATCGGATTAAATTGGGATTTGGCAAATCCATGCCCACGAATTGTGTGTGGATAGATGGGGTGGGCGAAAAGGTATCCGAGTCGTTTCTGCAATCGCAATTCACACGCTTTGGCACGGTGACCAAGGTGAGCATAGATCGGTCACGTCAGTTGGCACTGGTATTATACGATCAGGTGCAGAATGCCCAGGCAGCTGTCAAGGATATGCGTGGCACAATAATGCGTGGCAAGAAATTGCAAGTGGATTTTGCCTCAAGGGAATGCCAGGATGCCTTCTATGATAAGCAGGAGAAGCAGACGCAGGCGCAGCAGCAGCAGACAAATGCGGGTAAGTTGAATAAAAGAGAGATGACCAGAAAGATATTTATTAAGATTTATTTTCCCTTAGGAACCACCTCCACCAACCGCTTCAATCGCTATGAATCCACCTCTCAGTCATCCTCCCAGTCACGTTCCCGTGCCTCCTCCTTTAGCCGCCATCAAAACAACTCCAATGATGGCTGCTCGCCCAGCCAAACCACCACAACCGGAGCAGGTAGCAGCAGCAGCACCACCACCATCATCACTAGCACCAGCAATGCCATGCCCGCACCCAGCATTGCCTCGGCCATAGTGACCAGCACAACATCAGCTACCACCTCCTCCTCCTCCTTACCCTCTGTGGTGGGTCAAAGCTCGGTGGCCATGTCACCAGCGGCTTTAGCCCAAGCCAGAATGAGAATGGCACGCAATGCCCGGCATACCATAGACTTTGATTTCAATGATATGGGACGAAGATTTCGCAATTTCGAGGAGTACAACAACAGCAGCAACAACAACAACAGCAGCAGCGGCAGTGCTGGCAATCCGGTTCAGCAGGATGAGGAGACCGCTTTACGTTCCGATTCACCGGTGATTGCACGCTTGGGTCCAGCCGTAAACAGCAGCTGTAATGCGGGCGGAACAGCAGCCGGAGCCACAGCCGAAACCCTGGAAGTGACTCTAAACAACAGCAACAACATCAGCAGCAGTGGCCAAAGCGGTATGGGAGCTACATCCAATCGACGGCGTTGTGGTAAGACTCCCAAAGATCACAATCAACGTTTCCATTTGCCAGAACAACTTGAGGAATGCCCGTCCAGTGGTGATGAGGGCGTGGTCAGTCCACGTAAACGTCTCAAAATGGATTACCATCATCATCATCATTCCAATGCCAGTGGGGTAAGTGTCTGTGTGTGTGTGTAAACTATCCCACAGAATCCAACTAATCCTCCTTCTTCTCCCACCTTTCCACAGTCTCAGCTGGATTCCTCTGGTGAATATTTGAAGCCCAGCCCCCTTTCCAACTGTGATGTCATACATGATCCCCTCAATCGCAAAAGCGAAATACGACGCGTCTCGGAAGCGGTGACAATCAACAAATTCCCAGGACATCCGCCCTCGGCACCGCCCTCGATGATGATCAGTGCCCGCCGACCGTCCATTGATGTGGGCGCCCTGTCCGCTTTGTCCAACTCGTCGGCCTTTCGTCATGGTCTGGTGGGTGCAAGCAGCATGGATCAGCAGCATTTGATAAATGCCTCATTGGCAGCCAAACGACGACGTGTGACTACCATGCAGCAGCCCAGCAGCTCTGGAACTGGTGGTGGTGCAGCTGGTGGCATGGTTAATCTTACGCCCACGGATGAGTATCATCATCATGCTTCGAGAGGACGCGGTCATCAGTTACATTCCCATCACTCGCATGAGGCCAGTGGTGGTGAGAGTGCGGATGGTTCCAGACCGGGCACACCACTGTGCGATGAGCGACCTGAGGTGTTGCCCACGGAACCCAGACGCCTGCCACCACCCAGAGAGCGTACCCGTGAGCGGGTAAGGGATGTCATGTGGCTGCCATTGCCCAAATTTGGGGTGATCTTCTTCCAGCAGCAACGTCAGCAGCAGTCGGGAGGAGGAGGAGGAGGCTACATGTCTACGGCAAATGCCTCCAGCAATTCTAGTCTAAACGCCAGCTCGGGATTAATGGGTTTGGCCTCTACAGCCTCAACCAGTACCGGTTCCACCTTTCTGCCCAGTCCCTCCTCACGCTATTGGCGTTCCTCGCATCATCATCACCAGCATCATCATCATCACCACCACCAACAGCAGCAGCAGCAACAGCCACAGCAACAGCAGCAACACTGCTCAGGTTCCTCTTCCTCCTCGGCCGGTCTAATGGCCAGTCCTGCGCGTCCACGTTCCTTGAGCTCCAATTCAAGCGATTCGGATGTACCTGGTCACACGGGCGGCAGTCCTTCTCTGGATGAGCGACTGCGCAACTTTGAGGAGAACTATGAACGTTGGTCCGGTGGCAGCCACAACAATTCCTCCAGCCACATACAGTCGAGCACCACACCCTCCTGGCAGCTGTCAATGCACACGAATCTAAGTGGACTCAGCAGTTCCCATCCGGTCAACTCGGGTGGCAATAGCAACAGCTCCAGCGGCACCGATTCCAGTTCCACCAGCAACTCCCGGCATAAGTTTCCCAACATTAATGAGCTGCAGCCCTCGGATATAGTCAAATCGGTGCTGGCCAAGAATTCGGTATTCGATTATGATATCCAGCGACTGAAGAAGAATCAATGGTATGAGCCCACGGCCAGTAGTGAATTTTCTGCCGTCACAGCCTGCAGCACATCCCTGGGATCAACTGTGACGCGGCCAGGTCTGTGCAGTGGCAACACTTCACCAGCTCTACCCAATCTGGCAGCCACCAAGACCACAGCCATTATAGGCAATTGTACGGCCACTGGATTGGGATCAATGGTCAATGCCTGCTCCACCTCCTCCACGGCAGCCAGTAAAACAAGTGGCCTGCTGCAGCGTCTAAGCAGCCTGTCGCCCATGAACTCACCGCAGGCTTCCATGTCGCCCTATAACAGTCCCTCACCCTCGCCCTCTGTAAGCGCCACCAACACCAGCAAACCTTGTCAAGGTAGCAGCAGCGCTTCAGCTTCACCGGGACCCACCAAGGGTCTACAATATCCATTTCCCAGTCACCCGCCTTTGCCAAATACTGCAGCTCCTCCACCAGCTGTGCAGCCGGCACCGCCACCACCACCCGAGGTGGTGACCGTGACCAAACCCAAAACTTCCTCTTCAGCGGGCGTCAACAGTCTCACCAAAAGTTTGAGCGTGCCAGAGGCTACTCCAACTCAGCCAGCTAGTCGAGCTTTGCTACAGAAATCCGCCTCTGTGCCAGGTAGCACCAATGTGGGCACCACCACCAGCAGTTCCACTTCGTCCAACGGTAACAGTTCCTCAGTAACAGTACAAAAGGAAGAGGAGACCAAGAGCAAGGCTTCTTCTACTTCTTCTTCATCCTCCTCCTCCTCCTGCCCCAAGAAGAACAGCTCATCCGAGAAATCGCAAAGCAAGCATCACAATCGCTCGGATAGTGAGAGTAAGAAAAGCAAAAAATCTTCTTCCTCCACGGATAAGCGTAAGAATAACTCAAAAGCGGCCACACCCAAAGTGGAAGAAGACTCCAGTGAGGGCGAGGAGCCGGAGAAAGAACCACGGGAGAGAGAGAAGGCGCGCGAAAAGCGCGACAAAGATTTAAGAAGGCAACAGGAACGCGAGGAAAAGGAACGCGAAGAGCGCAAAGCCAAAGAGGAAAAGGAACGCAGACTTTTAGAAGAAAGAGAGCGTCAAGAAAGGGAACAAAATGAAAAGGAACAGCTTGAAAGGGAACAAAATGAGAAGGAACAGCGTGAAAGGGAACAAAATGAAAAGGAACAGCGTGAAAGAGAACAAAATGAAAAGGAACAGCGTGAAAGGGAACAAAATGAGAAGGAACAGCGTGAAAGGGAACAAAATGAGAAGGAACAGCGTGAAAGGGAACAAAATGAGAAGGAGCAGCGCGAAAAGGCACAACGTGAAAAGGTACAGCGTGAAAGGGAACAAAGTGAAAAGGAACAGCGTGAGAAAGAACAGCGTGAAAAGGAACAGCGTGAGCAAGAACAACGCGAGCGTGAGCAGCGCGAAAAGGAACAACGCGAAAAGGAACAGCATGAAAAGGAACAACAGGCACAGGCACGTCGCATGCGCGAAATGTCCAGCTTTCACAAAAGCAAAGCCGAAACCAGCTCCTCCGACACCAGCAGTTTCTACAGCCACCAGGTCATCCAAGACAACAAGGAGAATGCCGCTGAAGTCATTACCAACCCAACAACCATAAGCTCCTCCACCACGGACAACTCTACCAAAGAACGCTCACGCAAATCCTCCCGCAACTCACCCGTGCCGCGTCTACACAAACGTCGCCTCAGCTCACAGGATAGCAATCATAGTGCAGGACAGCCACAACAGAATCATGAGGATTATGTCAAGCGCATACGCATAGAGCAGCATCACCAGAACAGCAGTAATTCCCGGCTCAACGATCGTCGTGACTCCAAGGAGCAAAAATGTAATAGCTCCTCCTCCAAAGAGGAAAAAAGCAGCAGCAGCAGCTCCAAGTCACATGGTGGTTCATCCTCCTCCTCCTCCAAGCATCATCGTCGTGACAAGCATCACAGTAAGAGCCAGGAAGTGGAGACACCCAAACAGCAGCAGCAGCAGCAGCTCAACACCAGCGAGGAGGAACACCAGCAACAACAGCAGTCAAAGCATCATCATAGCAGCAGCTCTTCCTCCCGGCACAAGAGCAAGCGTGAGCATCATCATCATCATCGCGAGAAGAAGCGTCATTCGGTGGCTGAATCCACTCACACCGATGAAGAGCCTCCACACAATCCCTTGCGTAGAATCTCTGCCACTGGCAGCAACTCAGCGGGTGAAAATCCACATCATCATCATCACCATCATCATCATAGACGCAGTCTGGAGCGAAAATCCTCACGAGGCTCCGACGAGGGACAACATTCCTCCTCCAAATGCAGTCGAAGCCGACTCATGTTGAGTTCCGCGGACTCGGATGATACAGATGATGCCTCCAAAAAGCATTCCATATTTGATATACCCGATGATTGTCCCAATGTGTCCATGTATGACAAGGTCAAGGCACGCAGCTGCAAGAATATGCAACGTCAGGCCGAGGAGAAGAAAATCAAGGCCAAGTTTTCACAACTGAAACAATCGCGAGCCAAAAAGAAGCGTTCCACCAGCTACGATGGAGACTCGGATACAGAATTTGAGGATCGTCGTGGCAGCACTCAGCAGTTTCCATGGACGCACTCAAGGTTTGTCCAGCAGTGATGAAGATGAGGAAATGCCAGCTGGAGGACGCATGTTCTCCGATTCCGATGCAGAGGAGGCGGGTGAGCTATTGCAAATGCAACAGAATTTGAGAAGATTATGCGATGATGGCGATGATAGCTCTGAGGATGAAATAAGACGTAGAAATGTGTTAAAGTTGGGGCAGGCGGGCAAACGTAACTCCCACTCCACACGCATAGCCTCCGACTCGGAATCACAATCTCAGCCGGCAGCTGATTTGGCCCTGATTAAGCAGGAGCCGGAGATAAAGCAAGAGCAACTTTCGGACACAGAACAGAAATTCAATAAATCTCGTCATGACTCCAACTCTTCACAGGATGAGCGTAAATTGAAAACCGAAATTAAAAAGGAATATGGCGAATTTTATGGTCCAGGCTATGCTTACAGCAACAATGATTCAGGCAAGCTTAAGGATTACTCGCCCGAGGCGCGCAAGAAGCATAAGAAAAGCAAGAAACGCTTGAAATCCTCACACACGGAAGTAACCAATGCCACTCCCTTGGTGGTGGCCCACAATGAGCTGGAAGGCAAGCCCCATAAATTTGAAAACTTTGAGGAACCACTCAAGTCAGAGAATGTGTCCTTGGACAATGAACGCCGCAAGCACAAGGAACGCAAGGAGAAAAAGCGTGAGAAATTAAGAAATCTCAGTGAAACCAACAGCAGCAACTTGACGGGCACGGCTCCTGATTTGGTGGAAAAATTGTCCAAAGAGGAACGCCATCGTCTTAAGAAATCCAAGAAATCCAAAAGTTTGGACTCATCCAGACTTTACACTAATGCTAATGCCGCGTCCTCCTCTCCACCCGCTTCGGCTCCCCCGTTGACGGCCTCCTCAAAGAGAAGTGAAGACAAAATGGAATATATTTTCGGCATTATATCGGATGAGGAGGAATCCAACTATACAGATGAGCCTACAGAGTGCAGTAAGGAATTGCCTATCAGCTGTGGTGTGTCCACCACGGGACCCATAGTATCAGCTGCTCTGCAAACCTACAAGCAGGAGCCTCTACCAGCAGAGGAATTGCCTTTGGCAGAGCCACCTCAGCAGTTGGAAAGAAATCGTGCCACTTTAATGGGCAGTTCGGAACGAGAACGTCATCGTAAGGAAAAGCGTGAGAAGAAGCGACGTGAGAAATCTCAGAGAGAACAGCAAGCCCAACAGCAACAGCAGCAGCAGCAACAACAACAGCAGCAGCAATCCTCCAGCAGCAAATTGGACGACGACAACAGTGTGGATATGGATGAGGCGGGACGTGCCTTGGAGGCCCAGCTGATGGAAGATTTCGACTCCAAATTAATGCCCGAAGAAGCCACTCCTTCCACGGCTGCCACCTACCGATCCGACATGACGGATGTATTTCGCTTTTCCGATAATGAGGATAACAATTCGGTGGATCTTCTAGCGGTCAAGTCAGGCAAGTTACCTACCGAGGAGCAGCACAAGAGCAAAGATAAAAAGAAGAAAAAGAAGCGCTCCAAGGAGGAAAAACAGCAGCAGCGTAGGGAATCCCTACCCACACCAACACCGCCAGTCACTAATCCACCCGCCACGCCCGGCAAGCTGACCATTAATGTGCAAGCCGCCACCAAGCATGTGGAATCCTCGCCGCCTTTGTGCAAGCCCTCACCCAGTTTGCCCTGCCTGCTGGGCGATGATGAGGAAGATTTTAAACCTGCTACACCCACAAACCCCACCACCACTCTTACGCCCGTACGTGAGAAATCTCGCCTAATAAGTCCCATACCCAAGACGCCCACCATAACCAATAGTTCCATGCTGTCCACTCAGTCGGCAGAGACTCCCGTAAGCAGTGGTTCAGCCGAAGCCAAGGTCAACTCCTCTGCTCTAGCCACCACGCCCACTTCATCCACTAATGCAGCGGCGGCGGCAGCAGCAGCCACAGCTGAAAGTTCACCCACCAGTGCTGCTCTAAGTAAAAAGAAGGAGATCTTCATACCCGGTTTTGATGGACAATTGGATGATCGTTTGATTTGCAAGTCAGCCGTGCAATCCATTTCCGCCGAGTTTGATAATACAGATCCTTTGGCGGATGAGCCCAAAATTCCTGTAGCCTCACCTCCGGGAGCACTCAAACCGCTGGAAAAGTTGGAGGATAGCAAATCCAGGGTAACCATTTCCCAGGAGGAGACTGAAAGTGCGGTATCCGCCTTGTTGGGTGAAAGTTTTGGTACCTCTTCCACGGCAGACTATTCCTTGGATGGCATGGATGAAAGTGAAATTGAAACGGTTGCCTCCTTGGTGGTGGCTGAACCAGATGAGGAGGCCGCTTTGGCAGCCAAGGCCATAGAAGCAGCGGCAGCTTTAATAGAAGAGGAAGCTCAGCCCGAACCGGAGCCAGAGCCCGAACCTGTGGTGCTGGTGCCCGATCCTGATGAGATTAACAAGGCTGTACAAAGTCTTCGAAATGAGGATATGATGGACATCAAGGCAGATACACCACAATCGGAAAGAGATTTACAAATAGACACCGATACCGAGGAGAATCCCGATGAGGCAGACAGCAGTGGTCCCAGTCTAAAAATAGATGAAACGGCTCAGAGCAACTCAACGCCCGAAAAGTCCACACTAGAAACCAAATCTAGTCCAGATTTAACAGCTGTACCATCCTCAGTGATTACCAAGTTGCCCTCAGTGGAGCAGCAGAAGCCAGCTCCAGCCAAAATAGAGCCACCCACCATAAGCAAGCTGCAGCAACCTTTGGTTCAGCCAGTGCAAACTGTGCTACCAGCTCCCACTCCTCCACCAGCAGCAGCAGCTGCAGCCACACCTGTAATCAATCTGGACATGTCCAATGTAATGAGCAATTGCTCCAGCAATAGCTCCCAATCTTTTGGCAGTCCCACGCCCAGTCAAAAGCCACCCATGCCTTTGGCCTCCACGCCCAAGCAAACGACTTTGACACCAGCTCAGCTACAGCAGCGTACTCAATCCCTGATCATGCAGCCACCCACCATTTCCATACCAGAGCAGGCACCACACTTTGTGGTACCACAAATGGTTTTGTCACCACATCAGCCACAGCCAGGAGGTGCCTATATGGTGGGCATACGTGCACCCTCACCGCACAGTCCTTTGCTGTCGCCGGGACGACGACCTTCTCAACACAGTCCCGCAGGACGTACACCAGTGGTTACCCCTCAGCAACAGCCGCCTCAACATGCTTTGCTTAACTCTCCCACAGGAGGCAGCAATATGAGCCCCACTTCACGAGTGGTGGTCAACTCCAATTCACCTACGACAAGCAAGCCCAACAGCTATCAGCCACGCACCCAACAACAAGCTTCACCCAAGTCGGTGATTGAATTGCAAACCTCACCACAATTGATGCCCCTGCAGCTGCAAAAGATGCCACCATTGCCGGTGCCACATCATCCCACCATTATCAGCAAGGTGGTAACGGTGCAACCCCAACAGGCCAGTCAATCACAGGTGGCCAGTTCGCCACCATTGGGCAGTTTGCCGCCACATAAAACGCTGCAAGTGAATGCCCAACATCAGCAGCAGCAGCAACATCATCAAGCAGCACAGCAGCAACAGCAACATTCACCGCAGCAAATGATGTCCAAGATAACGACGCAACAACAACAACAGCAGCAGCAGCAGATGCATGTACAGCAATATATGCAGCATCAGCAAATGTTGCAAAGACAACAGCAGCAACATATGCAGCAGCAACAACATCATGGACAGCAGCAGCATCAAAGCCAACAGCAGCAACATCTGGGACAGCAGAGCCAACAACAGCAGCATCAAAGCCAACAGCAACATCAGGCTCAACAGCAACTTCAGAGCCCACAGCAGCAACATCAGAGCCCACAGCAGCAACATCAGGCTCAACAGCAGCAGCAACACCAAGCTCAGCAACAGCAGCACCAAGCTCAGCCACAGCAGCAGCAACATCTGGTTCAACAGCAGCAACACCAAACTCAGCAACAGCAGCAACATCAAATGCAGCAACAACTTTCACAGCAACATCAAAACCAGCAGCAACAACTTTCACAGCAACATCAAAACCAGACACCAACAGCAACATCAAAACCAACAACAGCAACATCAGGCCCCACAGCAACATCAAAACCAGCAGCAACAACAACATCAGTCCCAACAGCAACATCAGTCCCAACAGCAACATCTGGCCCAGCAGCAGCAACATCATCAAAATCAGCAACAACAGTTGCATCTACAAAAGCTGCAGCAACAGCAGTTGCATGCTCCCCCACAACAACAACAACAACCAGGCACTGCTCATTTGATACCGCCCAATACATTTGCTACCCAACAGCAGCAGCAACAGCATACCTCCCGTGTCATGTCCCAACACAGTCCACCAGTTAAGCCAGCTCCAGCTGCCAGCATACTCATGCGGCATCAGCAACAACAACAACAACCACCGCTTACCACGCCACTCAATGTCATACAAAGTGCACCCAAATTGATAGTACAACAACATATAGTGCCACCACCACCAACAGCAGCAAATGCCCTACACTACAACAAGGAGAGTCAGGAATATCAACATCTTCCCCACCAACATCAGCAGCCTTGAAGACCTCGGAAAGTGTTTCTGTAATACGTACGCCCACACCCACAACAAGTAATCAGGCGGCCACAAGTTCACCCAAAACTGTGGTGGGATCATCATTGCTAACGGAAGAGAATCTTATTAAGATTTCACAACCCAAGCAGGATGAGCTCATAGAGCAGGATTCCAAGGAAGTGGATAGTGATTATTGGTCAGCCAAGGAGGTGAATATAGACAGTGTGATCAAGAAACTAGATCAAAGGGAAACAGCTGCTGCTCCCACCAACAAAGAGCCAGAGAAACCCAAAATAACGCCAGCTGTGGAAACACCAGTCACAGCCAAGGTGGTAACTGAACCAGTAGCAGCTGCTACTACGAATGATCATGATACAGAGGATGAGACCGAAACACGCCAATTGCCGCCTAAACCTGCTACACCCACGGTGGGCAGACCACCCGGTAGTCGTGGTGGTGCCACCAAGCGTGGTCGTCAGCCACGTGGTGGCAAAAAGCAGCAGGCAGGTATACCATTGACCACACCAGTAGCAGCCGCCGCTGAACCTGCTCTAGTGCTGACACCCGGTGATAATGGTGTGCAAACGCGTCTACGTAAACCTGCCACAGCTCCTGTGGCACGTGGACGCAAGGGACGTCCACCCAGGAATTTGTTACTGCAGCAGCAACAGCTACAACAGCAACAGCTGGCCCAACAGCAGCAGCAAAAGTCCCTAGAGGTGTTAGCCATACCAGCAGCCGCCAGTGCAGCATTAGCTGCACCGCCTCCAGCCCTACCTGTACCCACAGCCGCCGAGAAAAAGGCCCGAAATCAAGCCTTGACACAGGCTCAGGCTCAAACCACCAGCCAGGATATATACGAGTTCCATGATGAGTCTGGTGAGGAACCTAAAACAGGCAAGACCACAACAGCAGCAGCTGGAGCTGTTGCCATAGATGATCAACGTCCGCGTCTCATAATGACCATCAACAAGACGCAGCCTTCGATCAAAAATAACAACAGTGACTTGGAAACCACGGAACCAACAGTGGATGCCAGCGGAGAGAGCTCGGAGTCTATTAATACACGCAAATCGCGACGCCTGCAGGAGAAGGAAGATCGCAGTACGGTGGATGACATAATAGAGGATGTGGTCAGAAATACCAATACCCAAATGCCAGCCGCTGTCCAGCAGCTGCCTAAAGGAGCTCAAACCCCACCCAGACGCTCGGGACGCAATGCTCAATCCAAAACCAAATCGGATGCAGTCAATCCACCCAATGCAGTGGGTCGCCCCAGACGCTCCAAGGAAAGAAAAACCATTTCTGATGCGCCCACTTTGACAAATGCTTTGGAAGAACCCATAGTGGAAGCCTCAGTGTTGCCACAACCTCACATGCCACAACTGGACAAGGATGTGGTCATAGTGGAGTCAACTCCGGTAACGGTAATGACCAATCCCAAACCCACCATGCCACAGCATCCCAAGAAAAAAGCAATTGCAGCTGCAGAAATTGAATCCTATCAGGCCATTAATTCATCCATACCCAGTGCTGGCTTACCCATGCATCAAACAGCAGCTCCAGCCACACAAAAGATTACCGGCGGAGCAGCAGATGCGGTAAGCAAGGCTTTGGTGGATCCCGTAACAGGTGTAATAACCGCAGGCATGCCTCAGGGCAAGGAAGGTAATTTGCCAGCAGCTACAGCGGCAGCCACAGTGAATAATGAGGCAGCTCCTCCACCAGCCTCCTCTAACCAACAACAGCAACAACAACAGCAGCAGCAGCAACCACTACAACAGCAGCAGCAACAGCCGTTACTTCAAATCAGCGCCACAGTGATTAATCCTCCCACAGCTGCCATAACCAGCCTCAGCAAGCCGGTACAGCTGGAGGCCACAGCCTAATGCTTTAATCAACAAGCCCGTAAGTGTGTTGGTCAAGAGCAATGCCACACCTTTGGTTATACAACAACAGCAGCAGCAGCAGCAGCAGGCACAGCAATTGATTCCTCCCAAGCAACCCCTTGTACTCCAACAGAATCCTTTGCCCACAGTCTTGCAGCATGCACAGCATAGCAATGTCAGACCACCACAGCCGCTAAAGGCACATGTTTTGAACAGAGAAAAGAATCTACAGCAGCAATTGACGCCCACCAAACAGCAAGCAGCAGCAGCAGCAGCTCACATGCTAATCACAGATGCCGCTGGCAATCAGCAAATGTTACAACCACAAATCATAGCCAGACATTTGCAACAACAGCAACATTTACTGGTGAATATACCACCACCACCACCCTCGGCACATTCACCACACTCGCCCAGAGTACAGCAGGCAGTAGTAGGAGGAGGAGCAGGAGGAGTACCACCACCAACTCCACAGCAGCAGCAGCAACAGAAGCAGCAAACTCTGGTCATCAAGCAGGCCAGCTCAGCAGCTCCGCCACAAATCTTGCATGTAGTGAGCTCCAAGGCTTCAGTGGTGGCTCAACCACCACAACAACAACAACAGCAGCAGCCACTGATGCCACCCACCTCCTCAGCCAATACGACTCATCTTCAAATGGGTAAACCCAACTTTGGCTATCCCACTACAGTTCTGCCCTACGGCCCAAGTGCAACAACAACAACAACAACAGCACTACAAGCCTCCAACCAATCCACAGAAGAGCTCACCCGCTGTACAAGTGCAACTACCACCTCATGGCCTCATGTTACCCTCACATCCTGGTCTGTTGTTGCAACCCAAACCACCAGCTCATTTGCAGCCACAGCAGCATCAATTGACACCTTCACCGCCGCCCGGCAAACCCAATCCGGTGGTGCATAGCCTACAGGCCGTACAAATGTTGCCCGGCAGTGTCAGCAGTCCACCGCCTGTCTCAGCAGCTGTGCTGAAATCAGCCGCAGGTAAGTTTCTAGACAACTCCCATGGGGTTCATTTAGTAATTTTCCGAAATTCCATTTACAGTTTTGCGCACCGCCATACCCAACATCAGTCCACAGGGTCAGACCAGAGTATCGCCTTTGGTTTTGCCGCCTGGAATGTCTGGAGTGCCACCGCCTTTTGATGCCAACAGTTTGGTAAGTCAAATTACAATTTTTTTTATACAGGTAACCCTTCCTAAGAAATGCCGCGTTGTAAGAAATGAACATTCATACAAACAGCATAGTTTAGTTTCACACTGATTAATTGGATTTTTTATGGTATATATGTACATTAGAGTGTTCTTTTTTTCAAACTTTCAAAGGTTACTCTGAATTAAACTATAGTTAAATTTGGGAAATATGTATAAGAGGGATTCCTGAAAATTATTTAGTACCGATTTCTCATCTTCTACATAGCCCTATCTGTCAAATAAACCTACAAATAGCAGAGTAAATTCTCAGTTTATCTGTCACATAGCAGCTATATAGTATATGAGAAATCGGCCCTTAGATTTTATTTAGATTCGTCAAATAGCTGTCACAGGTGCTTCATACAAAATGTGAAGTGTGCCCAGAAAAAGTATCCGAAGCTGAATTAGGCTGAGATCACACTGTTCGACGCATTAGACATGCTTATCTAGTAGACACTTATGTTGTTTTCATTTTAATGTCAAATGACAAGCTATTTACAATGAAAACAAGATATCATGAAGGCCTACTAGATGATCATGTCTCATATGTCGAACAGAATAAACGCAGCCTTAGATTTGATTTCTGTTTGCTTTTTAATGTGACAGTTCACTTCGTTCTCATTTTAATATGGAGAACGTTGTCGTGTTCACTTCCAATAACCATATGCCGAATAGTTTTATTTTGGTCACAAATTGGTTGGAGTTTAAGGCTTTACTGCTAATATTCTTTTGCGTCAGTATGTTACTCAAGCTGTTTATGAGCCTCTAAATCAGATCAGTGCTATTTCGGTTCCATCGACTGTTTAGATTATGCATTCACGACAACTAAATCAGTTTCAGGAACAAGAGCCTACGTTCGTGTAATTTGATAAGCCAACTGATAAAATATATTTGAAACCAATATTTACGCAACACCCTCTAGTTACTTTTGGGTATGCACGACCACATCACCGATTCCAAAAAAAGCCGACAAATTTACAATGAATGCTTCATCTTGTCCGAGATGAACCAACTGCGTATCAATATATTGATTTGTAAGCTCAGTAATCGGAAACTATTAACTATTTTCGATGAGGTATTTTTGCAATATTAATTGATTGCATTTTATGTAATTCCCATCGTTAAACGGTTCTTGTAGAAAAAAAAAAAAAAAGAAATTAATTACAGACCGACCTTAACGTAATTTGAACTTAGGTCTTGTTGACTTTCAGTCAACAAGGTGGAAGTGCCAGCTTAGTGTGCATAGTAGTACATTTTGTTGTTGGAGATTTAATTTTTCAACAGGTAATCTTATAAGCAAGTTGTCGTGAATACCCTAATTAAATTAAAACCAAAATAGATCCATAATTTTCTACTCCTCATCAGTTATAATGACTTGGCTCGAACGATTTGTTCGTACTTGTTTAAAATCTGAGCTTGATCCACTATCAGATTTGGGCATCCATTCGACAATTATTGGCTTGAAAAAATTGTTTAATTAAGTTTGTTTGCTCCTTCGTAAATCCTTATGAATTTCTTGAATAGAAGATTAGTTATATTAAAGATTTCGTTGAAATATTTCTGCTCTATCCCTTAGAGGATCGTTCTATAAAATGCATTCTTCCAACTGCTTTGCGATATTGAACATCAGAAAGATTGTCTGAGCTATCTCCAACTGATAATCCCTCGTTTGTCTTTGCCGCTAAATCTACTTCGTTAATTTTGTTGTCCAAAATTAATTGTCGAATATTATCAATCGTTATTTATCAAATCCATCCATCACTATGTTCCTATATTCATCATCTATTGGTATAGCAACTGTTTTCTGAACGTCTATTTCCTGTAATAGTGCTTTCCAGCAAGCTTTTAGTGTTGAATAACGAATTTCTTTAAGTGTCGATTTAACAATTTCAACGCAATTTGAAATTGGGAACTGTTTCCAGACTTCTTTGACCGTAATATTTTCGCTATCTCTATCTTCTCTAATATTAACTCAAGTGATTTGCTTTGAATGTTGATATTATGCCCTGATCTTAAGGCTGTTACTTTCTAAAAGAAGTAAATTTTATTTAGATCATTTTCTACGTCAGGAACAAAACTATGATGAAACCAATCCTAAAATAAACTACTAGTCATCCATGCTTTTGTGTTGGCTGTCCAATACAATGGAAAATTGTCTTTGTTACATACTTTCATAGCTCTTGGATTTAATGATCGGTTAATAAACATTGTCTTAGTCATAAAATCACCAGATCGATCTTTAGAAACCTTTAAGCCAGTATCTGTTTTTTTTTTTATTTTGGAAATAAATCATAAAATTTTTCATAAAAATCGCGTTGTAGGAGGCGAAGAAATTTAGGTAGAAATTTTCCGCATTTCGGTTGCTTTGGAGCGAAAACGCGTTATATAGGAGGGTTACCTGTACTTACTTGGTTTTTTGCTTAACTTAAACTTAAAAATTTAACCTAACTAACTCTAAACTTAATCTTTAACACTAACTGCTAACCATGGGATATATATGTAGCATGAACTGGGCGCCTATGTCAGTGGACGGCGCACCCAAAGTCCGCCGCCTGCTCATCAACAGCAGGCATCGCCCATAACACCGGTAATGCACAAGTTTTACATGCGGAGTCTTGAAGTAGCGTAACCCAAGCACAGAGCTGAACACAACACCAAAGTCACAATTTACTAAAACTCTTTTTTATGTACTCTCTTACAGAACGACTCCAGCTATAGGGGTGTGGCCGCCTCGCGTGAGTTTATGCTCTATCAGCATCATTTGATGCGTAGTAGCGACTATGATGAGAAAATGATCAGCAGCAGTCCACCCTTGGAGTTACGTCGTCCAGGCAGTGGGCCACCCAGGACTATAGCAGTGCCACACAGTCTGCAGAGTCCACAGGATCGCACGGCAGCGGGTAAGTTTACTTTTTTTTTGGATTAAATAGAAACATTTTAATTAACAAATCTTTTTCTTGCTTTACAGACTCTCCACAAATGGCTCAGGTTTATGTACACAATGCTCGCATACCCCATGCCCATTTCAGCGATATGTCTACTCGTGGACCTGGCTATTACGAGAGTTCAGGCATACAGCTGGAACCGCCGCCTGCCCATAGGCCTGCGGCTTCAATTAGTGTGGTGGTGCCTCCGCCGCCTAATGTAAACCCTGGCACTCCTTATATAGGAGGTGGCGCTGCACAGGTGCAACCTGGTGCCCATATGCATCCAGCCAAACTAATGGAACGCGAACGTGAGCAACGTGAACGTGAGAATGAACGTTTGTCTATGGCAGCCGCTGTGGGTGAGTACTGCCCATACTTAGCTCCATCAGAGGCCGATCTTGACTTAGTCTCTTCGTTTACAGTTAAGCAACAGCAGCAGGCAGAACATTTGCCTCCGGTTCTGCAGGGTAATATGGAACCACCAGCTATGGCTCCACCACCTGGAGACTCATTGGTTACCCTACTGCAACGTTATCCTGTCATGTGGCAAGGTTTGTTGGCCCTTAAAACCGATCAGGCTGCTGTTCAAATGCATTTTGTGCATGGCAATCCAAATGTGGCGCGTGCCTCATTACCCAGCTTGGCGGAAAGCCCGGCGCCACTTTTGAGAATTGCACAGCGTATGCGTTTGGAGCAAACCCAGCTGGAGGGTGTGGCCAAAAAGATGCAGGTAAGTCACTTACACATATTTTAAGCAGGGAATAATACGGGAACCGTTAACCGAAATAAACCGTTGCAAGCCACGTACCGGTATCAAAACCGGAACCGATATTAAACATTTTTTGAGAACCGAAAACCGTTAACCTTTATAACACTTTATAAACGCTAATACCGGTTCTTTTTAGGTTTTTTATTATTTATTTTTATTGGTTTATGATTATTTGAAATATATATTTCAACCGGTAAAATAGCAAAGTAATACAAGTAATACACAGAATAAAAAATCGGACTTTTCAGAAATTCGGCCAGGTCAAATGATTTTTTTAAGATATAAACGATTTAGAAAAAAATGTCTTAAAAGGCGGAAAAACTTTTCTTTCGTAAATATAATCCCTTTTATTAAATTTAAGGGATTTCTTAGTTTTAGTAAAATTCTCCCTTTAATATAGAAATGTTAGAAAAATGTTAATATAAATATTAGAAATTAAGTTTCTTGAGTTTAGGGGGTCTTCTACCTTTGACGTGCGTTTTATGAGTGTTTTTTACAAAAATTCTGGAGATAAAATCATAAGAGCTTTTTCAGTTTGGTTTTGGGATTTATGTTATTAATTAACTATTGTATAAAATATAAAAAAAAATGTTTGGATTTCGAGGGCGGTTCAAAAAGTTATCGGCCTGCCAATTAGGGTCTCAAAAAAAAAGGTGTAGAGGTGGTAGCCATGATTCCGGGACTTCAGGTTATCGGAATTGAAAACGGTAAATGCGGTTATGATCAGAATTGATGTAATTCTGGCCCGTACCTCAATCATATTTTTCAATATTTTTTTGAAAAATTGGCGACCGCTAAAATTTTTTTTTTGAGATTTCAAGTTTTTTTTTTGTAGTTTAGTGTAAAAAAATAGTAAAAAAATGTTTTTCCTCTTGATTGAGCTACTGGCCAAAATTACATCAATTATGCGTCGATTGCAACATGGCCGATCAAAATCGGTTCAGTAGAACTGGCCCAATCATGGCTACCAGGTCAAAAAACGTGGTTTCGAGAAAAACGCGCCTTAAGTTTTGAGCAACGTTGAAAATACTCACGTTAACAAGAACATTGCTCCACTAAAATGAATATATCTGCTAAACTATTTTAAATATTTTAAAATGGTTTAAAGGGGATGAAAGGGGAATGTTCAAGCTATGTCAATGTTAATAATAAGGCAAAACTAAAAAATGGAAAAAAAAAATTTTTGGAAGGTAGAAGGGGAAAATAAAATTTAGAAATATTATTTCCTATTTGAAAAAAAATTTCGTTTCAATATTTAGAAAAATGTAATGTAAATAAAAAGCTCGGACAGATTTTAGGTTTTCAAATGTTTTAGAGCTGATTTTACCAGCGTATTAAGGAAGCTATATAGAAAACTAGTCTTATAGTATGGGCTTAAATCTATCCAAATAACAAAATATCTCTTTTTATGGCAGGAATACAGACTATTTAGAGACCGATTATTTCGAACCATAATTAAGAAATATTTTTCTGATTTTAGAAAGATTTTATATAAAATATTTTTAAGAACGGATAGAAATTGGAATATTTTAAAATGTGGCATAGATTTGAAAAAAAATTTTTTTTTTAATTTAATACATCCATTATTTTTGAATATTGTGAAACAATTTTAGTTTTTGAACAATAAATAAATTATACTTGTACCGGTACGTACCGGTATACCAAAATGAAAATCGAAAAATGAAACCGAAATTACTTGAAAACCGAAATAGAACCTTTAACCAGGGAATCAAACCGAATCGAATTTCGGTTCCGGTTCCGGTTCTGGTACGTACCGAAACTAATCTTTCGGTAAAAGGTTCTGTTTAGGTTCTAGTTTATTTCGGTATTCGGTACCGTACCGGTACCTTGGTTTTTATTTCGGTATACCGGTACAAAAATAAAGGTTCCGAAATACCGGTACGCTAAAAATAAATAATAACGGTTCCGGTTACGGTTCTGGTTCTGAGTTTCAATCGGATTTTTTCGGTATACGGTTACGGTTGGGGTTCCGGTTTGACACCCTGCCTTTAACCGATATTTTCATTTCGGTACGTACCGGAACCGATATTTTCATTTCGGGATTAATCCCTGATTTTGAGACAAATTTATGTATTAATTAATTTACTTTTTTTTTTTTAAACAGGTGGACAAAGAGCACTGCATGTTGCTGGCTCTGCCCTGCGGCCGAGATCATGCCGATGTGCTGCAACACTCTAGGAATCTACAAACCGGCTTTATCACCTACTTGCAACAAAAAATGGCCGCTGGCATAGTCAATATACCCATACCGGGCAGTGAACAGGCCGCCTATGTGGTACACATATTTCCAGCCTGCGATTTTGCCAATGAGAATCTAGAGCGTGCTGCACCAGATCTTAAAAATCGTGTGGCTGAGTTGGCCCATCTATTGATTGTCATTGCCACCGTTTAAATCCCAGACTAAACCACAAAAAACCCGGACATACAACAAAAGTTACGCTCTTCTAGTATCTTAAGTAATTTTTAAATAGCAATTAAACCCGGAAAAACGTTTAAAAAGCAAATGCAAGAAAGCAAAAACAAATTTATTGACTTGAACATGGATGGAACTTACACACACCTACAAAAAAAAACACACACTGAATATTTGTCCAAAATTAAGTTTACCCCTTGAAAAGCTTGCAAAGTATCGTTAAGTTTGATCTCAAGAAATGAAAGTTTTATTTTTTTTTTGCTTTATTTAAAAATGGATAAAAAAAAGAAAAATATGGAAAAGCTTAAAAACATAACTATGTGTGAGAGGAACTACCCTACATACCCCTTATACTCCCACTATCTTTGATTTCGACTGCTCTACATTTTACAAAGTTTCCCCCCAAAAACTTTCTATTTTTCAATTTTTGTTTCTTTGGCTCTATGAGCTGTTCCCGTCGGAGCGTAGCATAGACCCAAAGATAAACCACATTATAATATGCTGTTACCAGCACAAATTAGGTTTAGAAACTGCGCCCAGAGGCTTTTTCCTACACACACACACACACGTATACATTACATTTATATTACGTATTTAATTATAAGCCAAATATTTTAAAGTTTAGTTTGATTTTTCAATTTCGGCACTAGAGTGTACCCTCAATGCCACCGAGTCTCTGGGGCTCGGCATTGTGGTTATATTCTTATGCCACTTAAACCACTGCCACCAAACACCAAATTATTCTTTTGATGAAACTTTGTAAAATGCTAGGCAGGTACACACACACTTCCTTCTCTTGTACACTCCTTAAAACACACACACACACACTTGTAAATTATGTGACGACAAACAAAAAGAAAGAAAGAAAAAAAACAACTGTAAAATATATTTAAATTATTTAGAATCTAACGAAAAATATGAACATGTAAATACAGTTTAATTAGTGTTTAGCGCGTATTTAGTTGTATGTTTTAAAACCTAAACTAAAAGAGAAAAAGAAACTGTACATTATATAACACAATTAACGATACGACGAGAGGAAGTTAAAAAAAAAAAAAAAAAAGATTTAAAAAAAATGATAACAGCAAGTAAAACATTTTTCAAAAAAACACCCGTTGCAACAGATGAGAAAAAAAGAAAAAACGCTATTGATGAACATATGTTAATGTATAAGTTGTATGTTTTAAGACAAATTTTTAGTTATTTCCTAAGTTTACTTTGAAGAAAAACGATTAAATTACACTTATTTCTACATTTGGTTTTTGATTTTTATTTTGGTTCCTTCATTCAACATTAATAATAGTTGTTGGTAACACGTTATATATTTCTCTCTCTCAGCCACACACACACACACAAAAATAAAAGATATAAAATAAAAGAAACCACAACCCCCATTAGCGAAATGCAACTTATACATACATACATATATATATACACATATATATAGATGTTAATGTTATAACTGTAATTAAATAAATTCTATACCTATGCATTATGTATGACTGTTTTTTATGAGAACATTTCTTCAAATGAACTATTCATTTAAATGAACTAATGAACTAGGTCTCAGTGTTTGAATTAAAGATCACAGGTTTACAGTGAACAGTTATAGCTTCCTAATGTGAGCATATCGTGAGTTTATGAAGGAATTTTTTGATCATTTCTGGCACAGGCAAATAATTTGACGAAATTTTAATGAAATGTAGCTAATTAAGCACAAATTGGGAATTTTTCGGCACTTTATGAGCAGATTATTTGCGTATAAATCCATAGGTTTAGGTTGAAGTGCAGCAAAATCTAAGGTAAATGCGATTTAGACAAATTTTCATCAAAATTTGGGCTAATTATTTGCCGGTGGGACCTTAGCTTTAGTGATATAGCTTTTAGCTAAACAAAGTTGTATATAGCGTTTGGAGAGTACATAAATACAAATCAGTGAACAGCTTTTGGTCAGCTTAAGCAGAGAAAACAATCTTTTTTGATTGATTCTGTAATATTTTTGTAACCCCAGTCATTATGGCTTTAAGAATTTTACCAGGTGATAAGCTAGTGGCTTTTAAACAAATTTGCTTCATAAAAATTCAAAGAATTTAACAAGAATTCAGAAAACCTCCGAAATACGATAACCACTTTGCCTCACCTTATTATTTCACGACTGTTTACAGACTAGCCAGATTTGGCCTGAAAATAGCCAAAATGTTAAGTTCGATAGTCTAAATCGATTGCTCGATAACAAATCGTTTCTACATCTGCCGCAGCGGTGTGTTGGGCCAGCTGGCAGAAAGTGAAGCCACACTGGCAGAAAGTAAATAAACAAAAACATTCGATACATGTGACGTATTCGATAACAAGGCCAGCTGATGTTTACTCATTTTTCAAGCACATACACAACACATACCAACCAGTGTTGCCAACTTTTGAGTATCAAAAAAAGCTGTAAAAAAGCTGATGATTTTTTTAATCTTTTTACGATTATTTTATAATATTTCAATGATTTCATCTGTTGTCCCAATCAAATGAAGATATCTGATTGGTAATTTATAGTCAAAACATCATTTGCAGTGTCTTCACAACCCATATCAGTAAATAAATGTTTTAATATTCAACACCTTATACTTAGTATAGAGTTAAGATTGTCCACGTGCATCTGTTTCAGACCTTTGCCTTTATAATGTTGACCTAACTGAAGACTCTAAACTTCTGTGTTGGGCCATGGCATAGACAACATCTGGATCGCGAAAGCAGCAAACTCTATCAGCCATCTGTTTCCTTTCACCAAAATTTTTCTATCAAAAACTAATTGACAAACAAAATAAATCAAAAATGTGAGTGAAGGCCCCAATAATCTGTTTCTGCCACCAGAATTTTTCTATAAAACTAATTGAACTTTAAATGTATAAGTTAATACAGAAAGTAGTTAAATACCTCAGCTTAAATTGCTTTATAAGCTAAAAGAGATGAGAAAGTTACGTTTTTTTTTTACAAGTTTTGCATATATTTTCAATGAAAACGAAGAAAAAATTTAAAAAGCTGAAAAAAGCAAAAAAAAATTTCGAAAAAAGCCAGATTTCCAGTTACCCGCTGTTTTAAATTTTTTCCCGCTTTGAACTTTGGAAAAAAGCCAGATCTGACGGGAAAAAAGCTGAGTTGGCAACGCTGATACCAACATATAACCAAGTTGGACGATTTCCACCTTACCAAAAAGTGGGCGGCCAAATAAGACCTCAATACCCACGGGAGTCGCACATTTGAACCATGTCCAATCTGATACAACAAAGTGAGTACCCAGCGCACTGAACAAAACCGCAAGTCCAAGGCGGCCAGTTTTGTGTTCGGTTTGGTTATACAATACTCAACTATTTCTGCTGTCCCACTCACAGCCCTGCCTTTGACGGCCACACGTTCGCCTCTGCTGCAGTTTATGCGTTTCCGTGGCAAAATTAATATACAGCGACCCAAGGAACCGCACTATGAACGTGCCCGTGTCATTGCCGTCACCCAGCCCAAATATCCGGAGCCACCCAAAGCGCTTACCTGCTTTCAGAAACGTGCCGAACGCTTCAAGATTCAACTTGAGAATCCCTATAATGATATTATTGCAAGGGAAGTGCGCAACTGGCTGGATCACTCACGTCTGGTGGCCATATTTCATCTGAATTCGATTACCGCCGACGAACTATTTCGCGTGCGCGTTCTGCTGCATAAACAGAATATGCATTTAAAGTCATATGGCCGTAAGATCATAGGACAAGCTGTGGCCGGCACTGCCTATGAAGCTATAATGCCTCTGTTCCACTCCAATCACTGTATTGTCTTCTCGCCGGATCAGCAGCGTGTGGCCGCCTTGTTGCGCATCACGCGAAAAGTGCCACAGATGGTGCTACTCGGTGGCATTGTGGAGCAGTCTCTGTTAAGTCGAAATGAGCTGGTGGCGTATGCCCAAATGCCCAGTCTGCAGGCGGCGCAAGCACAGTTGGTGCAGACCCTTAACCAGGCAGCTGGTCAATTGGTTCAGCATCTACAGGCGCATCAAGGCAATCTGGTGCGTGTGCTAGATGTACATGCCAAGGGCACTGAACAAAAGACAGAAACGGAGCCTGAGTCATAAATTGTTTAATGTTAAATAACAACAAAAGCGAAAAAAACTCGATTAGTTTGTTTTTCATACTAAAAACTAAAAAACTAGCAATTTGTGGATCTCTAACTCTAGATTGCACTTTTCCAACGGGCCTGAAACTTCTGCTGGAATGATGGCGTCAGTTGCGCGCTTGTCTGCCGCTTTAGGAGCTGATTGTTGTGGCTGTCATTTGATGCCAACGCTGGCGGCAATTAAAGGCCATATTGGCCAAAGCTTCGGCTGCATCCAGTTCGTCCTTATGATGAAGCATCCAGTGTTCGTTGCGTGCCAAGGCAGTGGCATTGCTGGTGAAGATCAATTGACTCTGAGCTGGTCGCTCCTGTACGTTGTGGCCGCTTTTGTGCCTGTCAAGCGATTGTTTAATATTATTTTATTCAAAAGGTAAGTCCAACTTACCTGCTCGTATTCCATTCAATGTGATAATTGTTACGGTCTGGCGTAAATCTGGCTGCACTCTCTAACCATTTATTCAGTTGGGCTCCATCCTGTGTCTTGCTGTCTCTCAGATACTTTTCCATCATTTGATGCTTGTACTTGGCCTTGCCCACCGGCACAGTGGGCAATATGGGCACACGTTGGCTGGTTGTGGCCTGCGTTATGGCCACAGATTCCACATAGAAATTTGGTTTGAACGCAGAGGTGGCAGCATTGTTGCCATTACCATCGCTACCCGTGCTACGGCTGGACAATTCATCGTCTTCGAAATCTCCTTCATCATCTTCGCCCGTACCGGGTCGCATTTCCTCATCCCAAATACTATCCTCCGATGAGATGCTAAATTGCTCCACATTGCCTCTGGCATTGTGATTGTAATTCTTAATCAGATGACCCCACGACTTTTTGGCCTTCTCTCGTTCCGAATTCTTAAGTTTTCTACGCCAATTGGCAAACCAATTACAGATTTGCGTATACGTTAGTCCAGTCTCTTCGGCCAGTTGTTTTTTCTCTTCCCTACTGGGATAGGGATTATCACGTCTGCGTATTAGCCAATCCTTTAGCATGGATTTAATATCGGGTGTAAATAACCGCTTGGTCATACGACCCGATTCGAGCAGTTCATCCTCTGGTGGCCAGGCGCGTCTGTGGAGTAAAGTTTCGGTCATATTTTTAATGAAATAATTTTAAACAATTTACTAAAATTATGACGAGGTTGCGATTTGGTTCAGATCATGAGAGCTGGGTTTCCTTAAAGTTCGATATTTTGCTATAAAATAGAAGTGCAACTTTTTACAGAGTCTTAGGTTTGCTTTAACTTTTTTTTGCCGTTTTTCCTATGACACTAAAATTGTTTTGGTATTATTTTAAAAATTAAACAAATCTAGTCTTTTTTGGTTTTTTTTTTTGTGCCGTAAACCACGATAAGTTCCGTAAAACTCCACCGATACCTAGAAGTCACGGTACCCTATACGAATTAGGATTTTTTTTTAGAAATAATAGAATTCATTTTCTGATTCTGGGAAATATAAATTAGGAATATCAAAAAGGTACAAATTTCAGAACACTATCCCATGTGTTCTACAAATCGCATCCGACCCGAAAACGACCCAAATCGTTTGGGTGGTAAAATTAAGAAATCAAAAAGCCAAAAAATTAAGAAAATAAAAACTAGGAAACAAAAACTTGAAAACCAAAAATAAGGAAACAAATAATGAAAAAATCCAAAATATAGAGAAAAAATAATTCGGAACCGCGAATCCAGCGATTTTTACATTCTTAACCCAAATAACCAAAATAATGAAAGAACAAGACTAACAGGATTATTAGAATTAATGCAGGAGAGAGTCCTGAAAAAAACAATTAAAATGTCGAAGGATTGAAAATAGGCTTATTTTTGTTTATTGAATAAAAACAGTGCAATGCAGGTCGGAAAAAAATACATGACCAACTTTAACGGTTTTCCTATATTTCGGGCCCTAGTAATCGAACTGAATCATTTGAGTTATCCCAATCACTATACAAAATTTTGTTCGTTAATTTTTTTAAAGTTAAATTTTTGTATGTTGTAAAAATTTATATTGATTCTTGTGAAATCTAAATAAATAGATTTAAATGTCTTCCTAATCTACTACTTTAAGATTTTCGATATCTTGTGCTTTCAAAAGTTATGGTCTAAAATCTAAACAACGAATATTTTTACATAAGATTATAAAAAAATTATTTAAAATTTCAAACATTAAGAAAAATCCTAAATATTTTTAATATCACCGTTTTGTTCTCCAACGATTACTTTGTTTTTTTAAATTAACTGTTCCATATAATGGTTTTTTGGTAATAAATATTATTTTGAAAACATTTTTTAATTATTTTAGATTTTGATCCGTTATTTTATAATTTATTAAGTTAAAGGACATTTAAGCCCATTTATTTGGATTTCATGAGAATCAGATATAATTTTTGAATATTTTCAAAAAATAATAAAAAAATTTTTTCTATGAACCATCGTGATAATGCAAAAAAAGAAATGATGAAATTCGATTGGTTGGTCGTGTCCTTTTAATTAAAAAAATATATATATCACAGTGTTCCATCATATGACATTCCGGTACATCTCCGCCATTTATCGCAGTCTGTTAGGCGCTTGATTACTTAGTTCTTCGAGTAATTTATCTCAAATTTTTTTTTTATAATCTATTTTCCCTGATTTTCAATTTTTCGAATGTTTAATTTTTCCTAATATTTGATTTTCTAATTTTGTTTTTCCATATATTGGATTTTTTTTCTTAAATTTTTATTTACCTTATTGTTTTCCTAATTTTCGTTTCCTATTTTTTTATTGAGTTTAGACTCGGTTTCCATTTCTGCAATTTTTATGAGGTTAATAAACAGACCTGTTCCGGTATTTCCTTTCGAAAATACAGACCTGTTTCTTTGATGTTGAAATTTAAGTTTTGATACCGATTAGCATTATTTTGTATTAGAAAAGGGAACATTTACCACATTCGATTTTACTTAATTGGAAACCGAAACAGGCCTAAATGTATTACATGGATTAATTATTCCAAGATTTATAAACTTCTTTGTATTTTATGCCTAAAATGGGCACAAAATTAAATGACATTTTTTTGCATGAAAAATATCAATAAAAAAAATTAATTTGTATATGTTTTCAGGTGCTAATTGAAACTTTGATTTGATTTTGCTCACCTGCTGTGTCGACGATTCCGTTTGGGACGTGAAGGCTTCTCTTTCTCCATGACACCAACTCCTAGAGTAGAGTGAAGAAATTGTTTAGCATAGATAAAGCCATTCGTTTTTTTTTCAATATATATGTAAGTTATACGCTTGTAAGTCAATTCAATTTCAAAACATTAGGTGGGTGGCGCTATTTCTGGCACACTAAAGAAATTTTCATGTTTTTTTGTGCTCTCTTTGAAAACACACAAATATTTTGGCTTTGTCACAGGGTGAGAAAAGAGAGAGGGAGAGGTGTCTCACATTCCCTCCGCCTCTTAATTGGTTGTATACATGTCAAGGAATCATGTTTTTCGAGCTCTCAATGCTCAGTTGAGCAATTCATTGATAAAATCAAAACGAATCATGTTTTTTTCAATTCTTACATATATATATATATATGTTTTAGATATATTTAGGTGTTTACTTTTGAATAAGTGACCCCTAAGTGATGCCTCTCAAATGTGGCTTACATACAATTTAATATCAATTAAGAGCCACAATCAAGTTTCTTCCGTTAACATGAGTTATATAATCCCTCAATTGATTATATATTTTAAACAACATGTTCGAAATTATGCACTTTTCATATTTATTCCAAATTCTTGATGAACAGTGTACGTACTCCTTATATTGCCTGGCACCCACCTGTAAATTTATAATTTCAATTTTTTTTCTAAATATGTTACGAATATCGCACAATCTGGTTGGATTGGTTAAACAAGCTTTTGACCCGACGTTCTCGCGCAAACTGACGACGTTCCGCATAGTTTTCAAAAGTGGCCAAAAATGCTTTTCGTTTTTCAAATATCATTCCGAATACTCAAATCTTCCCCCCACACACAAACGGCACGAAGAACTCGGCACTTATCACACGAGTGTGGCACTTTTAATCTATTTACAAAACACGACAAAGATATGTAGGTGCTTATTTTAAAAACGATGGCAATTCGTTTGTTTTCAATTTGAGAAAACGTTGTTGAATATGCCATTTGGTGGTGGTGGAGCATCGTTTGTTTGCAATCGTAAAACATAGGAATATATATGTATATATAGATGTGTATAGCAATTGCTCTATTGTGCAGAGTGAATTACTTTCGCTCTCGATTTAGTTTTTCAGATGCAGTGATTCGGTTGGCCGGTGGCCATGACGTTATTAAATTTTAATTGTGTCGCATGTTAGCGCCTAAAACTATTAATATCCATACATTAACTTACAAGTAAGGTGGCTTAAAATTATGTATTGGTTTGTAGGATATCCAAAATTTCATCATTTATGGGTACTCCACTGCTCCATGGCAAGTTTTCCCAATTTTCAGACAATTAGGTGGTGAGTCTAAATGATGTTCTTGTGCTAAACACGAATCTCTTTGGCAAACTGCTCTAATTCGGCACGATTTTTAGGTAATTTGACCGTAAAAATGGTAAAAAATTTAAATTTCGATCATTAAAATGCATGTTTGGTGGGTAAACTATAAGTTTGCCTTGACTCTCCTTGATATTGTCGAAACGTTCTATTCCTTAGCTTTAAAATAAATTATCTGAAATAATTCTGCGATTTTTTTTAACGAAGAAAAACATTTTGACATTTTGAATACATGTGTTTGAAGTGATGTAATATCATACAGCCTAAAGGTATGCAATGGATGTTGTTCAATACAAACTACTAGCAAACTGTATAGATTTTAGCATTGCATACTTTGAGACGCCAAAATAAAATATTACATTTTTTTAATTTCAACTTTTGTATTCCTTAGTTAAAAAAAATTCACAAAATTGTTTGGATTAATTTATTTTAAAGCTAAAGAATAAGGTGAGTCAAAACAAATGAATAGGTGTAGCCCCACATATAAAATATGCACTTTTACCAACTTTAGGTTCAAATTAGCCAAAATCCTGACGTGATGGAGCATTTTGCGAAGAATTCGTCAACTGTTCGAAAGGTTAAAAATACTCGAAGGGGACCGAAATACCTTGTTTTAGCTCTGAAATATATCTGATTTATGCATGGCGGGATATTTGAAAAATAATATTTCATATATCACAGTGCAACATTTTCAAGTTCATAAAAATGTGCACTCCATTTTGTGTTCGTTTTTATGAAAAAGTCAGTTTGGTGTTTCCGGCAAAGGTCGGACTTACATTGGTTTGCACCATGCATATTTTGACTAAAAGATTATCTTCTCACGGCTATATCTTGTAAACTGATTAGAGTTTGAAAAAACTAGCAAGATGACGATTTTTTTATGATTTTCTTCTACGGGAAGAAATGATTCAATCAGGGCTGCACGTCGGTTTTGAACCGAACCGGTTTGAACCAGTTTGCGACTTCTTCACTGTGAACTGAACCTTGAACCGAACCTCTTGTGAAAAAAATAGTTAAACCTGTTCCGAACCGAAACTTTCGGTTCATTTCGACAACGTTAAGAGTCTTAGTTAAGCGTTTTTTTAATCCTAAAATTTATTTTGTCTGACCAAAGAAGAAGAATAGATCAACAATTTCTCGATGAAATACTAAAAATAAATTTAAATTGAAAATAAATGGTATCGTATGCTCAAGTAAACAAAAAATACGGAAATTCTGAATATTGCGTTTATATTTTTAACAATTTAATTTCTTTTCAATAAAAATTTGGTAAAACTTGGGACGATTCAAGGTTTTTTTTTTGTACTTGGCTCAGCCTAACTAGAAGGAATTAAAACGCTAAATATACATAAATGATAATTCAAATTGTAAAAAAATAAAATTTTTTTAATTTAAATAAGTTCGCTGAATAGATGACCACCCTAAAAATCGATTTGCATTATATCGATAGTTGACCTATCGATATTTTTGACCTAGTAATAACAATCATTGTTTGCCTTACAAAGTCTGGCCACACTGTCCTTAATTGTTTATTAGAACGTAATAGGCAGAAAATTGGAAGTTAATTGGGGAAATGAACGATTCTGTGCGTTTCGAGCGCGGTCAGATTCAGTTGGGTGTGCTTAGCGAATCCCAAGAAGGTATGGTCTCATCATTGGAAGAGCCACCGCAGGGCACTGGCAACGTAAGTATTTTACCAACTTTTCTGACTCATGCCATTGTTTCCTAATTGATTTGCGTCTCCCACCTCCGCCAGGTGCTGTTCACCCACGATGGTGTGCTGCTGAAAAAGGCCACTGCCGAGCATATAACCGAGCTCAACACAAGTGGCTCATTATCTTTGGTGGAATACACAGCAACTAGGGCGGATGTGTCAAGACGTCGCCTCTACCTGGAGTGGCAGCCAAATGACAGCATTATGATAGCCGATGACAGTCAGGATCAGGGTGATTGGGCCCTAGTGGATCGAATATCGGGACGCACACGTACCACTTCCGAGTGTCGTGTGTTTAACACAAAGCCCAATGGCGATACAAGCAATAGTGGTGGCAACGGAGTGGCAGCACCAGCGCGCGCCAAGATTATGCGTGCTCTATTGGAGGATTTGGCTGCGGTTGAGGTGCGACATCGCGGACAAACTATAAGGTTCCTGCGCAAATCCGATGGCGGTGTACACACCGAGTTCTTCTTTCAGCATGGCAATGCGGATTTGTTTGTACGCTCCATGCGGGATCAGCACTTTATAGAGAGCTCGGAAACCAGCAGAAACGGTGGAGAAGAGTATGCCATATTGACCACCGAAAAGCAGAGAATGAAAAAGACCTTTGCCGAGCTCGATATAGGTGAAATCAAGTCCAGTCAATTGCCCCGGGAAAGTTGGCTGCCCAATAAGCTGGCTGGATTTCTGGGTAATATACCTGACTATGTGCAGCCACCGTTTCAGCGTTCGCCCAAATCGCGACCCAGCACTTTAATGACAGCCACAGCAGAACGTCAGACTTCGCCGGATAATTATCAAATCATTGGTTTAAGTGGCAGCACGAATAGTGCCTGCTCCTCCAACAGTCAAAGCCGTGGGGAAAGTGCGGACAAGTCGCCAGCGGATAGTGAACTGGAGAACCTCAATGCTCAGGATGAGAAAATAGTCAACAACTTGCCCGATCGACAGCGGGTACAAAGGGGTAAGAAAGGGTCAATATTTTATTGATTGATTCACAAATATTTTTTGCTTGTTGCAGGCCTGCCACTCAGCGAGGCTCAGTGGCTGGAGTTTCAAACACCCGACGGCCGCATCTCCGACAGCGCACGCATCAAAGAGCTTATTTTCCGTGGCGGCATTAATCACAATCTGCGTGCCGAGGTCTGGAAATACCTGCTGAATTACTATCAATGGTCCGATACACAAATTGAGCGCATCGAGCGTCGCAAACAAAAATCCCTGGAATACTACAACATGAAGGCACAATGGCTGGCCATGACCAGCACACAGGAATCCAACTTTGGTGGCTATCGGGATCGCAAGTGCCAAATTGAAAAGGATGTCAAACGCACAGATCGCTCTCAGCAATTCTTTGCCGGCGAGGATAATCCCAATGTATCGTTGCTGCAGGGCATCCTGATGACCTATGTCATGTATAATTTTGATTTAGGCTATGTCCAGGGCATGTCCGACCTACTGGCACCCATTTTGGAGATTCAGGTCAATGAGGTGGATGCATTTTGGTGTTTTGTGGGCTTCATGGATATGGTGTTTACCAATTTTGATATGGATCAAGCCGGCATGAAGAACCAGTTTGCTCAGCTGCGTCGCTTGCTGGAATTTGCCAATGCCCCGCTGTTTGGCTATATGAGAACTCATGACTCGGATAATATGTATTTCTGTTTCCGTTGGCTGCTCGTGTGGTATAAGCGAGAGTTGAGCAATGAGGATGTGCTCAAGGTGTGGGAATGCCTGTGGACACGCTTGCCCTGCCCCAATTTCCATTTGCTTTTCTCGGTGGCCATTTTGGATCAGGAGACCAACATTATCATCGATAGCAAATACGAATTCACTGAGATATTAAAACATGTCAACGAACTGTCGGGTCACATTGAGGTGCAACGCACACTGGAGATAGCCGAGGCCATTTATTTGCAACTGAAGGCATCCGAAACGTTGCCCAATGATATACGTCAGATTATAGGTGAGCCCTTGCTGCCAACTGTAGCCGGTGAGGCCGAGGAAGAGGAACCAGAACCTGCCTACTCGGATGATGGTTTCGATGAATTGGTACGTGAACTAACTCCCGAGGAGAAGTCACGACAGCAGGCTTTACTGGAGGAGGCCTGTGAGCGCTCTCTATTTCTGCAATACATCTAGAACAAAGCCAAAACGCCCTAGGCAGTTGCATGCGCAAATTATTTTTAGCCTTTTAAGACTCAAAGTTTACTAACGCATCGAAGCGAAGCGAAGTGAAGTAAGGAAGTGCTTTAATTGCTGATACACACAGATTTATATATATATATATTGTATATTGTATACACATACATATATTTGTACTTTTTGTATTTATTGTAAGTTCTTAACTTCCCGCCCCCCAGTCTCAAAAACCAATTGATCCTTTTTTTTGAGTATACCAAAATGAAATATTCAAATTATTAATTAAACACCACAAAAAGAAATGTATATCAATTAAGATTGGAAAGCCCTTGTCAAATTCTATTCTTTTTCTTTGTTTTATCACAAATTTTAACTAAGTTTACTCGATTACTGTGAATATACATGCATAAATACATAAATATACATTTCAATTGCATAGTAAAAGAAAAAACAAAACAACAAAAACGAACTCAAAAGGTTATCAATTTTATTGAGGGGCGTTGACAAAACAAACAGCAAAAATATACAAAATTCGTATCTAGGTAGGTAGCAGCTGGCTGTACAACTACAGGTTGATTAGATTATCATTTATTTATAACCAAAATAAAATGATAAAATTGTTTGCTACAACACAAAATACGCCAGGATATGGTAGATATAGTATGTTTGAAGTAAAATCCAGGATTTGGTGATGCCATCTAATGCTAAATCACAAGGACTATCTTCCACCCAAAGCACATCCTTGTAGTCCTTCAAATGGCTGAGATATGAGGATTTTTGTGGTTTAAGGACAATATTTAATTTGCTCCTAGCAGGCGTATATCCTGCCGCAGGACCTCAGGACTTGGTTTCCCCGAATCCTGGGCCCAATTCTGATCGATTGGCATCAAAGGATATGGGGGTTATCCAGGACTCGGGCACTTAAAATTTTTGCAAGGGTCAGCAAAAATGTTAAAAAACGGCAAAATCCACTTTTTCTCAGCCATTTGAAGGACTACAAGGATGCGCTTTGGCCAGTATAAATTTCCTAATAAATAAAGACGAATGGCATCGAGAGATCCTGGATTATCCTTCCAGGAGACGAGTTTTTATGGCATTTTCCTAAAACTAAAATAGGTCATAGCGGCCGTATCCTTGCCAGGATCAGGACCAAACTGGTGGCAAAATGATTCTATTACCGAGGACTATCATCTGGCCAAAGGACATGCAAATCGTCCTGCAGGGAGCCGAGAAAATAGGGATTTTGTGTTTTTGGCCAATTTCTAGCGTGGCCGAGGCTGAAAAATTACAAGTCCTGGATTCTTAGATGACCCCCATATCCTTTGATGGCAAACGATCAGAATCGACGCCACGATTCGGGCAAACCAAGTCCCGATGTCCTGCGGCAGGATATACGCCTGCTAGGACGATTTTAAGATTTCACCAGCGCTGAATATTCAAGTTGCAAAAAAATTTCATTGCATACCCTGAGGGGCAGTCATTCTGATTCTGCCATCTGATTTGGGCCTATCTGACCTGCCAAAACTGATTTTGCAAAATTTTAAAATACCAGGCCAACAGAAGTGCTTAGGAGGTGAATTTAAAATGGCTGCCCCTTGAAGCAGGCTATGGCATTTTTGTAAAATTTGTTAAATGGACAAAAGCACAAAATCCTTCAAATCTCAGCTATCCGCAGGACTATTTGCGTGTGCTTTGGACAGATGATAGTCCTCCGAAGTAGAATTATTTTGACATCAATTTGATCCTGATCCTGGCCAGGATATGGGAGTTAGTTTGTTTGAAGGATAATCCAGGATTTGGTGATGCCATCTGGTGCTACTTCGCAAGGACTATCTGCTGACCAAAGGACATTCTTATAGTCCTTCAAATGGCCGAGTAATGGGCATTTTTATGTTTTAAGGACAATATTTAATTTGTTCATTTCTGGCGTATATCCTGCCGCAGGACATTGGGACATGGTTTGCCCGAATCCTGGCGTCGATTCTGATCGTTTGCCATCAAAGGATATGGGGGTCATCTAGGAATCCAGGACTTTTAATTTTTCAGCCTCGGCCACGCTAGAAATTGGCCGAAACACACAAAAACCCTATTTTCTCGGCTCCCTGCAGGACGATTTGCATGTCCTTTGGCCAGATCATAGTCCTCGATAATAATATCATTTTGCCACCAGTTTGGTCCTGATCCTGGCAAGGATACGGCCGCTATGGCCTATTTTAGTTTTAGGAAAATGGCATAAAAACTCGGCTCCTGGAAGGATAATCCAGGATCTCTCGATGCCATTCGTCATTAATTAGTAAGAAATGTATCCTGGCCAAAGCGCATCCTTGTAGTCCTTCAAATGGCTGAGAAAAAGTGCATTTTGAGGATTTTGGTCATTTTTGCTGACCCAGACCCTTGCAAAAATTTCAAGTGCCCGAGTCCTAGATGACCCCCATATCCTTTGATGCCAATCGATTAGAATTGTTCCCAGGATTCGGGGAAACCAAGTCCTGATGTCCTGCGGCAGGATATACGCCAGCTAGGAGCAAATTAAATATTGTCCTTAAAACCAAAAAATGGCCATTTACTCGTCTATTTGAAGGACTACAAGGATGTGCTTTGGGTCAGAAGATGGTACTTGTGAATTAGCATCAGATGGCATTATCAAATCCTGGATTATCCTGCAAACTGGCGAGATATGACAAGATATGGCCTAATAACTGAGAGTATTCTTAATATCTCGGCTATTTGAAGGACTATAAGGATGTGCTTTGGGCAGCTGATGGTACTTGTGAATTGACATTCGATGGCTTTACCAAATCCTGGATTATCCTGGATATACGACAAATATGAGCAAATTAAATATTATCCTTGAATCATAAAAATCCTCATTTCTCAACCATTTGAAGGACTTTAAGGATGTGCTTTGGTCAGCAGATGGTTCTTGTGAATTAACATCAGCTGGCGAGATATGACAAAATATGGCCTAATAACTGAGAATATTCTTAATATCTCGGCCATTTGAAGTACTAAAAGGATGCGCTTTGGGCAGCTGATGGTACTTGTGAATTAACATGCGATGGCTTTACCATATCCTGGATTATCCTGCAAGCTGGCGAGATATGACTTTTTTTCAAAAAAAAGGCCACATCTCTCAAATCCTGGCCAGGATCAGCACCAACTTGGTGTCAAAATGATTCTTCTCCAAAGCACTATCCTCTGGCCAAAGGTCATGCAAATAGTCCTGCGTGTAGCTGATAAAAGTGTAAGTAAAAACATATTTTTTTTTTGTAATTTTTGAAATTTATTTTTCATATATTTATTTGTTGTTGTATTTTTATCATCAATATCAATAGTTGATGCTTGTTACTTGTTGTTGTTGCAGTAGTTGTGTGTTGTTGTTGTTGTTTTTGCTGTTTATATTATATACTTTTAATTAAGTTTTATACTTACAAATTTAAGTATGCAATATATGTAATGTTTTTCCCTTACTTTTTTGTTGTTTTGTTTAATGAATTGTTGGATAATTCCACAATAAATGTGCAAAAATTTGTCAATTACATTTAAAATTGATTTAATTAAAAAATTCTATTTTTCAATAAACATTTTTCTCTTTCTTGCTGTTGTTTTTTTTGTGGGATTTTGACGAAACAAAAAAAAGAAACATACACAATTACAAAATTAAAACTTAGAAATAAACTTTTTGTTTTCACTAATTACAAAATTAAAACAAGGACACACACAACATACATATAGTAGTATATAGGGAGTTAAACAAAATCTGATAAATCTGAGGAATTGATGGTAGATATGAGAATACATGGGTCTTAAGTATGTAAAGTTTGTGGTTAAGCCTTTGTAAAGTTTTTTTTGTTTATATAAATTATGTACAGGTATGTGAGGGGGGGTATAAGCAGGAAACCCAAGTAGTCTAATAGGTGTCTGTGTGTGTGTGTAAGAGTTTTTCATTTATGCCTTAACAGTTAGAACTTGCTTGTTATAATAATTTAAACGCATAATCTTCGCCTTCAACTTTCTCTCTCTCTCTCTTCCTTTTGTTAATAATTAAATTATAAGCGCATTTTAATATACTTGTAAATGTATGAATATTTTTTTAGATAAAGAACCAACTAACCGGCTTTATCATATTTAAGCAGCAGTTGATTTAGTCGGTTAGCTGAACCTTTAACCCTTTACTTCTAATTTCTATATATAATATATATATGTTTTTTTTTAGTTTTTTTTGTTGTTTTTTTTTTGTTTCTTATACTTTACACAACTTTAAGCTTAAGGGATCTAGTGGTAACAGATAGCCTAGCATTCAATTTGCGGCGCGAGCGACGCAGTTTCAATTTCTTTTTCTGTATCAATAATTTCTTCTTCTTCTTCTTATTGTTGTTGTTCTGGTTGTTGTTGTTGCTGTTGTTGTGGGTTTCCTGTGGCCTGGAGCTACGCAATACTCATTCATTCCGCTCCTCCGATTCACTGCCCGCCTCAGCCGATTGGCGTGTGTGTCGTGTGGAACGCAATTCGCGTCGTTTCTCCGGCGGTTGCTCCAAGGCCGTTGCCTGCTCATTGCCCGAACGCGGTCGCTTTAGCCGATTGGAGGAACGTCGATTCTCCTCGGCGGCCGCTGCAGCTGCAGCAGCTGCCGCGGCGGCGGATGATGAACTGGATGAGCCAGCTGAGGTATTAGCAGCTCCCGCTGTATCCAAATCTTCCACGCTGCCACCATGACTGCTACCCGGAGCCGCCGCTGGTTTTTTGAGTATGGGTTGTATAATCAACTCATCGGCTTCCTCGTAGGGTGGTGGCAATTTGGCTGCATCCGCTGCATTGGTTATGGTCAGCGAAATGCGTGACTCACTGCGCTCGGAGCGTTCACTGCTGGTGCTGGCTCCACTGCTAATGGGCGGAGCTATGGTAATGGTGGTCTGCGAGGGTAGATTAGCTGCCAAATTGGCAGTGGAGGAGGAGGCGGACGAAGAGGAGGAGGAGGCGTTGGCTGCGGCTCCTGCATTCAGGGGCGTCAAAGTAACCTTATCCTGTTCGGTGACCGTCATGGGTGGAGGAGCCGGTGTGGAGCTGCCACTGGCACGCATGCTGGTGGTGGAGCCCAAATTGAGCGGCAGGCCGGCAGCCAAGGCGGCCGCCGTCAACTCATCCTTGCTGGGATGCTGCTGCTGCTGCTGCATTTCGCTACGAGATCTCTTGGATTTCTGGTGTTGCTGTTGCTGTTGTTGCTCTGCATGCAGCGCATCTGCATAGGCGGCGGCGGCCGAGGAGGAGGAGGAGCTGGCGGCAGATGAGGTGGGTATCAGTGAGATGCCCGATCCTAGACCCAAAGTCTTGGTATAGTAATCCATTTGTTGCTTGAAAGCATCCTGTTCACGTTGTCTCTTCGAGGCGGAGGAGCTGCTGCTGCTGGAATTGGTGGTGGCAGAGGCACTGGCCACCGATGAGCCACCCGTTAGGCCTGCCAAACTGGCCAAAGAGCCGGGTCCACTTAGAGGCAGGGACCCACCGGCTGCAGCCATGGCCTGGGCTGCCATTTCTGCCAACAGTGCCTGCGAAAAGTCACTGGACATGCCCGGTATTTGTGGCAATTGTGCGGCTGCTGCCGCTGCCGCCGCTGCTGCTGCTGCCGCCGCCGCCGATGAGGCAGACTTGGCACTTTTGCTGGAGGAGGAGCTGGCGCCGGTATTGGTTGAGGAGGAGGAGGAGGGCATTTTGCCCTGAGAGAAGGCCTGCAGGGCAGCCAAATCGGTGGGCAAGGCACCGCGTGCCAAGCTTTCGAACCATTTTTGCTGCTCCTTGGCGGCCATTTTCTCGGCTTGGGCTGCCGCATTGGAAGCCTCCCTCTTGCTGTTGTTGTTGCTGTTGTTATTGGCGGATGACGAGGAGCCGCCGCTTGAGGGCGTGGGCAGCGGTGGCATGCCCAGGGAGCTCATTAGGCGTGTGGCTTGAGCCAAATCCATGCTGCTCATGCGACTTAGTGATTCTAGAAGATGAGGATCTGCTCCTGGCATAAGCAAACTGCTCAGTTGGGCCATGTCAGCGGCACTGGGTGTGGCCGAGGCCGAGTTCCGACTGCTGGACTGGCGTCCACGACTCGAACTGGACACCGACGAGGGTGTGGTCACTGTGCTGGCTATGCTCTGACCACCACCACTCATGCTGGCCATGGCATTCATCAAATTGGCCGCCGAGTTGCTATTGGAGGCGGCGGAGCGTGATTGACTGGACTTGGACTGCGATTGATGCGATTTCGATTGTGTGGACGAGGTGCTGGCTGCCGATGAGGTGACCGCGCCATTTAGGAGATTATACTGTTGGGCCAGCTGATCATAGGCCGAACCCAAGCCACTGGAACCCAGCGAGTAAGGATTCAAACCACCCAATCCCATGGGCGGATATAAAAGCGAAGGATTGGGAAACAGGAAGGGGAATCCCGCCGCCAGCTGGGAGGCGGAGGCAGCAGAGGCGGCTGAATTTTTGCCACCGCCGCCGGAGGACGCACTGTTGGCCAATTGGGCCGCCGCCTCGTTCTGCTGTTGTTGTTGCTGTTGCTGCTGCTGCTGTTGCTTCTTTTTGCTGGAGGAGGACGCACTGGAGGAGTTGGCCTGCGACTGGCTCTTGCCGGAACCCCCTACCGAGTTGCCCGTTAGGCCACCCAAAGTGGGTCCAGCAGCAGCCATGAGCGCAGCCAAAGATTGGGCATCCATGCCGGCCAGATTGCCCAGTCCACCCATGCCCGCCAGGCTGGCAAATAGATTCATGTTGTTCAGATTACCCAAACCCGGCAAATTGCCCATTCCTGGCATGCCGCCAAAGGGCATGGACAGCAAAGGGTTTTTGGGATCAAAGGCGGCGAGCGGATTTTTGGGATCGAAAGCCCCAAGACCGGGCAGATTGGCCAATAGGCTGGGATTGAGTCCGGCTAGCGAACCAAACTGCAACGCCGCCTGATCCAAGGCCGCAGCCGATTGCTGCTGCCGGGATGACTTCTTGGAGCTGCCGGAATTGCCGCCACCAGCGGGAGATTGTACCGAACTGGAGGATTGCTGTTGCATTTGCTGCTGCTGTTGGGCATGCGAGCTGGAGCCGGAGGCATTGCTAGAGTTGGAAGAGGGTCGTCCGCCATGTGATCTGTCCATGGTGCTGGGTTTGGGTGAGGGCGCTGACATGGGATTCTGCATTTGCTCTAGCCATTTGGGATCCACCTCGTAGTTGGGATTCTCGGTGAGCCATTGCATGAGACGCTTCAGCTGTGGCGCCTTGTTGCCACCCAAACGTTTGCCCGTTTGCTTGTTGATTACAGGCACAGGCTCCTCGCCAGTGAGACCCTGAGGACCAGACATGGATTGCTGCTGTTGCTGTTGTTGTTGCTGTTGCTGCTGTTGTTGTTGTTGCTGCTGCTGCTGTTGCTTCTGCAGTTGAGCCGACGACTGCTGGGAGCCGGAACTGCCGGAACCCTGCTGACGATTGGAACGACGACTATTGGCTCCACCACCCGAGCCCGCTCCAGAACCGCCGCCCACCACATAATCAATGCTCAGCTGATCACTCAGTGGACTGGTCATATCCGATAGCCATTTGTTCACCTTGACATCGTGCGGTGAGTTGGTATACTTGGAGCCCAATTTCATGGCCTGCTCCATTTCGGCCAGCATGTTCTCATAGGCCTTGCGTTGGGCAGGCGGCAGGAATTGCATCATCTTTTGCTGTTGCTTGAGGAACGTTTGTGGATCGGTGGACATGGTTTGAGCCAGTAGAGCATTGAGACTGTCCTTGGAGCTTAATCCGCCCATGGCCATGTTCTGTAGAGCGCTTAAGCCGCTGGCTCCGCTGCCGCCGCCGGCTGATGAGCTGGCCCCTGTTCCGCCGCCGCTGGACGATGAACTCTTGGACTCTGTGTGGGTGAGGAGAATAGAGAGAACATTTGCTTGGGTTAGTAGTGTGGGTTTCAGGAGAAAGTGGGGGGTTTTGCCTTTGGCAATGTAAAAATCAAAGCGCAGAGACTCAAACTCACTTCCGGGCACTGTCGTGACAGTGATGGTAAATGGTTTCTGATTGGATTGCTGCTGCAGGCTGGATGACTGCAAATTGGCCGGCGTCACCGAAACACTGGGCGGGATTTGTGGCTTCTTGGAGGAAGGTAGCGAGGGGTCGGGGAAGGTCTTTTGCTCTTTGGCAGCAGACAGACCCAAGACAATTTCATCCAGCTTCTTGCGTTTCTTCTCCTTGCCAATGACGGGCTCCTCAATGGTCTAGAAAGAGATTCAAAAATGTCATACGGGGGTCTGGTTGTCATCTTTCAAAGCAAACTTACGCAATTATTCTTTTTCATCAGCTTATTGAGTGTATCATCCAGCTTGCTCTTGCTGCCCGCCATTGAAGGAAAGGCGGAGCTTAAAGCCGCATGCACACTGGATTTCTTGGAGGGCATGGAAAAGTCTTGTACCTCGCTTAGATCAATGGCTCCCGCACTTGAGGCTGATTTCAACATTTCCGTCATGTTCATTTTAGGCAAGCTGCTGTGTATAGATTTAATTAGGAATTAGAGACTTCAGTTTAAGTTACGAGATTGAGATTTGAACCCACCTTGAGGATAGATCCATGGGTGCACCCATGGATGGCGGTGGCGTTTTCATGGCTGGCACAGCCGGTTTACTAAACTGTCCAGACGATTGTCGCGAAAGCGAAGCATGCTGATGAGCTGGCGGTGGTTGCATGCCACTTAGGGCTGCAGAGGAACCGCCACCACGTCGCCCTGATGAGCCAGTCAACGCTTCCATATTGGCAATTTCACTTTCCCAATCTTTGGGAGCCACTAGAAAAGTAGAGACAAAGGATTAGCATTATATTTTGATAAAAAAATAAAAAATAAGAGTTCTCAAACCAACCATAAATATCAAGGATCCTGCTTCCTGATCAATGTATATTTCTTGGGAATTTACTTTTCCTCCTGTATTTATTATGATATTTACATAATGCTTTTCCAAATGTCAATTTTGCAAGACTCCCTAAAAGTTAGCTAAATTAAAAGTACAGTTTTTTTAAGCTGATCAGTGATCAAGTGTCTTTGCTGAACGCGCCCATTAGATGGTACAGTATCGGTACAAAATGATTGGTCACATATTTGTGAAACTTTTTACTGAAAAACTTAAGTTTTAAGTATAAGGCTGGGCTCACACTGCTAGACGCATGAGACATAACAATCTAGTAGGCCCTCATGTTGTCTTGTTTTCAATGTAAATAGCTTGTCATTTGACATTCAAAACAATAGAACATGATGGCTAACTAAATTATCATGTCTCATGCGTCCAACAGTGGAACTCAGCCTTATTTTATAATTATTCTGAAAATTTATCTAATTTCTAAACAATTGTGAAAAAATCTCTGAGATTTAAATGTATTTCTTTACTATTCGTTTAAGAGGTCTGAAAGATTTCCTCTCAATTCCCACGCCTACTAAGCGAACTTCATGAAGTTTGCTTCATGGTGTAAGTCCAGACTTAGTCTTAGAAAAATCATCCTTTTAAAAATATAGAAATGGAAAAATGTTTTGAAATGAAAGTTTCAATTTCGATCTTAAGTTAAAAAATTGTTTTTCCTTTTTTAAGAAAGTTTTGTTTTAATATTTAGAAACATGTAATGTAAGCTTAGGCAGATTTTATGTTACCAACTATTTTGGAGCGTTTTTAAAGCTGATACACCCCTTTGAGTATTTTACCAGCGCCTAATGGGCTATATATCTGGCCCTATTCCTATATCCAAATTGCAAAAGAACTCTTTTTATGGCAGAGATACGACAGATTTTAGAGTAGATAATCCGAATTAGAACCTTTAACCGAAATTCTTATTTCGGTACGTATCCGGAACCAGTATTCGTTTCGGGATTAATTTCAGCTTTTAAGGGGTCTTGTTAAATTGACAAGTATCATGACCGCCTGATGGCCCATTCCAACAGGCTTTCTACTTATCTAGAAATAAACAGACTGCACCGTCTTCGTTTCTCCGACCTTTGGGTCCATGAAGGGCAGCCCTTTAGGCCGTCTTATCAATCTAAATAAAGTGCGCAATTGCACCTTCCCTCATTAAAAAAGATGCAATCTGAAGGATCCCCTTCCGGGGATCCCCTTTACTGAAAACTGAACGACATATGAATCAGATTGCTATCTTTTCCCGATCCGTTCGCATTTCAATCGTATGGGATATTATTTGTGAGCGTTTGGTCCGCTGGGTAGGTATAGCAAGGTCTTTGCTTATACTCAATGTTGAGGCGTTATGAACCCTTTGGCTTTAAAGCTTTTAGAAATCGGTCCCTAAATCGAGCCTTAAGTTTGCGTTGGGTTCGATAAAATTAGTGTAGCCTTGATAAATATAGTGTGACAATTCGAAAAAGATTTTTCTACTTACTTGATGAACTATTGAGCAGGGCATGTAATTTGGCCCGCTCCGTTTCCACATCGATGGCAATGTGTCGTTTGCGATTTTTGCCCGTTTTGGAACCAGCACTGGGCACATTTAGGCCCACACTAGCCGCCGACGAGCCACTGGCTGCACTCAGGGACATGCCTGGCAGCAGGGATGACAATGAGGTGGCATTACCACCAGCGGCAGCAGCGGCCACAGCAGCAGCCACTGCTGCATTAATGCTATTGGCATCCAAACCCGGTAATGAGGTCGCCCCAACAGAGGAGACTGACTTGGTGGAGACCCCAGATGAGGAGCCAGCTGTGCTGGCCACTTGTTGCATTTGCGAGGCTTGTAGATGTTTTGTTACACCCTGATCTGTGGTAATGGTAATCACATCTGGTGTCGTGGAGCGACGTTCAATGCTGTTTAGATGAGGAATGGACTCGTGCAGGGCTATGTTTAGATCAGTGGCTCCCTTGCAGCTGGCAAAGGCGCTATACTGTTTGTCCACCGGCCACTTGTTGTGCTCCACACAGCTTACTATGTGGGCCATGCGTCGCTCGAGGGCAAAGTCCTTGAACCAACGTATCATGCACATCTCTAGCTTGGGTTTCTCCAATTTTTGTTGCTTAACGGTAGCGGGTTGTATCACCTCCAGATCGGGGAAGCGTGCCTTGAGTTCAGCGGCTTGTTTTTTGCATTCCTCTTCGACAGCCTTTTCCTTCTCCTTCATCACCTCATCGTCATCGGGATCGGTGGGGGCTGCAACCAGATCAAGAATTTCCTGGTCACTGGGTTTGTCGCTCTTTTTGGTTGTGGAGGATTCGAGCTTTTCAGTTTCCGTGGTGACTTCAGTGGAAGTCTTTTCCTCGCTTTCTGCGGATTTTTGCTTTTCTTCGCTTGTCTCAGATTCTTTAGTTGAGTCTAAAGTTGCCTCGGCAGTGGCTTCCTTGGGATCCTTTTCTGAGGAAATGTCTGATTTATCCTCGGTTTCTTTTGTAGATGTTTCATCCACTTCCATTTTCGTGGTTTCATCTTCAGAGGAAGCGGATTTTTCTTTGACTGTTTCTTCGCTGGTTTCTTTCTCTTCCGGCTCAGTTGGCACTTCGGTAGATGTGTCCTTTTCCTGGCCATTTTCAGCAATGCTATCATCTACTTCCATTTTGTCCTTATCCTCTTCTTCTGTTACAGCTGACAAATCTTTTTCGGTATCGCTGGATTCTGCTTCCTTTTCAGCAGCATTTGAGGATTTTTCAGTTTCTTCATCCGCTGAGCTTGACTCTGTACCCTTGATCTTAGGCCTTTCGGCATCTTCTTCCTCAGCAGTCTCTGTCTCATCCTTTTTAGCATCTTCATTGGATTCACTACTGTCTTTTTTGTCTGCGTTAATTTCGGGTTTAACCTCAGACTTTACGGTGGATACAGGCGATTCTTTTTTGATGACACTCTCCTTGGTAAGCAGTTCATCGTCCAGATCTATTACCTCATGCTTCACTGCTGCAGCTGCAGCAGCAGCAGCAGCGGCGGCTGCTGCCTTTTCTGCAGCTGCCAATTTCTCAGCCTTTTCCGCATTGAAAGCCTCCAGTTTGATGGTACGCTGAATCTGAGCCTCCAGCTCTCGTATGAAACGTTTCTCTGATTCGCAAAAACTAAAGTTGGGATCATTGAAAATAAACGTTTCGGAGCGATAGAGACCATGCTTAAGCACCAGCAGCAATAAGTTCTTTGTCATGTCGTCCTGGCTCCCACCAATCCGGTGTGTCGGCATTCATTGAGCATAACTTCAAGCGATCCTCGAGATGTGGATGACGTGCCACCTCACGCAATTTGGATAAAAGCTCCAATCGATCCAATATCAATTTGGCATGCTCCTTTTCAATTTCCTCAATAATACCCTCAAGACCACGCTCCGACTCGCTCAACTTGAGTCCAGCCTGACGCTTGCACATGGCCACAAAAACTTTGTAATAGTCGGTGAGGGTTTCGTCACTTTTTCGTTCCAGATGTGCCATCTGTTTGAATTTGTTCCAATCGGGTGTTAGGCTACTATTAATACCGCCTGCACCGGTGTTACCCATGGGTGTGGTTAGATGCAAGTCAACACCATAACCGGTGAGTACACGCAGAAATTCATATTCCTCACGACGATTCCATTTCTTGGGTATCAGCTGAAGACGTTGAGACTCGCGTTCTTTGGCCGCCAATTCCATTTTGCCCTGACGCTCCATTTTCTATAATGAGAGAGAAAGGGTGGAAATTTAGATTAAAATTGGATTCAATTAATAAGAAATTAATTATTGTAAAATTTAGAATTTAAAGTTGATTAGAGGTCCTTGAAAAAGCTATACAGATTAACCAGCTATCTACATGTGTAATTTAACCTAAGTAGAAAGTAAGCGGGGTTCTGTTTAATCATTTTTTATACATCCTAAAAGTAGGCAACATAAATTTTCTAAATATCCTTCGAAATTTGAAAAACATGAACATGAGAAAACGAACCGAAATTTATCTGACACAGGTTCCATATTATAAAATCCAACTCGTTGCAGAATTGAGCTTCTTTAAATAAAGGTCGACCGGCATAACCCAACCCAACTTGAACAACAAAAATTCTGTCACGTGTATGGGCAACGTGTGTCTTTTACACACCAACTTAAGCTGTTATATCATACACTAACCCATCAACGAGATACGAAAGCTTATCGACATTCTTGACGTGGACGGCAATAAATGAAAAACTGACATATTGCTCATCAATTGGTAAAAGCAAATATGATAGGTTTTAATGCAGACATGATCGACTTTTTAAAAGATGACACAACTGTTCAAAGGGGACATAAGGCCAGACTGTTTAAGCGAATTTGTTTGTCTTAATGCAAGAAAGTCTAAAAACCACATGGATTTATCTGGAAACGAGAAGCAACATTCAAAATTCAATAAACTTAGATTTTGAGATAGTTTCGGAACGGGGATTCCGCGGAATTTCACTAATTTTCACCGAACCTAAAATGATTCTTTTTCTGTAGAAAATAACATGAATATTACTTAATTTCATAATTATAAATTCAACTCGTGACTTCCTGACAAATTTAAAATATTTTCCCACCCACTTGACTATATATTTCAATTCTGTTGGGACCAGGGAATAATACCGTAACCGTTAACCGAAATAAACCGTTTAAAGCCAGGTACCGGTATCGAAACCGGAACGTTAACCGTTATAATAGGAACCGAAAAAACCGGAACCATACCGAAACGCTAATACCGGTATTGTTTCGGTTTCTTATTATTTTGATATTACAAATATTTATTTCACCGTAAAATAGCAAAATATACACTCAGAAAAGAGTCTTCCATATAAGAAATTAGCCCTTAAAGAATATCCAGAATCATATTATCTTTTTAAGATATATAAGATATTGAAAAAAAATTTCGAAAAAGCGGAAAAACTTTTCTTTGGGAAATACTAATTAAATGTAAAAGGATTTCTAAGTTTAAAAAAATCATCCCTTGAATATAGAAATGTTAGTCAAATGTTAATATAAATTTTAGAATTGAAGTTTCTGAATTTTAATCAAATTTCGCGCTAAAAAAAAACTATGTTTTAATATTTCAAAAAATGTAATGTAAGGAAAAAGCAGAAATTAAACAGATCTAAGACAGATTTTATGTTTCAATCTGTTTTTGTGTTTTTTAGAGCTGATATACCACTATGAGTATTTTACCAGCCAGCGTATTATGCGCTATATTGGACCGTAGTCTTATAGTACGGGTTCAAATCTATACAAATCGCCAACGATCTCTATTTTCGACGGAGATACGGCAGATTTTAGAGCGGATTATTTCGAACCATTATTAAGAAATATTAGTCAGCTTTATGAGAAATGGCCCTAAGTCGAGTTTGTCTGGGCGACATAAGAATACAGAATTCCTTAATTCTAGATTTTTTTCTGAGTGTAGGGATACCACTAGAAGCGTGGACAGAAGCGAAATTGTTCGTCCAAAAATAATAAAGGGGCTAGAAATCTGTATATTTAAAAAAACCGTTTTTTAAATGTCATAATTTAAGAAAACAATTTTTTAGTTCTATTACATCCATTAATTTTTTGGATATCTTGAAATAATGTTAATTTTATAATATTTAAAAAAATTATGCTTGGACCGGTACGTACCGGTATACCGAAAGTACCGTAACGGAACCGAAATAAACTGAAAACCGAAATAGAACCTTTAACCGATATTCTCATTTCGGTACGTACCGAAACCGGTACCGGAACCGATATTCGTTTTGGGATTAATCCCAACGGGACAAAAACTCCTGTTCTGTACATGTATTTTTTTTAACAAATATTTTTAATATTTGTTTAAAAAAAGGTTAACAATATTCTGTCAACGCTGTATTGTTGTATTAGGTTTCTAAAATGGCTAAACATCAACTTATTTTTTAAGTATAATGATTATTTATGCCTGTGCATTTACAGTGCCCACAAATTTAAAACAAAACATCTCTAAGAGCATCCAAATTGCCAGAATAACATTCACCACAGCAAAACCATAATTAACTTTGGTATGACACAGAGAAGCTACTTGAAATATTTCTTGGCAAGCAATCGCAAGTACAATTCATGTTTTGCAAATGACATCCTGCACAAGCCAACAAATATCCTGCGCAAGAATTGCATGCCAACAACAGTCATAGAAATGCAGACAACGCCAACAGCAACAACAACAACTCGTCGGAAATGTTTCATTTAGTGCATTGCAAACTTTTTGGCCAAACTGGCCATTTCCAGCTGCAAATCACTAAATGCTTCAAACAACTGTATATATAATATAAGTATCTCAAAGTCTAATTAAACTTTTTTTTTTGGCAGCAAGACTATGACAATTGAAATACTTAAGCGAAGGACTAACAGAAGCTTGATTAGTTGGTACTTTTTGAAACGTTGTTCGACTCTTTTTATTATTTAATTCTACTCTATTTTATATTTCGAAAAGGAGATGAGATAAAGTAAAAATACTGATAGGGTTAGAGGCAATGCCATTAACAACTCAGCCAAAAATTCGTTACGCGATTCTTTACAGATTTCGACATAAACTCAAACCAATACTAATTTTTAATGAATCCCCAACTTCGTATGAAGTAATTGCCTCATCTCTGAACACCCTTTCAAGACTAAACATTTTGCGGTTGAGGCCTTTCCCCGAAAATCGTTGACTGTCGAGCGATATGTAGTCCTGATAAAGGTAAAAATTAACGCTGTTCCAAGATTGACACAAATAAATTATAGCTGATAAAATGTGCTTAAAAGACATGGCTGTGTCTTAAAAATTACAGAATAACAAGTTACAAGTATTAGTTAAGTGGGCATTTTACATCAGTAAAATTTTATCAAAAAGAGGTAGCATTGCTCGAAGAAATAGTACTTATAAGTTTAAATTGAAAATAATTGAACTCATATATTTAAGTAAATAAAAATTCAGAAATTCGGTATATATTTTAAACAAATTATTTACTCTTCTAAAAAAAATTGGTAAAAGTTGGGACGAACCAAGGTTCGAACCAAAACCTAAGCACAAAAATCTTGAACCTTAAATTTCTGAACCTTAACCATTGGTAAATTTTGGTTTGAACCAGCGAAATGGACCTCCGCCAAAATTATTTGGGTTTGCAGCCCCATTTTAAAGACCAGTTATACTAACACCTCGGTGGTTACTAAATGATTATAGACTATCCTAGAGACGATGGGGCTTTTCGGTGGAAGTTAACGGAAACGAGATGAGTAACAATTAATGTACAAAGCAGGTAATATTACCAGGGCAAACCAAAAGATTATAAACTATCTTTAAGACCAGGTAATCCTATCATAGGGTTCTTTCGTAGGAATCACGATATATTTGAGTTTTTAGGAAAACTACGCTCACTGTAAAATGCTGTATATGACATAGCAACTGTAAAAAAAAACCGTGACCTAGGCTAAGCTTGGTGTGATTAATGCGATTATTCGCACGAAATCGAGGCGACTGGTATAATAACAACATGTAAATCGGGCCAAAGAAGAAGAAGGGGAAAATATATGGTCTGGTGTAACGCCTTAGCCCATATATGATCTTTCCACTAGAACCAGTTTTTAGACCAATCGGTTCTATGGCAGCTATATGTTATAACCTCCTAATTTTGATTAAATTTGGCAGTAAATACATATAAAATTAATGAAAGCCACGTTTGGAGATGTTAACAATAATAGCGAACAAATTTTTTTCATATATATGTGTTTTGGATATGTTATAATGCAGCATATATGTATTTTAGGACTTTTTATAAAGTTTGGTTTGGAGATAGAAGAAAATCAGACAATCGACAAAATAGTTAGATGTGGGAGGAAATTGGCAACAGTGGATCGAGCCCAAGATTAAGTTTAAGGTTTGGTTTGCGGTTCCGATTATAAGTTATGGTTCAAAACTTGGTTCATAGCTTATTGGATCGTTTGTGAATTTCAGATATGTCGACAGAAGTTATAGGCCTATTGCTGCCTTTGCATAAGGCAACGCGATTCAATACTTTTGAATAATTTTGAGGGTGAAATTGTTGAAATAATTATTTAAGTTCCAAAAGATGATGTTATAGGGACATTTTTAAAACCTATCCATTTTTCAAAAATAATTCTAAATATATCAGCTGACGTTTAGAGGATTCAAAAACATTTTCTGTTCCGCCTGACCAATCTTTTAACCATCTCTAGGTCAATCACTTTTCAGACAGCCCTCGCATCTAAGCCCTAATTCGGACAATGAATAAATTACAAATATAATTGCTCATATATTTGTATAATCGCACACAAGTCCATCAATTAAGTTGAAAGGTAAGCAAAAAAATGAATAAAATCCAAGTTATTTCTCAATCATTCGCCGCGAACAACGCCCCGATGTGAATTTGCCAAAGCAAATTCATTACGTTTATTTACACAATTTGAAAAAAATTAAAAAGCGTCCAAAGTGCGCGACCCCTTCTCAACCATGTAATGCGAGATCTGCCAAAGGGTGGGTAGGTGGCTAGATGGGTTGTGGATGGTGGTGGTGGGGTGGATGGGGTTAGATGGTAATGGCGGTCGGTGGTGGTAGACGACACTCATCATCATCTATCCCACACACAGGCTTTTGAATTACAAATTTTTGCGAAAAAAAAAAGACAAAATGCGAATGGCAAGCACAAAACAAGCCAAGCAAAATGAGAGACAACAAACGACGACGACGATGGCTGCGACGACGACTAAATACGAACCAACAACTGGAAATACAATAAAATCATAATAATAAAAGTAAAAAAAATCCATTTTACACCCCTAATAACGGCCGGGGCAAAAAGGCGACGAATGAGCACGAGGCAAGCAAGCCAGAGACAAACAAATGAATCCTGCGAGACCAATTGCACGGCAAAGGAGCACACACACACACACACACACATACAACACTCGACGCGCGCGTGGGCTCTGTTGTGTGCGGTTCTCCCTGCTAGTTAGTTATGATAATAATACCAGGACACACACACACACACACAAGGTGGGTTTGGTTGCAGCTACTCCAACTAAATGCAACTATCAAAAAACCTAAAAAGGATGCCAATTGGCTTAGGCTGGCAACCCTGTTTATACAGCTAACGGCTTTTTACTTTGGCTCTCCCTCGAAATCCCCAAAAAGGGGGACAAACAAAAACAAACGACAAAGCGCAAAAGATAAAGGAGACGGTAGACCTGCCTTGCTGCTCCTCTCACCAATCTCGGTATCTACCATCTCGCTTGCGCGCATTGTCGTCTACATTTACACGATACAAGTGCGAGCGATTGATTATGATTATTAGTGGCAACAACAACAACAACAACGACGACGTCGTCGTCGACTTCGACTTGGACTGGCCAAAGAAATAGGGGGGCGCAGAGCAGGCGCAGCAACGGAAAAACGAATTCGAATTTAAATGAGCCACGTTTGCCTCCTCACCCCCCACTTCTTGTGAGTGTGTGGCTCTGTCTCTCTGTCTCTTGTGTGTGTGTGTGTAAAGTTGGTAACAACGTATGTGAAATCTATAGGCATAAATTTATTGTTTTGTAACGTTGGTTGGTTACGCGCATTCTTTGCATTTTGTGTTACGTTTCTTTTGCTTCTACACACGCTCTCTTCTCTCACAGCTCTTCTCTCATTTTAATTAAGTTTTTGTCATCCTCATCATGATTAAGTTTTTACCTCCAAGTAAATGCCATTGCTTAGAGCTGGAACTGGAACTGTTGATGATTTATTCAGATGCTCGCAAAATGCAGAGAAGCTGCTAAAATCCATGGGTTTAATAACCTCCATCTCTTCTCTTCCTCTTCCTTTTTAGTGGGTAGGCACGACGACGACGAACAACAAAAAATTGTATCACAAATATTTGAAAATAGATTTTCGATTTACAATTTCGTCATTATTGATTTTAATTAAGCACTAATTATCATTCATTTCGCTTCAATGACAACACACACACACATGGACACACACTTAAAGCACTCGATGGACACATTTGCCATTTGCACGGCAATTACATTTTGCCCCATTCCGTTTGATTATTATTATACGCGATAGATTGGATGTGTTGGATGGGTTAGGTAGAGTGCAGCAGCGCAGCACTTGGACGTTTTTACAACTTTACACCGCGGCGCTCAAACAAATAATGAGCGGAGCGCATTGCGGACTAAATACAAGAAACACTCCTCACACAAACACACACACACACACATAGACATCATCATCATCATCAGAAAACATCAACCCGCAACCCGCGTACGCGCACAGCGGCAGCTAAAATCGAATGCGAACAGAACGGAACGATACAGAGAGCCGCTAGCTAGCCAGCCAGCCAGCCAGACTCAAAGTATTGAGCGAGGGAGCAGAGCAGAAAAACCAAAACGAAACCAAACAATCGTGAGATTAAGCCAAACGCCGTTTTGGGTGAATGTGAATATGAATGAGATGGGCAGGCAGGCAGGCAGGCGGGTCTGAGGTGAATGAGCGGCAAGCAGAAGCAAGCAGCGTCACTTGCAACGAGAGAATGAGTGAGTGCACACCAGTGAGGAGAGCCAAACCATGGCCAACGAGAGTAAGCCAGGCGGCTCAGGGAGAGTAACCAAGACGGTGAGAGCAGAAAATTGTGAGTGTGCACTGGATGGACGAGTTGAAGAATGAGGAGGCACCACATTGTGTCAACTGTGTAATGTAAGCAAAGAAGGCAACACACACACACCAACACACGCGTGAAGATGAGCAGCAGTACGGGATGAGGAAGTGGGGGGCAGTACACATAACACACGGCAAAAAAGCCAAGGCAATGAAACAAATGTACCACAAAAACTGTTGACGAGAGAAAGAGCGAGAGCGAAAGCGCGAGGAGCATAAGGATGGGGGTTGGGGATGGGGTTGGGGCAGCCACAGTGACGGCTGCGACTGATGTTCGGTAATGACGGCGGCGGACACAGGACAACAAGGGATAAAATAAAATAATAACAGCAGCCCGGATTAAAAACTTCATCCAGGTAGAAGAATGCTTCGCCGCTGCTTCTTGGAATTATCTACATATACATATGTTGATTGCAATTGTCTAATTAATTCGACCTTTGGGCAAGAGCGACAAAGAGAGCATGGGAATATTCTAAAGCGAAAGATAGAAACGTGGCTAAAGTGCGATAAGCACGTAGTCGGAGCAAAAAATGAAACGAGATTATTAATCAATCCGTAAGATACAGATATGTGTGTGCATATATACATACATATCCACCACCAGCAATGGCGACACATCTTCAGCGAATGCACTTACTCACTCACTAACACACACATCCATGCATGATCGGACCAAGCAAGAGTCATGGGTGAAGAAGGGGTGCTATGTGTGGTATGGCAAGGCAGCGGGCGACGTTCTCTATCGTAAATTTGACTAAAGCGTAACACAAACTAAATCAAAAAGAGTCGGCAACAACAACAGCAGCAGCAGGTAGACACAAAGGCAATAGCAGTGGCTCATTCAGACACGTAGAACGCAATGCAATATATATATATTGATGGACTGACCATTCCGAACATTGGGGATTGCATCGACTTTTTCAATGTTTTATGACTGACAGGTGTGAAAGAAGCGCAGGCAAAATGCGCCGACGCAGCGGCAGCAGCAACAACAGCACCAGCAGCAGCTGCAATTGCAACGAAAGATGCGACAGCAACACGTGATGCGCACGCGTACAGTGGGACAAATGGTTATGGATTGCATGTAGGGATTAGGGGTAACTTTGGAACTGGTTATATTATATGCATGAGCGTTTTATAGTTTATTTTGCACAAAATCAGCATACTCTCTTAAAAAAGTATATTTACTAATAAATGTGCAAGTTTTTGTTTGTGAGGTTGTGATTACCAATGATTCAGAGATGGAGAAAAATATCAGTGCCGGAACCAATATCATATTTAAGGCTACAATTCTCTAAAATTCGACAGTGGGTTAGTACTAGAGATTGGCGTGGTCGGTGCGTAATTTCCTGGCCCAAACAAGTGTGTCGAAATTCAATTTCGTGCACTTTGTAATCTTTGTAATCCTATTTGCTAAAAACACGTCAAATAGATCAGAAATTATAAAATCGTGGGTCCGCATAAAATTTTCCTGTTTTTTTGTTAGCTTAGAATGTCTTTGGTCTTAACATTGATGAGTAACGAACTTCATCTTTTGCTACTTATAGTCTCTTACTCGTATAGTGTCTGAAATCGACGCGTTTATAAAGACAGACAGGCGGACATGGCTATTTCGATTCTTCTATTGATGCTGATCAAGAACATATTTACTTTATAGGGCTAGAAATGTTTCCTTCTGCCTGTTTTTTCGCACATTCGCACAACTTCATGATACCTTTTTATAATTTTTAATAAGTACAGGGTATACAAAATGAACATTTTTTAAGTATTTTTACACCTATCATTAAGTTATACCTAACAACCTTTAAGCCTTATACAGACCTTCGAAGTAACGGAAAGTTTTATACAAAATTTGTGCAAAGGAGATGCAAAGTAATGATTCCTTCAGCCTTTACATTGTGACCATACGGAGCTGAGAAGTACTGTTGCGCTTTACAGCACATGAATGGTTCCTATGTTAATGCCTGTGGAAATCATTTTACTTCGAACTACTAAAGAAACATTAATTCAAACAATGTTACTTCATCCTTCTTCTGTCTTGACACTATCAGCAAACAGCTGAAATAAAATTTAAGTTGAGAAGGTATATCTGACTTCGTTTGTGTGGAAGTTTTTATACAGTCGTAAATGCTCGTTTTGGAGGGAAAGTTATGAGGCCAAGAACCGCTAATCCGATTTTGATGGGTTAATGCAGATATTTATAAGTAAAACTTAGGTCCAAAAATATGATTGAATTAAAAAAAAAAAAAATTACGAGGTGATTATTTTTTTATCAAACTTCCATTTTTCCAAATCCCTAAAAACATTTAACTTTGGCAATCAAATCGCAAATGAAAAAAAAAAAAATAATGAAAATAGTACTTTACGTTACTTAATATATATTGTGCAGACTGTATATTTAAATTTATTATTCAGACCTGTTCCCATTTTCGATTTCGATCAAATCATGCGGAATCGGAATTGATAGGAATTTGACTCAAAAAGAGCCAATGTAAAACCAGCCTTACACGCACGAATTCTGATGTTGCAACACGAACACTTCGTGTTGAGTCGTGCGTGTTAGTGTCACGAAGAAAAACACGACACGCAGCCAACTCTAGTTCCGAGCCATATCTCAGAAGTTATTTGAACTATGAACTTAAAATTTGGTTTGTAGGTTGATAATATAATTTACTGGTTCAAGACCAGATCCGAAAAAGAATAAACCGGTTCAAAAGAGATTCAAAGTCTTAACTCAATGAATTTTAAATTCGTTGTGAAGATTGGTAGTATAGAATTATACATTTTACTGGTTCAGAGCAAAATCTCAGAAATTATTTAAGCCATAAATTTGAAATTCGGTGTGTAGGTTGGTAATACGGAGTTAGTCATTTTCCCGATTCAAAGTCGGTGTCGAACAGATTAAAAATGATTTAGATGCGTATCTTAGAAGTTTTTAAAGCAATGAATTTGAATTTTGTTTGAAGGTTGGAAATAAGAAGTAAGATATTTGCTTGGTTCCAAACCAGTTTGATGCAGTTCTAATGTGCAAAGAGATTCCCAGTCTGTTACAGGCATGCTTCCATTTTCACTTTCGGACAAATTTTGCGCCAAATCGCAAAAAAGTGCGAAAGTGAGAATGGGAGCACGGCTGATGCACTCGTTCATAACGGTACCAAAAATATTTTAGAATTTTATGAAGGAAAAATGTTAACTTTATTTTTAAGACTCGAGCGACGATGGGTAAATTGAAAGTAAGGATATAATTTTCGATACGCATGTTAGATTAGGTTAGGCAACATTTTTACAGCAACCCAAGAGCCTTCAATTACTTTAGTTTTTAATTAACTGTTTTTAATTAACAAATAACCAATCAAAGATCTTTGTAAGATGAGGAAAACTTTCTTTCAGCAGGTGGCTGTTGCTACAGGTAGTAAGTAGAAGGGCTGGATTAAGTGTACGGCAGATGTGAAGATATTTTAAAGGAAGGGGAAGCCTAAACAGGCTTAAGTGCGATCTGACGTGATCAACAGTGACAATATATAGAGCCAACAACTGTCGGTCATGCAAATAACTCTCGATCCACTGTGCAGTGGCATCAGAAAATGCTAATAAAATAATAAATCGAATGGCTACAACTACATACAAATATATATAAATATAAAGTACATAAATGCACATAAGAGGAACAGCAGCAGCAACAGCAGCAGCAACGGTCAGCCGCAACAACAAGAGCATCCAAACATGTAGAAAGGTAAGGTGAAAACCAGCCAAAGATTGGCACAAAAAGAATGGCCAACACACACACACACACTTGCAAACAGAAAGCTAACTAACTCTCTATGCCTTGTGTTCTAAATACACGTTGCAAATGCAAAAAGGAATCAACAACGAAAAAAAACTGCCTTTTAAGCTGCTGCAGCAGCAGCAGAAGAAGCAGCATACAAAAGAGGAAATGAAGATGACTGCCACCAGTTCAAATGAGCACAATTAGGCTGCTTTATCGAAAAAAAAAAGAAGGAAAAAGCGCTAGCCTGCGGCAACGGGGCATGCAGAACAGGAACAGGTCACATATTCCCCGCTCAATAATTCAGAGCCGTGAGAGTAAAACACGATGAGAGCGTTACGAGCGAGCCTGGTTCCTTTGCCTTTTGGGTGGGCGCACACGAAAAAAAAAAAAAAAAAGAAAAAAATTAAAACATTGGATAAATCCAGAAAATGTAAAATTACACACAGACAGGGACAAACACTCGCATGGAAAACTAATACATACAAAGCCGTCGTAAGTACAGCCAACGTAGCTAGGCAGCCAGCAACCACCCGATACCCGACCAGCGACGTCCACCAACGCCGCCGCAACAATCATCGTCACCAAAGAAGAACTTCACTTCGTCGATACAACAACAACAACAATCAGAACGATGGCTTGCTCTTCTTGCTGCTGCCTGCTGCTGTTGCTACTTCTGGTGCTGCTGTTGCTGTTGTTGTTGGTTTGATTGATGGCGCTGGCTTTGCCTTTTGATAATGGCGGCGACGACGTCGTCGTCGGTACAGTGGATATGCCAAGCGTCAGGTTGTACCATTGACTCCATCTCATAATTTGACCCAAGCCCCACAATGTGTGTTGGCCAACATTAGGTGGCTTTACTGTGTGTGTGTGTGCTTGGCAGTTGGCAACTTGCCTCTTGAGGTGCTGTTGCCGACTGTGCAAAGTGGTTTGACATTTTCTCGTTTTGGTTGCTCATTCGCGCGCCGCCAACCGAGTGAAGCATCTGGAGAGTCTGAGCATTGGTCGTGTGCACCATTTCGGGTTCAAATTTTGAGTGTATGTATTTCTTTTATTTTGCATAAATTAAGCATAAGTGTATTTGCGCTCGTTGTTGGTTGGCTGCTTACGCCGCTGCTGCTGCTGTTGTTGTTGCTGCCGCCGCTTTGCTACTCGTCGCTCGTTTTGTCGTCGATGTCGTCGTTGCTTTTGTTTGCACATTCGGAAGTACAAAACACACACACACACACACATGCATACAGACAGACATATATACAATCACTCGCAGAGTTGACAGAAAGCGGCCGTAGACGGGTGCGGAGGGCTAGAGCTGTCCACCACCAACAACACCAACACTCCAGGTCGTCGTTGGGTGTAACTTTACTTTTTATTTAGTCAGATTTCCTCTTTTGGCTTTTCACACAATTTGCACACTTCACTCCCTCCTACCCCAACCCAACACACACACACACACACTGAAGAGGGGGAGGTTTATCGATAAACTGATATGTATTACAATTGTTCCGTTGTTTGATTAAATCAATTGTGGAAAATTATGACAAATTGTTAGAGGATGTCGCTGAGCTGATATTAGCTTAAGCATTTCCTTTAAATGATAACTAGAGGTTGCCCTATGAGCGAAATTTTGACCTTAATAATATTCACAGAATATTTTTAACAAGGTTCGGTTCCTGGAACCCCCTGCTGAACTCCAGGTTTTGTTTCGAAACTCGGTTCACTTAAACAACTGGATCTCCACCAATCTTTTTCCCCACTAGGGAGTACGTAGGTATGCCTACGGCAACGTGCAAGCTCATTTTACGAAATATTATCGAGAGCAAAGCAATCAAGAAATGGAAAACACTCTTAACCTGTCAATGCTTAGAAATGTCCTACACAGAGAAAAAAAGACCAAAATATATTGATAAAAATCAATCCTAAACAATGTCAGAAGTAGTTCGATCCCTAAATTTCTTAAACCAAGTACGAATTTACCAATCCCGAAATACTTGTTCTTGTTTTTCAAGTAGGATCCGAACTTGAAATAAGCCTTTTCGGATTGACATAAGAATTCTGGGATAGTTCCAAGTCTTTTGTACTTGAAACTTCAATCCGAATAATTGGGATCCAATAAATTTTTTTTTACTCGAATTTAGCTCCACATTTTTTGTGTGTTTTCTGTATAAGGCCCGATTTCTCACCTTCTACATAGCACTATCTCTCACGTAAGCTTCCAAATAGCAGTGTAAATTCTAACTTTATCTGACATATAGCACCTATATATAGGCTATATATATATGTCTCGTAGTTTATCTCACTTTGTAAGACACATTTTGAATTGAAGTGTAGAAGGAACCAAATCCTTATGGCCTTTGCTTAATCTTACCTAACGAATCCTAGTTTAAGGTAATAGACAATATATCTTTCTGAAGATGTTCATCTCTACTAGCTCTAAAAATTACAAGGAACCACTGATTGTTGGAACTGGTAGTAAAGTCAACGCCATATTTGTAAGTCTTTGAATTTAATAACTTTCTACAAATTTTAAAACATATGACAATGTAAGTATGTTGTCTTGGACGATTTTCGAAGGAATCCAAAACAGTCGCCTCACTCGCATACACGCATACAAACGCAAAAGACTTTTTGTTTCTTTGTTTGCAGCAGAACGGTCAGTTATTGCCCAGAGCAAAAGAGTAAAAAGAAATCCGGTTGTTGGTTGACTGCAGACTGATTTATTCAAGAGATCATGTGAAAGATATATCTCTGACTCTTTGCTCAAAGAGGACGTAAATAAGAGTTATTTTTGGATAACGAAATAGAGTCAACTGTTCTTTCAGAGCTCTGAAGAGGTCAAAAAACCCAAACCGAACCCTTTCTTAGGAGTTCGGTTTCGGACAGGTTTGCAGCCTTGCTTTAAAAACCCACTTTCACGGCTTCCAAAATTTCCGGGACTTTAAAATTTGAACGTTTTATGTACGAAAAAATATGCGACTTTAGATTTGCAATATCACAACTTTGATTTTGTTTTATTTTCCTTCTCGAACTTGTAACTAACCGAACTTATATATGATTTTTAACGATACTTCACAATATACAAAAAATCATTAAAGTTCTCATTTAAGTAACTTAAGTCAATTTGGGATCCGATGCGGGTTTAGGTTTGGGAGATCATAAATATAGAAGTTTCGTTGAAGTAACAAAAGTGCAAAATACATTTTATGACAAAACCTCAAAATATGGTTAGGTATGCCTATGATAATACCACGATAGTTCGTCTAAATTGCAGTGTTCGTAAGGTTTTACAATCCGAAATGGTTACAAACCACAACCCCTGAGTTTTGTAGCGTTTCTTAATAAAAACGACACCAAGCGCTCAGATTTAAGTATGCCGTTTGACATGAGAAGTCAAAAGTGAAAAAAGTACTTCTGGTATGCTTCCAAGTCCGACTGGGTTTATTATATTCACTAAAGTATTCACTGAATTCCGATCCGGCCGGTTCCGACATGTGCAGCCTATATGTATTTCAAGCTTTGAAACTGACGGAGGATGAGACTATTTTAACTCGACTCGTCATGTTAAACAAGAATATATATACTTTATGGGGTCGGAGATGCTTTCTTCTAAGCGATACAAACATCAGATCAAATTTTATAAAAAGCGCTTCCTGAGATAAATCAAATATGGGTTCATTTTCAGTGACCTAATCCTGAATCGTTACAAATTCGTAACGATCTGTTAATATAAATTAATTTTCATATATAGATAAGATAATATAAATTACATATATAATAAATTTGGTTAATATATCATGCAAGTTTTGTTAGTGTGTAAATGAAAACTGATGAGGGTTAGTTCAAAATTTGTAATTTGTGTGTAAGTATTTTTGGTCAGTGTGTAAATGGGCCAAGGCTGTTGTTTTGTTTTGGGTCTTGGTCTGTAGATGTGTTTTGGATGTTATTTGATGTTTTGTTGTAGTGTGTAATATATTAAAAATATTAAGATTTGGTACTCATCATTTCATTGGGCGTTTCACGTACATTGTTCATACTAACCAAATACATGGCCAGTTTGTTGATATCCAAATTGGCCAATTGGCTTACATCGGTGGTGTTGAGAATGCTTAGCATGAGGCTTATATCGGCGGCAGTGGGCATGGCCGGTACCGTCGATCCGCCAGTCGTTCCATGCTGCATCGTTGAACCAGAGCCGGCGGCAGCTGCGGCTGCAGCTGATGTGCTTGCGCCCTGCGATTGCATCAATGCCTGCAGGCTGCGACTATTTGAGTCAAGTTGTTGCTGTAGTTGGCTAGCCGCGCCACCGCCCGAATTGGAGTTGCCTGACCCACCGCTCTGCATTTGCATTTGCATGGATTGCAGGGTTGGCGTGGTGGGCACTGACAGCGGCGGAGTCGATGAGACCAATGCCTGTAGCTGTTGGCAGAGTGGAGTGGTGGGGAGGATGGTTAAAAATTCATCAAAATTTATCAACATGAGAGAGGGAGGAGAGGAGAGGAGAGAAAGTGAGATGAGTGGAAAAAAAGAGAGATCAGAGTTCTCGGGTGACGGGTGGTGGTTGGTTTGACGGGCGGAATGAGTTTGATGTCAGCAGCAAGGAACATAGTTTTGTTAATCAGCTGTTGGTTGTGGGCAGTTGGAGTTGTTGGTTCTGTCTTTTTTGAGGTCGCGGTCCGATCTACTTTTTACTACGGTGTCCGGTTTCGCAAATCTAAGCCAATCTACGATCCAACAGCTAAGCAACAAAACTACGTAACTTTGAACATTTTTTACTGGACACTACAAACATTTTGATTAGGTTTTTTACTTGAGTTTTAGTTAAAGAAACAAAAAAAAACAAATTAAATTAACAGAAAAAAAACGAAGAAAAAAACATGGTACAAAACAAAGGAACAAAAAAGATTGATATAAGAATTACATAAATTTGTACACATTTCGATCATTTAGGTCGATAGAAAACAGGTGCTTTTCTTCTTTAACATATGCTAATTTTTCTCAAATTACCGAAGGTGTTACCTTTTTTATTGACTCACATAAGACTCCTGGATTTTCGCACAAGCGATATACATTTATTATCGATTTTTGACAATCGGTTGGATTTTTTTTTTCTGTATTTCAAATCAATTCAAAAATCCATTGAAATCCATGAACCAACCAAATAAGAAGGCAAGTGATTTGTATAATTAATGCTTTTAGTACATCATAACACTACTTTTTAGAGATCCGCCGAGTGGACCAAGGTCCATGCGCTGCATGATTCCTTCGATCCCACATTTAAGAGCAGATATACTGCGTTGCTATTTTGTCTTTTGTATATTCTTGTTTGATCCCCTGGTTATTTCGTCTTGAATTTCACTTGATTGGGTGGCAATTTAAAGCTGGGTTCACACTGTTCGACGGATGAGACATGAGAATCTAGTAATCTTGTCTTGTTTTCATTGTGAATAGCTTGTCATTTGACATTCAAACTGCCCGTTTGCTCAGTCCCTCTTCTCTGCCAGCAAAGGCAGCGTTTTGAACGGTACGAGATCGACATGAACGATATGTGTATGATGTGGCCTACTAAATTGTACTGAAAATCGAAGCAACAGCTGTTCGCAACCTCAGTTCGACGAAATTCTCTCTCTGAAAACATCGAACTACAGCGTTTTTCTCTCTCAAACCATCGAACGTCAGCGTTTTTCTCTCTCGAACAATCAAACGTAAAAAGCTAAACTGAGTTGCTTGAGTTTTTTTTTTCTCTTTTTTCTGACGAAAACTCATCTGAGAAATCAGGTCGTGTAAATTGGGCTTAAGGAGGTAAGAAAAGTCGCGCGACAAACAAAGCTACATTCAAAAATAATTCAGTTTTTCGTGGATCTAGATTCAATTTAGTGCCCATTACTGCTGTAAACAAGGTACAAATGGAGCTGTTTTTAATTTGCTTAACGTTTGTCCTCTGATCTAGTAAAAAAGTATCATATTTTCACTTAATATAGGCCCATTTTTATCTTCACGATAATTTTAGCTGGCAGTTAAATTAAACGATCTGTTAAAGCGCGGGTGTCATAATTTCAAACCAAACCCGGAGTGCTCCTCAACTGAACCTGAATAGGACTGAATGGGATTTCCATACCCACATCTCTTAGGAACGTTTTCGGACCGTGTTTATGTAAGGCCTCCTCTTCCGATCATTACTGAAATATAAAAGCAAACAAGAAACACTCCGTCCGAAAAATCTTAGGATTTAAGGGATTAAAATTATAGACGAATGGAGTAATCCGCACGAAGTCTATGCGAATTATCCGGGTGAGCATTCTGGGACGCCGAAATCATACATTTATGGAGTCCCTGTGTCAAACTTTATCTTATATAAATTGAGAAGGAATTGCACCTTTGGGAGATTTACCCAGCGAACTCCACTGGTTGTCTGGGCTATGGGGATAGCCAACAACCAGGGTGTCAAACTGGAACCCGAACCGAACCGTATACCGAAAAAGAAACCGATTGAAACCACAGAACCAGAACCGGAATCCGGAACCGGTTATTTCGGAACCTTTTTATTTTTGAACCGAATAATGAAAAGAACCGAAACATTGTACCGGTACAGTTTCGGTTCTGAGTTTTTTTTTTGTAATTTCATTTTTTATTACTTCAATAAGGGATTTCTTCAGGGTAAAACGCAGTGTAAACGGTATATACTGAAATTTTCAATAAAAATAACAATTTCATCTTATTTCGTTGCATCTATTTTGGTTCAATAAATTCCAAATATTATTAATTTATCCTTAATTTTGGTATTTACAAAGGAAATGAATTACTAATTGGCCCAAATGGTCAACCTAATAGCAGGGTTAAAATTGTGATCGGTAACGTTATCTGAAAACAGTGTATTTTTTTACATTTCATCAGATATCAAAAGATCTTCTTGCTCTTCTATTATTAGGACATTTTTTTCTGAGGTAAATTCTTAGAATGTTTAATTTTCCCCTTCTTATAACCACTTCTGCTGTGTGGCTTTACACTTTCTATTATATCTTGATTAAAAGGTTTTTAAATTATAACGGTACATACCGGTATGTACCGGTATACCGAAATAAAAACCAAGGTACCGTAAAATACAACTGATTATAGTGGAAATTAAACTAGGAAAAGTATAAACCACATTTTTGATCATTTTTGGACCTTCGGACCATGTTCTTCAATGTTATTATTATTTAAATCATAAAGAAGTGTTCTTTGCGAAAGGTCGTTCCTTCTTTTAAGTTCTTTGAACGTTTAAATTTTTTTTTTATTTCTGTTTTTTTACAACAAACAAACTTGCATCTTGAAAAATTCGATAAATGTTCGGAAACGTTCAAATAACGAGCTTTTAATAAAGATTCGAAAATTTTCACCGACGGGCTTAGAATCGAGCGTTTTAGCAAACTATTGTGAAACTGAGCGTAAGATAATTTGTTTTCTGTTCGTTTCGGATAGTTTTATCCATTCTTATTTCAAGAAACTCTCGTAAAAGAATCATTTAAAAAGATTTTTGATACACTGGGCGATAATGTTAGATGGATAAATGGATTGGACAAAGGATGGTGTTATAGGTTGGATGATGTTGTGTGTGTGTGTGTATTTGTTTTTGTCACTTACCTTGGCCTTCTGCTGCAGCTTGAGCTCCTCCTTCTTGTAGTTACGCTGATAGGCAGTGATGACGCGACGTAGACGCGTATTTAGATCCTGCATCGATGGCCAAAGTGTGGCATCCTCTATGGCCGCCACAGTGGGCGGATAGCTGCCGGCCACGCTCTCTTCTTCGTCCAAGCCTAAATTTGAGTTGGAGTTAGCATTTTCGCAGGGGGCGGCTGCAGTTGCAGTTGTTGTGGTGGTGGTATTGGATGATGGATTGGTAATGGTGGTGGTGGTGGTGGTGGTAGTAGTAGTAGTAGTGGTGGTGGTGATGTTTGTGGTAGCGTTAGTGCATGAATCGGAGGAGCCTGCGACATCGGCCTGAGCAATGGCAGCGGCATCGTTGGCGGCACCAGCAGTCGGCTCAGAGGATTTCTCGCCATTAGTTTTCTTTGTCGTTTCCATTTCTGTGTCCAATGCACTGACGGTCGTTCCGGATGCAGCAATGCCTGCCCCTTCGTCACCGCCCGCACTGGCCGAGCTGGAGTCAGCATCAGCCGTGCTGGCGGCAGCATCGGTGGGACATACCACTGCCACATCGGAGGATCGTTTGCTTTTAGATTTTTCTTTATCTGCCGATTCTGCGAGCGCTTCATTGCCAGCTGATGCTGGCGGCTGGGTGCCCGCCTCGACGGCGCTGCCATTGCCCTCAGTCGAGCCAAGGTCCTCATTGGCTTTAGCTTTCGTGGCGTTGGTTTCGCTTCCACTTTCGCCGATTTCGCTCTTACCCGACGAACTGGGACGCTCCGGATCAAGCAAATCCTTGTTATCGCCAGCAGTTAGTTTAGTGGAATCCGAGTCCTTGGTTGTGGTGGTGCCATCATCGTCCACCTCATCGCCGTCATCGTGTTTGGAATTTGCATCGTCTTCAATTCTATTTTATTTTTTTTTAGGAGGAAAGAGGTTTAATTATGGTTCATTAATGATCATCAACAAACCGAGATCCTGGACAGCAAAGGATGGTGTGGAGGATAAAGTTTAAAGAACATGCCGAACGTAACAGCGTTTACACTGAGAGAGAAAATACACACACACACACACACACACGTACACACATTCAAAGAATGGCACATTATGCGAAAGGAGCGAGCGCTATATGTGTGAGAGAATGGGGAAAAAGCTAATGCCTTGATGTGAGAAGACTGCAAATGTTTGAACAGTGTCTTGTGGATTTCAGAAATCGCTCCAATCTTAGGCTTGGTCTAAAACTAGAAATTTTATACGAAATAAGCGAAGTTTGTAACGTTATTTTACATTTAAAAACGTCCCAAAGTTGTTTAGCAATTTATTCGGTATTTTTATTTCTAGCGTCTTAAATAAAGATCGATCGATCTTAAATTAGACAATAATTTTAGTGGCGCATATATAATTATTCAAGTTCTTAAGGATAATGATTTAATTTAATTTTGTTACCTTATCTTTATTCAAAAAGCTAGAAAACTAACTTAATGCAAGCGAATAATATTGAGTCTATTCAGATGACCGAAAATGAAAACTACCAAAAACAAGGTGCAAATGCATCTAGTGGGAATCTCTCACGTTCAAACTGGAAGTGGACAAGGAACAAGATATTCGATAACTACCACACCCATCCTTTTACTTTGTTTTGTGTACGAATTAATTTTTTATCGAATTTATTTTTGATCTATCCCATAAATTTGTTTCGTGGGTCCCGAAGTTAACATGGGATCCGAGGATCGTTAAGATACCGAAACTCTTTCAATCTTAATTTTCTATAAATTTTTAAGGAACGTCTTTTCTCTAGGACTTTAATCGCGTTTCCTATAACTGGTTTACTTGTAGTGAAATATGGAAGAGTGCACAAAATTTGCTTTGAAAGTTACTGAAGCAAATATAAATGGAAAAAGTACTTGAGCATATCCAACATCCAAAATCATAAGTCAAAATAAATAATGTTTTTTTTTTTTTTTTAGCATTTTAACATGCACAAAGATTGATAAAATATGAACACTATCAGGTACGGCGGTTCGTGTTAAGCCTGGTGTCTATGTGGGGGACATAAAATAAGCAATGGAAATCGATAAAGAAAAAATTGGAAAAAATCTTAAATATATGTAAATGACCTTGAGTCAAGCTATATCAACTATGTATATGAAAAAAATCTAATTTAAAAATTAATCTGTCAATAAATATTTTATATATTCACTTTTTCACACCTTGATAAGCTCAATAAAGCATTAATAAAGCCAGTACAAATAATTTACTCGATTCTGTTGATCCTAAATACATAGTCAAGGGAGTGCGTAAATCCTTAGTACGGTTAAACAAAATGACCCTGGTTTAATTTTCTAAGTTTTCCCCCTCTTTTTATACCTATGGTCATGGTAGTCTTATGCTATTTTCTCTATTCTTGGATATTTGTATCATAAAATTCAATTACGAACCCCTTCTAAACTTAAGTCCATCCGAACCAGAACCGAACTGTTCTAGAGTACATTTGTACCCCATCTAACCCACTTGGTTTGGAAAAAGATTTAAGTGTCTTTTTTAACATTTTACCAAAGACGGTCTATTTTGGTTTTGACCATGGGCGGTTCTGGGGTTAAGCTTACAAATTTTCCTATCCCTTCTTTCTGTAATTTCAGAGAATTCATTAAGCTTATATTCTGTAGGAGTGTTTTTTTAAATAAGAAGTTTTTTTTTAAAGTAAAGAAATTTACAATTGGAGCACAAATACTTAAAAAAAAAATTCGGAATTTCAAGGTTGTCCCAAAGTTGGGTGTGCTATGTAGTTTTTGGATGGACCTGGGCACAAAAAATGTTTATGACTCATGATGTTGGACGTTATGCTCCGTGAGAATAGCCTATAATACTTAAAAATAATAATGTTTAATGTCAAGTTCGTATTTCCTTAATATTTTTTTTATAAATTTTTACGGTATCTTCTGATCAAAAAATATACTAAGAAATTCGACTCCTTGCATTTCCATATTAAAGAACGTAGTTGTAAAATACTCTTACGCAGCGGTGGGTATGGAATTTAAGTTCGGGAGCAGTCCAAGAACAACAATTCTTATACGTGATAGCCTTGTATTTCACTGCAACTATACTAGCTCTAAGAACCATAGAGAATCAGAATAAAATTTAAAACAATTTTAAACAGTTGGAGAAACGACGAAAATGTAAATTTTTCTCTCAAGAAACTTTCTTGACAATAACTTGGAACAAGACTTGCCCACCGCTGATCTAACATATAAAAGGGCAAAAAGCTTTCAAAGTTTTTCCTAATCAGTGCACAAAGCTCATTGCTTGATTTACCTAAATTTTGAATGGATTCCGATTAGGCTGTTTTTCTTAGGAGATATACCCCACAAACTATAAACATTTCTGGTTGCTAATAGAAACCAACTATCTCCACTGAACAACAAATGAGTGTCTTCTACACTTTAATGAAATATGCCTTAAAAGCATTATAGTTTATCTATATAATAATGATTTATGTTCCCTTTGGTGCATGTGTGTGTGTGTGTGAGAGAAAGGGGGGGAGGGGGGGGAATGAGACAAATGAATTTGTATTATTTCCTGTTTGTTCATTACCATTGGCATTGGGAGAGAGTAGGAGGAGCCTTGAGCTAATATTTCTTTTTAGTATTTTGTGGCTTATGTGGTTAATAAATGGTTTTAATGGTACAATGGGGGCATAGCTAGAATAATTTTGTGTTGTTGTTTTTTTTTTGTTTTTTTTTTTTTTTTTTTTTTTATTTTCGCACTTACATCGGCAAATTCGTGACGGCCAAATCGTCACCGGCACCGGCGCCCACATGAGTGACAAAACATAAGTTCGGATCGGCGCGCATTTGACGGTACATTTCACAGCCATGCTTGTAGGTTCCAACCAATAGACTCTTATCACAACAAATGGGATTCCACCATGATGATGGCACTTGATCTGGCGTTGGCGGCGGGCGAATGGGGAGCTCGCTACATGATTCGATAGATACATACATATATATGTGGTGGTGGTTGGTGTTGGTGGGGAGGGAGGAAGGTAAGATTTGAAATGCGCAAAAGAAATGCAGTTTTAGTAAATTAAATTTTTCATCAATAAATTTTTTTTTTGCAATATGATTTGTAATTTTTTTTTAAGAAACAAAATAAATAAGAAAAATTATAAAAAAAAGAATATATATATTAATAATTGTTAATAGCCAATTTGTACTACAGATTATGGGACTACAAAAGCGAAACTTAAAAAAAAATGATTATTTTTCGTTTTGTCTTAATTTTGGAATAAAATTTGGAATTTTGTCTAAACGGTTTCGAATTGAGTTATTTAGTTTGTTTTTGAAGACTGCACACGTGTGAGAGAGAGAGAGCTTTTTTTTTTTAAGAGGGGAGGTTGGTAGCGTGGATTTCCCTATTCGCCTGCTTTAAATGGGGGCGAGCGTGTGCGTGCGTGCGTGCGAGCGATCGATTCGATAGTTGATGGATATTACCTTTCCAAATTGAGTGCAAGCTGCTTAGCTTTCGTACTGCTGCAGGTTGTTTTTCCAAAAAAAAATGTGTGTGTTTTGTATATATATATATACATATTTAATATATATATATATATATATGTATATATTTTGGTTGAAATTTAGTAAATGTTTTTTTTCATTAAGAAATATTCACGAGCAAACAAAACACAGCGATAGAAAATTTCAAATGCCGAGAGTTAGTTTGGCAAGTGTTACAAAAAGTATGAAAAGTAGATATGGTGGCGAGGGGGGGTGGGTGGTATATGTGAGAGGAGAAGTTAATGGTTTTAAATGTAGCATACGAATATGTTTAAGAAGAAGAGCGAACAACGAACATTGAGAGAGCAACAAAATAAATTTGTAGATATAGCGTAGTAGTAGAGAGAAAGACACAAAGATGGAGTAGAGATATGGCACGCTGGAACCTTGCGACACGAGTGCAGTTTGATAGGATTAAGCGTTGTCAGTTGAGGCATCAAATAACAACAAGTTGAAATAAAACTTTTCTTTTAACGGATACTACGTTTATCCTTTACAAAGAAAAAATGATTTTTGATGATCAAATGGATATTGTTCAGGTCCATTGGGGCTAGATATTAAATGATCTTTAATTTTTTTTTCCTCCATTTGAGCTTAATTAATGTTCAATTGACCTTAGTTTTGCATCCAATGGAGCTAAATAATGTCCAAAGGATATAAAATAGGATATTTGAATATCTCCAAAAAAAAAAGGAGGATATTTTAATATCGCCCCAAAAAAGGGAATATTTTTTATCCCTTATAAAATAATATCCCTTCCAAATGGAGCCAAAAGCCCTGGCAGCTAGTGCTCCTATATTAACAGTACAGATCCATTTGGAATGGATATGTACAATGTACATTGCCGTGTATACTGTCGGTTTGCCGACGTCGCTGCCGCAGAGCATTTTTGTAAACACAGTAGATAAGCGACGCCATCATTTTTCAACGATTTTATATCTTTTTTTATCCTTTCCAAATAAAAGGTCTTCTTGAGGAACCTTAAAATATGCGTTTGAGCTCTATATTCGATCCAATTTTCAGTTCACAGATCACAACCAAAAATGTTTTTTGACATTTCTTATTTATATTTTTTTAGGAAATAGTCACAGGGGTCTGAATTTAAACAAAATTTGAAGTCCATTTGAGGGATATATTTCACATGTGTATTGTCAAAGTGAAAAACACTTTTTTACTTCATCAAATATATCAATCTAGTATCAAATATACCTAAAAGCTTTGAATAATGTTTGCCGGTGATCGTTTTGCACTATTTCAAGGTAATCGTTGTGTATTAAACCTAGTGTTTTCCAAAAATCTGCCGACAGTTTCACCTTCTGGGCCTTCTTTGGTGCATGTTGACCTGGAGAAGTCCACTCTTTTGACTGTTCCTTGATTTCTAGTGCGTTTTATTGGATCCATGTCTCGTCTACGGTTTCAAAAAGGTGCAAAAACTTGTTAAAATTGCGTTAGAATAACGCCAAATACTTCTTTGAAGTGATCACTCGAAGCGTTAATGGTCTAGTGCAGTGTTCGGCTCGGCAGTATCTAGTAGAGGTGCGCGCGTGATCGATTTTTCCTTCACGTAACGCACGATTTACGAAATGAAATTTCTCTTAACGAAAAATTTTTTAAGCGTTTTGCGGCACGCACGATTCAGGCACGATTTAAGAAGAGGTCAAGAATGATCAGTAATCATTAAAAAATCTCTTGACGTACGATTTACACGGACAATTTTTTATACGTTTTGCGTCACGCACGATATATGCACGATTAAAGGAGAGATCACGAATGATGACGCACGATCAACCACCATCGAATTTTTCCGTGGCTACACTGCGTTTTTTGTATGAAGCTGTTGCGAGCAGCGGATTCACGAAATCAAAAGCAAATAAGTTTTAGGAATAATATTATTAATCAAATATAATAGAAAAAACAGTTCGTGAATACTTCACGACTTATATTCACGAGGTATATCTTGAACACGCACGGATCACGGATGCACGAAAGGGTGTGTTTTCTCACGATCACGTCTTGAAACGTCGTGACACACCATGAGACGTTTAAATTCGCGCACCTCTAGTATCTAGTGTGCATAGATAAAGGCGCTGCGACAGCGACGTCAGCACACGGATAGTAGCAGACCAAAATAAACCGGTTTCTGTTCAGCTGTCAACTTCGTAAGTAAGCTATTATGTGATTGAGTTTTTGCCTTTATTGGAAGCATGTAGCCTTAGCCTTGCACGAGAAAAAGCATGGCAGTTGCATAAAAGTTCTTTCAGGGGTTCGATCACTCCTAATTTCTTGCTTTTTCTGCAGTTTTTGTTGAAGAATCCTAGTCTGACCGCCTGTACGGCCACTAGGCAGTGTATAGTAAGTATTTTCACGAATAATCTACAATCTCAAGTTCAGTTTTTTCCATATTTGTCGAACAACAACTTAAATATAATAAACATTGATGCACTTAAATTATATCAAACTGCCCTCGTAGTTAAAAGTTCCAGCGTTTTAAGTTCCAAATTTTAAATTTCTAAAAGTTTCGAACTAAGCGAAACAGTTTTTACAGGTTTTTACAAATTGGCTTTTTTTGATTTTGTTTTTGTTTGTTTAGTAATAAATTGTTATCAAAATTAATGTATATATAAAATCATAAATAAATCAATAATCAGAATAATAATAATTAATAATAAAAACACGCTCCAACAATCAATCAATCAATCAATCAACAACAACAAACATGATGAATCATGAGCAATATTATATTTGTACCGCCTACCTGATCGGCGTATTATCCTTGATTTGTTGCACTAGATCGCCAATCACTTCGTGCTGGATATAGTAGAGCATGCGCACGCGCAGCAAAACCCTGTGAAAGAAATCGTTGATAAACAGCACACAAACACAAAGAAAGAAAGAAAGAAAGAGAGCAGAGAGAGAGAGGCGGAGGAAAGAAGCATAAAAAGCGGTGTTAGCAAAAGTCAGTCTGCAGTTGGGGGTTAGCTAAACAAATTCGATTCCACACGACTCACTTATTCGCGTGTCTGCCCAAATGCTTCTTGTAGGCGCCCTCTAGATAGGCATCCGCATCATATTTCTCCTTTTTGCTCCAATGATTTGGATCGTGTATGCTGGTGGGTATAACCGCAGCAGCCACAGCACTGGCACTTATACCAATATCCTTATCGCTGCCATCCAATGCGCTAGATTTATGAGCTGGCGTTGTATTGCCGCTATTGCTGCCGGAGGCAGTGCCTGGTGCTGGTGTCAAGCTACCAGTGGACTCTTTGTTGGACTTGCCACCGTTGCGTCCTGTAAATGTGTCAAAAATAGCAAATAGTCATGTTAGTGGTGCCTAATCATATTGTAGATTGAGCTGATCTCAGAGTGACTAAAAACTGAGAACAACTCAAACATTTGTGCGATAATGAGTTTCATATGCAAAGTACAGCTCAAATTTAAATGTTATAAAGCAATGACACAATATGTTAAGTATGTTGGATATAATTGTTAACTACAAAAATCAAAATGAGGAAAGGGGGGGGGCCTTAGCTTCGATGTGCCGAAGATAAGATGTCTTTGCAAAACAATTTACAGATAAAGTAAACGTGATATTTAAAAAAAGGAATAATGTTAAGCCTAAGATTTAACAGTTTAAACAGTTTAAAATAAAACTATTTTAGTCATTCGCAGAATTTACTTCAAAACTGTTCATGGTTGTTAAAATTTGGGTTCGTAAAGTATTAATCAATGGCCGTGTTCAGCAAAGGAACTTCCTGATCAATGATTTATTTCTAGGCAATTTACGTAGCCTAGTTTTCCTCTGGTGTTTAATATGATATTTACATGAAGCTTTTCCAAATGTCAACTTAACAAGACCCCCTAAAAGTATGCAAAATAATAAAAGTAGTTCTATTAAGCTGATTAGTAATCAAGTGTCTCTGCTGAACGCGCCTTTATTTACTTGCTGAGAAAAACTTAACCGGAATCGAAAATTCAAAAGCAATACGAAGAAGTTACCAACAAATAAAGCATCAAAGAATCATATTGGAACTCGGAAAGCTTACCTAAAAGATCCGATTAAAACTCAGAGCCAGAACTGAAATCATTATTTTAAAAAAATTCGAAAACCGATTTTGTTGATACCTTAACATGGTACCGGTATAGTTTCGGTTCTAAGTTTATTTATTCTGATATTTATGGTTTTTCTTTCACTAAGATTTTTCTCAGGGCATAACCTATACAAAATCAAGAAGATGTTGTCTATAAAGTTTCCTAAATACGTTGCTCCCATCTCTACTTAAAAAGATTTTTACCTGGTGTCAAGTTTTTGATTATAAAGGATTTTTAAATGTTATTGGTATTCCAGAACCTTTTAACGAAACATAAGTTTCAGAACATGAACCGAAACCAAAATTGGAAGCCGTATGATTCCCTAATTTGAATACGCGCTTACGTACAGCCCTTTTTATACAGGGTGGCGCAAAAGTTATAATTTAATGTTATTTAACTTTAAGATTAAAGAAGATTCTTAAGGTTGAAAAACTTTGGTTTTGCTTGCCGAAGATTGTATATAACTCATAACTTTAAAGTGTGGGGTTATACAAACTGTGTAAGTGCTGCCCATCACTATTGCGGCCTATGCTGCCTAGCGTAATTATTTGTTTTGCCTTTATTTCCACTATCGTTCATCTGATCGGGACACGGTGTATTGTGGAAGTAATGAAGATTTAAATATATGTCTAGAAGGTTCGAACAATCTATTTTCAAAATTATAGGAGATATGAGATTTTTTTTTAAATTGCGGGGGAGGCAGGCGGCCTTCTAGAAATGAAAATTCGTGCTCTGTGAGAAATGTGTTTTATCATAATCGACCCAGCGAACAGACTATTCAAGCTATTGTGTCAAAATTTCGCACTAGTTTTTTTTGGGATATTAATCCGTTAACCCGTGTGCAGAGAGTGCGTACCGAGAAGAATATTGCTGCTGTATCGGTCAGAGTCAATGAAGATCGCGAATCGTCGCCGTTCTCAGCCAGAGGCAGCTCAAGAGCTGTTAATGCACCTTGACAAATGCACTGTTTGGTGCGGTTTGTGAGCCGGCGGCAACATTGGACCGTAATTTAAAAAAAAAATAAATAATGAAAATTGTTTATTTTTTTTTTCACAATATGGAAGAATTGTACTTGGTTGACAAGTAGTTTCAACAAGTCGGTGTCAACAAATCCGCACGTCACGAGAACCCATTGACCAAGTTGAATGGACTTTTTTCATCTTTATTTTGTCTGATCAAAGAAGAAAATCAAGCAATTACTCGAAGACATTCTTCTTTTAAATTTTAACTAAATAATCCGTTAAAGTAAACAAAACTCAAGGAATTCTGAATTTATTTTTCGGAATGAATATATGAATCGAATCGAAGATCCGCAAATTAATTTTGGCTTTGCAGCCTTGGTTCTAATAAAGTTTTTGGTGTTCCGAGAATATCAGTTCTTGGTAACGATTAAAGAAAATTTTAAATTTTGTAAGCGTATCTGTTAAGTGTTCCGGTTTGAAATTCTGTAAAGAACGGAGATTGGTTGTTCCTTGAAATATGGGGGTTTTGATACCAAATTGAACCCCTGTCATTATTATTTAGGGTTCCTGTCATGGCTTAAGCCAAGGCAACAACCTTTAAAATTGCATCGGAAGATTTCGCACGTCGGTTCTAGAATCATTGAACTTAAAAAATTTTTAGCGACGAAATATATATCTCTAGAAATCAGAAGCCTGTTCTTTAAGTTTCAAAATTTAGTTTATAAATCCTATTCCACTTCTTTTTGATAAACAGATAATATCAGTTGATAAATGAAAGTATATCTCAGTCATTGTATAACTGCTAAATTGATATCTTATCGTAATGAATTGCAAAGACATAAGTCTATATGGGGATTAGTAATGAAAAATTGGTTGGAAATTAAAATGAGTTTAGTATGTAAATACATTTGTGGGTTAATTAAATTACCTAATTAATAGATATTTAAATGTTTATGTACAAATAATAAAAGTATATATATATATATATAGTAAAAGGCATACAAATTGCATGGCAACAAAACATACACACACTTTTTCTTTTGGTCATTCTGATTTACAGTTCAGTTCTTGATGTCATAGTTTTTGGTCTAGGTCAAGGGTCAGTTGCTAGTAGTTACACTTGACAGTGGACAGTCTTGAGATTGAGAGGTGGTAGAGTTTACAAAATAAAACACACCAGGAGATGATATACATTAGGCGCACACTACACAAATGCAGATCCGTCGATTCATCGTTGACAACAACGAACGGAGAGAAAGAAGTTCAGAGTGGTTTTACAAATATAGGTAGTCCAGCCCAGAGATAGTGTGTAGTAATTTTGTACAATATAGTTTTTTTTTTCTATGTAGTTCGAGGCAGCTCGTTTTATAACTCTCTACGTCCGTGCAGCAGTTGGAGTGCGTGAATGTATCTTTTACCATACCTTTGGCATTCCTACCTCGTGGCACCAAATTGTGTAGGCCACTATGATCCCTGCTGATCTTCTGCACCTCGCCATCCTCAGTGGGTGTGATGAGGTCCCAAATGAAAGTCTTGATCTTCTCGTCACCCTTGTACACCTGCAGGCAGTAGAGCAGCTATAAAAAGAACGAAAGAAATAGGCGGTTAGTGTATGATTCATTAATTTTTTAATTGTTGCTTTTTTTGGTATGGAATCAGCAGGTTGAGAAGTTTTGTTTTTACTCAGCGGAAACCTAAAGTTTCCTCAATATTAGCATGGTTGGTCATCATGAATATTTATAGAGAATTTGTTTTTAATTAAACTCTTTTTACTTACAATGATGCGAGCGCAATCCTCAATGTCCACATCGCGCCAGCCGCGTTTAAACTGACCCAGTTCCAGCAGTTCGGTCCAACGACCCCAACTATAAAAGAAAAGGAAAATAATAATCTAGTTAGTCAAGTTTATTCCTTCATTATTCAGTAACCATAAAGATATATATATATATTTCCTAGTCGGAACACTACAAAATCTACAACAACGAGAATTCTGCAGGAGTTAGTTAATTCACACACACACACATCCATCAAGATGTATCAATCCGAGTATAGCATGGGCGATCTGCCATCCCAAAGTCGTCGCTCTGATCTCAGATCACATATAAGCAAGTCACAGGTCGTGGAGGGACCACATGAGTTGGATATTACGGCCATTGTGTATAAATTTTATTTAGAAGATTTTCGTGGATTTTCCGAAGATGAGCGCACATCACGTCTAGCCGGTCTGGATGCCTTGGATATGCTTAATACCATTGAACAGGTGCAGAATGATGTGGCCACTTTAAAGTTGGAGAATCATATACTAGTGGAGTTTCTAGAGAAGAATGATCCCAAACTATTGCTGGGTCTGAGACAGCGACGCACATCAATTATAAAGCGTTTGCAGAACAAGAATCTTGGCTCGCAGGCAGTGAGTAGTCGCCAGTCAAGCTCGAAACGCTCCATACCCATGTCGGTGTCGGCACATATGGCAAGTGCAGGTGCCGAAAAGCGCAAAGCAATTGAATACAAATTAAATTATAAGGCCAAAGCGGAGCTGGCCGAGAAAAGATCAGCTGAGGTAGAGAAACGTGTTACAGACATTGAGCGGAATGGTAAGTGGAGACTATTGTGTTTGGGTTGGGATTGTGGGTGAGTGAACAAAAAATGGGTTGCTCACTGAACAAGTGAACATGTTTTTATTGCAATATCAGTTTGGTACAAACGATTTTTGGGGAGGGCAAAAATTCAATTTCGAAATAACGCGTAACGCATAACGTGACCCTTGATAATTGGGGTGGTTTCCAGCACTATTTACCAACACAGTTTTAAACATTGTTTTCCAACACTGTTTTAAACATTGTTTTCCAACACTGTTTTTAACAATGTTTTCCAACACTGTTTTTAACATTGTTTTCCAACACTGTTTTTAACATTGTTTTCCAACACTTTTAACATTGTTTTCCAACACTGTTTTTAACAATGTTTTCCAACACTGTTTTTAACATTGTTTTCCAACACTGTTTTTAACATTGTTTTCCAACACTAAAACAGTGTTTAAACATGCAGAAGCTTGTTCAACTGCAGAAAATCAAGATATCGCAATAGAAGACTCTTAATTCAATGTATAATTTGATAATCAATATAAAAACTGGTCCGGCAAACTGATTTGAGGTTTTGGGGTCCCTGAAGCTGAACAATAAACCGAACCCTTTAAACTGCTTCTTTCCAAAAAGGGTTAGTTTAATTTTCCTCATTAAGTCTATGCCATAAGCATTTTCTTAGACATCCAAGCTGCCATTAAGGCCCTTGGCTCAATATCAACCAACTCAGTACTGAATGACTGCCGCAAATCTCTCCTAATGGCGAACATCTGAAATAAATCTTTGAGTTAAGGATAGGGAATAGAATTTAAAGCGGGCGAGACAGGGCACTAACACAAACCTCCTTTTCGATATAGAAACTGTCGGTATGCCCATGGCTACGTGCAGGCTCATTTCAAGAGATTTAAACGAGCAGAAAAGTGCTGATTGGTTAATAAGCCGTATCCTATCAGTATAGGATAGTAGTTGACGAAGAGGATCCCAGTTTATGCCGAGCAATGCAAAGAGAAGAAACTGTTTCTGAACTCTTTCTATAAGGTCCTGCGGAGACCAAACGCTAGAGCAATATTTAAGAATTGGGCGAACAAGTGAAAAGTACAAAAGTTTGGTGATAAACGGATCATCAAATTCCTTAGACCAACGCTTAATTAAAGCTAAAACACTTCTAGATTAATTTACAATAATTCCAATATGGTCGTTAAAACAAAGTATATGGTCGAATAGAACACCTAGTTTGGATGCATTCTAGGTTGTTTTGACCAATCCAATAATTGAACAAATGAGGGCTATTGCGCGGTGGAAATTGCAGGCAGGCCAGATCATTCTGCAACAGAAAATGCGACTATTTGTACATTATCCGCGTACATTAAAACGTGGTATTCAGTGATAATTTAGGGAAGGTCATTTATAAACAGACCAAAAAGCAATGGCCCAAGATGACTACGCTGAGGAACACCCGAAGCTACGTTTAATACTTTGGATGAATTAGAATTAATTAAGATAAAAATCCATTTGAGCAGTAGTTCAGGGAATCCTATTTGTGAAAGTTTTTACAAGAACAGAAGACAATTTACGGAATCAAATGCTTTGCTGAAGTCTGTAAAAATTACATCAGTTTTTTCATAGGTGTACACTCAAGGAACGACTCTTCATGAAACCATGTTTAGTCGGAGAAATAATGGACCTGCAGGAGTGCTGCAACTGAGCTGTTCAAAAGTTAGTTGTTGAAATAGCCTGGGGATTGCACAACGTTTTGCAATACCACGATAGTTCTCGATATAAGATCTTTTCCCCTTTTTATGTGGAGGGGTATTATGTAAGATTCTTTTCAGATAGGGGAAGATAGAAATAGAGATAATTGAAATAGTCTCGCCAACGATTTATAAAAAGCGCTAACGCAATACTTTAGAACGCAACTAGGAATATTGTCAGGACCAGATGAAAAATTCGAATTAATTGATTTTGGTAAACGTCGCTTTTCTGATAAACAGGCATCGAAATACCGCTAGTATGGGAAAGAGGGTACGGATAAGTGGAATATGAGTTATAGGGAGTAGATGTATAGTTAGATTGAAAGAAGTCGGCAAAAAATGGGCAATATCTGCATTGGAAGTAGCAGTGACGTTTTTAAAATAAAGGCTGGAGGGTAAAATAGAAGATTTACACATTTTCAAAGGTTTCTAGTCTTGATTTTAACTTTATTCACTGCTTTTAACTAAATATACACCCCAATCTCCCTCTTTCTCCCTTAGCCATGGTGGAGGTGAAACAGTTGCGTGCCAAAATCGAGGAGTTACGCTATCGCTGTGAGGAGACCATTGAAACGGAAAAGAACTTTATGCTGCACTTTTTGCGTGATGAGAACGATGTGGCCTTTTTGGAGAATGCCACCGAACGACAAATTGAACGCAAATTGCGTAAATTTACCAGCAATTGGTTTAAGAATGCACGCGCCCTGCTGGGCACCATGCGTCTAACGATTGTCTCACTGCAGGAGACTTGTCAGCAACATCGTGCAGATTTGATTACCAAGGCCGATCTTAGTGGCATTTTGACTGCAGTGGATTTTGAAAAGTTAATTATCAAACGTACAGAACTTATAAATCAGTTGGAGGAGAAAAATACACATATGGCTGGTCTAAAGGGTGTCACCGGTAAAACTTCCTTAGCCATGACTGAGGAAAAACAGGCCATGATGAATTTGGAAGCGGAAATGCGTTCGGTTTTGAACAAAACGGAAGAGGTGACACGTGCCATAGCCAAGCTAGAGAAGGAGGTGTCCGTGGTGCAGGTAAACAATGATAAGGATTATGCGGTACTGGGGGAATTGCGTGCCCAGCTGTATGAGTATGAGGCACCTAGCGTTACGGAGTATATAGAGCGTAAGGAGGAGGCCATTTTATTGGATAAGGAGGAAAAGATGCTGCATCGTAAGATCTATATACTTAATATGAAACTTAATAATGTCATGCGCCGTCGATATCGTGGTACCGAATATTAAATTACAATAAAACTTACCCAAATGAGAGTAGACCCTTTTCGACCTTGAAACACTCAGATTTGGCCCAGTTGCCATATTGTATTTCCTCCAGACCCAAGGCGGCCAAGGCATCACGTTCACGTGGTATATACTCATCGTTGCCTTTTCTTTCGCGTGCGCGATCACGTTTCTCCTTGCGACGACGTGAGCGTAGACCTGAAAGACAAGACATAAATGAGTAAAGGAATTGTTTTTGAAGGTATGTAGTAGAGGTGCGCGCGTGAGTGATTTTTCCTTTACGTAATGCACGATTCACGAAATAAAATTCTCTTGACGCACAATTTTTTTAACGTTTTGCGTCACGCACGATTCATGCACGATTAAAGAAGAGGTCACGAATGATCAGTAATCATAAAATTCTCTTGACGCTCGATTTAAACACACAATTTTTTAAGCGTTTTGTGTCACGCACGATTCATGCACGATTAAAAAGGGATCACGAACGATCACGTAAATATTTCACGACTTATATTCACGATGAATAACTTAAACACGCACGGCTCACGTATACACATGCACGAAAGTCAGTCTTTTTTCACGATCACATCGTGAAACGTTTAAATTCACGTCACGGTACCTTTTATAATATAATAAAAACAAAATTTCGTGATTACTACTCGACTTATATTTACGAAGAAAAACTTAAGCACGAACGAATCACGTATACGCACGCACGAAAGACGGTGTTTTCTCACGATAACGTCGTGACACGTTTAAATTCGCGTCACGGTATCTCTTTTTATAATATAATAAAAATTTCGTGAATACTGCACGACTCATATTCACGGTGAATAACTTTACAACGCACGAATCACGTATACACACGCACGAAAGTCTGTCTTTTTTCACGATCATGTCGTGACATACCGTGACACGTTTAAACTTACGTCACGGTATCTCTTTTTATCATATAATAAAAACATAATTTCTGGAATACTGTACGACTTATATTCACGATGAATAACTTTAAAACGCACGAGTCACGCACGGCTCACGTATACGTACGCACGAAAGTCTGGTCTTTTTTCACGATCACGTTGTGACAGTTTAAATTCACGTCACGGTAACTTTTTTACTGCACGACTTATATTCACGATGAATAAATTTAACACGCACGAATCACGTATACACACGCACGAAAGACGGTGTTTTCTCACGATCACGTCGTGACACGTTTAAATTCACGTCACGGTATCTCCTTTTATAATAAAATAAAAACAAAATTTCTTGAATACAGCATGACTTATATTCACGATGAATAACTTTAACACGCACGAGTCACGCACGACAGACTGTGTTTTTTCACGATCACGTCACGGTATCTCACTTTATAATATAATAAAATCAAAACTTCGTAAATACTGCACGACTTATATTCACGATGAATAATTTGACCAAGCACGAATCACGTATATTCGCACGAAAGTCTGTGTTTTCTCGCAAACACGTTTAAATTCACGTCACGCTCGCACCTCTAGCAAATTTCTTACCTATGCCACCCTCCTCATCGCTATTCTCATTCGAAGAGTCTTCCGAATTGAGTTCCATTACATCCTCATGTCCATAGCGTTTAATTTGTGTGCGTCTTCTTGGTTCCGAAAGCACCAGATCTTCCGTTTCATCACGCTCACAGGCATCGGGATCTATGTCCACTCGTTTGGCCCATTTGGTCCAAAAATCTGGATCATCTATGGTAATATCCGAGCGATTACCAGAGGCCGCAAATGAAGCCTTCGAAAAGGTGGAACCCTTCTCCTGTTCCATGGTAATAACTTGAGTGCGTCGCTTTAAAATTGAATCAATATCTTCCTCACAAAACTTATCACCCGCATTATCATCATCCATGACCGCACCATATGCACCCTTCTTGAGCAGATCTTCAATTTCTTTTTTCGACAATTGCTTATTGTTGCCATCCTTGCTGCCCTGCGTATTCATGGACTGCAAAACGGCCTTATCCAGACCCAATTTCATGGAGGCCTTGTCAAACATTTCACGCTCGTAGGTATTACGGCATAGCAGACGATAGATTTTCACCATTTTACGCTGTCCTATACGATGACAACGTGCCTGGGCCTGTAAATCATTCTGGGGATTCCAATCTGAATCATAGATGATAACGGTATCGGCCGCAGTTAGATTGATACCCAATCCACCTGCCTTGGTGCAGAGCAAAAAGACAAAGCGATCGGAACCCGGCTTGGAGTAACGATCAATGGCCTCCTGTCGCAAATTGCCACGTATACGTCCATCGATACGCTCAAAGGGATATTTACGATATACCAAATAGTCCTCCAAAATGTCCAGACAACGTACCATTTGACTGAAAATGAGTACACGATGTCCATTGGCCTTGAGTTTGGGCAGAAGTTTGTCTATTAACACCATTTTGCCCGCCGAAAGTATCAAATTTTTATAATAACTTTCGGGATCTTCACCATGTTGAGACTTAAAGTCATACTGTATTTGCTCCTCGGCTCCATTTAGTAAATATGGATGTATGCAACATTTGCGCAACTCCATCATGGTATTCATGAGATTGGGTATATTTGCCGAGGTGGTGCCCTTCTTGAGAAAACTAAAGTTTTGCTCTAGGATACCACGATAATATTTCTTTTGTATATTGGTTAGCTCTACCTCAATAATGGTTTCCTCTTTGGGTGCCAAGGATTTCTCCACATCATCCTTAAGACGACGCAACATCATGGGTTTAAGCAGGGCTTGCAATTTGTTAACCTCCTCCTCGGTACGTAGGCTACCAAATTCAGACATAAACTCATCCTGTGAAGAAAACTGAGCAGGTTCCAGGAAATTAAGCAAGGAGAAGAGTTCACTAATGTTATTCTGCAAGGGAGTGCCGGAGAGTAAAACGCGATGTTCTAGATTTAACTGACGCAGACCCTCCAATAGCTTGCAATTGCGATTCTTTAGACGATGCGCCTCATCTATAACACACAGACGCCAATTGAAGGCCTTAAGATCCATATAATCCGTGACAATCATTTCAAAGGTGGTAATCAAAACATTAAATTTAATGGGCTCCTTCAGGACTTTGCCACTATCCGTTTTGTAATAGAACTCATAGTCCTGTATCATTTGTTTGCTGGTCAAGGAGCCATGATAAACCACCACATTCATATCGGTCCAACCCTCAAATTCACGCTGCCAATTGGGTATGGTGGAGAGTGGAGCTATGACCAAAAAGGGTCCACGTATGCCATACTCATACACGGAATGCACAAACGTTAGACTTTGTATGGTCTTGCCCAAACCCATTTCATCGGCTAGGATACAATTGTGTGTATTAAACCAGGAGAATTTCAACCAATTAAGACCCTCCAGCTGATATGGACGCAGGCTATTGCCACCCTTATAGATGGGTGTTTTTTCTAGCTTCTTCCATTGCTCGGGATGTGGACGCTTGCGACTCTTCCATTCGCAACGCAGGGGGATTTTATTGAAACGTAAATATTGTTCAATTTTATCATTATCCACATCTTCCTCCAGCTCCCAGGTGCAATCCTCATAGGCTAGAGACTTCCATTTGACCAAATAATGTTTGGTGGTTTCACCATTATTTTCATCTGTGTGCACAGACATGTCCAAGACACGATCCACCTCTATGAAGTCTTGATTAAAGGGTTCCTCTTCTATGTTTTCGAAAATGTTAATTTGCTGGGATTGTTTCTGCTGGAAGCGACGTATTTTGGCCGCCACACGACGATCACCTTTGAGTAGTTCCTCCTCGGTGCGCCATTCGCAATGGAGATAGCTAAAGTTGCGATATTTGACAAAGTATTCTTCTACGTCTATAAAGACGGGCTCGGGTTTGTCTTCCTCTTTCTCTTTGGAGGGCTCTTCTTCTGCTGCTTTGGCCTGCTCGGGTTTGTCTTCCTCCTCCTTTTCTGCCTTAATTTCGTCAGGATCTACTTCCATTTTTTCCTCTATTTCAGGTTTAGCCTTTTCCTTTTCTTCCTCCTCTGGTTTTTCTTCTTTAGCTTTAGCTTCCTCCGGGACAGTTTTGTCTGTTACTTCTTCGGGTGTCTCAGTGGGGGTGGCTTCTACCACTTCCTCTGGAGTTTTTTCAGGTGTTTCCTCTATGTCCATTTTTTCTACTGCTTCTTTCTCTGGCACTTCTTCCTCAGTTTTTTCGGGCTCTGCTTTTTCTTTTACTTCTAACTCCAGTTTGGGTTCTTCTTCACTCTCGGCTGGCTTTGCAGCTTCAGTTTCTGCCTCATTTGAAGGCTTTTCATCGCCTTCCTTTATTTCTTCCTTTTCTTTTTCCTCATCTTTCTTGGGCTCTGGCGTCTTAATTTTCGGTGGTTCTGGTATTAGCTCACGTTTACCCATTCTCATGGCTAAAACCAATTGCACCACCATGCTATCCTCATCACCCGTGTTAATGTACACATAATTAGGCTTAGAGGACATGGAAGCGGCGGCTGCTGCTGCTGCAGCTGAAGCCGCCGCCGTGGCTGCTGCTGCTGCTGTTGTTTCACTCGAGCTTTGTCGTTCCTTTTCTGCGGCCGCAGCTGCCGCCTGTGCCGAGGTACTGGAGCTACTGTTCTCCATCTGACTACTTTCATCCAGGGGTAAATTGGATTTCTCCTCACCCGCTGACTGTGCTCCTGCTTCACCTTCTGCACCAGATTGTGGCTCTGTTTTTTCCACATCACTGCCTGCATTAGAATTGGCCGCATTGGTGGAGGGTTTCTTTTCCTTCTTAACAGGCGAGGCCACCAATAAGGAGTTGTCATCATCTGAGAAACGTAACATCACATCATCTATATACTTCTTACGCTGTGTGTTCCTAGAGGAACGTCGCTTATTTGAGTCCAATTCCGAGTCTGGTGGCGGTGAGGGTGGTGGAGTGCGATCTAGTGTATCATCCTCACCATCTGATTCGGGCACTATGCGTCCACGATTACGTCGTTTCTTTAAAGCCTTGGCCGAGAGTGAACCACGATTACGTCTTGCACTGCCACCCTCCTCGGAGTTGGCATTACGTGCACGACTACGTCCCGTGGAACGTTTGCGATCCCGTCGACTGGGCGTGGAGGCCGCATCGCCCGCTGAATCGGGCACCGAGTCTACCGTTTCATCACCCGCCTCGGCATCTTTGTCATCATCATTGCCACTGCGTGGTATTTTGGATACGGGTATGTCATCATAGTCGGGTGATTCGCCTTCTACACCTCCTGCTGAGGTGGTTTCTGCCTCGCCTTCTCCGGATTTGGGTCCTACTAGAGGCTTATTATCCTCCAATTCGCTACCTTCGCCTGCTTGTTCATTGCCCTCCTCTCCGTAGGGCTTGCGTCGTTTACCCACCGCACCTGTACCACGTTTACGTCCGGGTCCTTGAGTTTCGGTGGAGTTGGGATCTTGGGGATCGCGTGGTTTCTTTACCTTGGGTGTTCTATCTCGGGGCGGTTTATTAGGATCCTTGGGTGTGCGTGGCTTGCGTGGTTTTTTCTTTTTGCCACTGCCATCCGTGGAGGTATCCAGCTCATTGGCCGAGTGCACATCTTGGGAGAGATCACCCATGCCCTCGCTGTATTCTAAAATACCCACTACGCTGGTATCGCCTGCTCCTTGGGTTACACAATCCTCGGATACGGGTAACTGGCTGGCCACCACCACATTGCCACTGATATCCATTAAATCCTGTTGCTGTTGTTGCACTTTTTCACCCTTTTTGGCTCGGGGTTTACGCGGTTTATTGGTGCCCTTGCCACGTCCTCGTCCTGTGGTGCTGGACACCTGTGGACTTTCCACCATTTGTTGACTATGCAAAGCACTGGCTCCTCCATACAAGGGCGGCATGCTTTGGAAGAGTAAACATTGTGGTCCACCTGCACATTGTTCAGCCATTTCATGTTGCTGTAGAAGATTGAGTCGCTCTTGCAGGCGCATCAACTTCTCCTGATGCTGTAACTCATGTCCGGGTGGCATGCAATAGAGTTCCTGAATTTGTTGCTGTAGGGCCGCAATTTCCTGCTGATGCAACAGTGGATAGGGTGGATACATACCGCCCGCTGCGGCCGCATTAGCCGAGGCTCCCGCTGCATAGGGTGGCATCATGGTTGGCATATCATAGCCAGGATGCATGGGTGGTATACCCAAGGGTGCCATTTGCTGTGGCTGTAGCGTGGCTTGATTTAGATTTGGCAGGGATTCGTTTACATTTAATTTATCTTCGCTTAATTCATCCACTCCACATTTAATATCATCCACTCCCGCTCCTAGAGTGGACAGCTCCTCCAATTGAGTTTGCTCTAGCTCTTCCGATAAAGGCTTCAGTTCTAAATCCTCCTGTGGCACCGCAGCCACCACCACCGGCGTTAGCTCTGTTATTTCGGGCATTTTGGATGAACTATTCTCATCTTGTGGCATATCCCTTTCCACCACCTCCTGCTGCTGCTGCTGCTGCTCAATGGCCACACTTTTTTCAAATTCTGTATTCGATGACTGGGAATTACTGTCCAGCAGAGCGGCGGCAGCTGAAGCTGCATTTGAGGCTACCACCGCCACGGCGGCACTTGTTGATGACATGGAATTATTATCAAATAAACCAACCACATCGCCAGCAGCACTGCCCACACCCACATGCTGGGTAGAGGATTCGGAATTGCCACCATGTGATGTGGTATCCATTAGCAATTGTTGCTGATTGTTGCTACTATTGACACTGCTCTGGGAATTGCTGTCATGCACTGAAGTGGGTTGATTATTGACAATGCTATTGGTGCTGCTGTTGCTGCTGCTATTGTTGCTATCATTGGCGGCCACGGCCAAAGTGGAGGAATCATTCGAATTGGCCGTTTCATTGAGTATGCTGCTCAAATGATGAGAGGGTGGTGGCGGTTGCTGCACCTGTTGTGGCTGCTGCTGCTGCTGTGGTGCAGGCTGCTGCTGCACCTGTTGTGGCTGCTGTGGTGCAGGCTGCTGCTGCGGCGGCTGCTGTTGTTGCAGTTGACTTGGTATGGGTGAGCTGACCTGTGCTGCTGGTGAAGCTTGACTATCACTTAGTATGTTAGCAAAAGGATCAAATTGTTGTTGTTGTTGTGTGGCTGCCTGAGTTTGAGCTTGCTGGGATTGATTGTAAGTGGGCAAATGTTGTTGCTGTTGTTGCGGCTGATGTTGCTGCTGCTGATGATGCGGCGACTGTTGCTGTTGTTGTTGCTGATGTATGGGCGATTGATGTTGCAGTTGTTGATGATGCGGCGAGGCTAGCGTGGGCTGTTGCTGTGCTGCACTGGCTGTTTCCATGGTGGGTTGTATCAGATGATGCATGCTTGGCAGGCTCTGCTGATGCAAAGGTGAGGAGGACAAGGCTGACAGCTGCTGGGGTTGCTGTTGTTGCTGATTGCTATTGCTGCTGCCTCCTCCTACTATATCATTGATGGAATGCTGCAGTTGATCATTGAGTGATTGCTGTTGTTGCTGCTGCTGCTGTTGATGTTGCTGCTGTTGTTGTGTTTGTTGAACTGGCGGTTGTTGGGTGGGTACCACCACAGGTGGTGCCACCACCGGCTGTGGTTGTGGCTGCGGCTGCTGTTGACTCATGGCCTGACCATACATGCTCAATTGTTGCTGATGATGTTGCTGTTGTGCCTGCAACATGGCCGAGGGCTGCTGCTGTTGTTGTTGTTGCTGCTGCTGCTGCAGTGCTGCCATATGCTGAGGTGCACCCCATTGCTGATGATGCTGCTGCTGTTGGGGTGAGGGTGAGACGGGCATTCTGGGCCCCACCACTGCACTACGATAGGCCGAGGGATAATCCATAGGTGGCAGACCATGTGCCTGGCTGGGCATTACCATTTGTTCTAGCGCTTGCAAAGTATTCACCGGAGCTGGTACACTGCTGGGTGGCACCACTGGCACTACCGGTACTTTGGCATTGCCTCCTGCCACGCCTACCGCACTTGTGGGCGGCTGGGGACGTGGCGAGGGTAGACCCACCATTCCCTGTATGCTATGCTGGGTGGGCTGTGGTTGTTGTTGCTGCTGCTGTTGTTGCGCCTGCTGCTGGCTGGCTTGTGGTGGCGGTTTGGCAGGCGATACGCCCACGGGGCGCGGTGACATTTGAGGATGTGGCGACATGGTGGGCGGACGCGGTGACATTTGCGGTGAGAGTTGTGGGAAAGGTGCTCGATACTGTGGCGAGGCCGCTGCTTGTTGATGCTTGCTCGTGGACATGTAGGGAGGAGCTGCCTGCTGTTGCTGTTGGGCCTGTTGTTGCTGCTGCTGTTGATGGTGGCTGCCATAGCTGGGCGGCATGCCCATATGTGGAGGCGGTAGACCAGCTCCTGGCAGTTGCTGCTGCTGCTGCATGAGAGCCACATGATTGGGTTGCTGTTGCTGCTGCTGTTGTTGCTGTTGGGCTTGCTGCTGGGATTGGAGTTGTTGCTGATGTTGCTGCGCAGCCTGCTGCTGCTGCGCAGTTAAATGATGCGTGGGTGGCGCTGCACTTGGCACATGTTGACCATAGGCAGACGCCTGATCCAATCCTGCATGTCCATAACCCACATGTTGGGGCGCTCCACGTCCGGGCTGATGTTGCATGGGACTGCCGTAGGGACTGTGCGCATAGGCCTGCGGAGCTGCCGGCTGGCCAGCCTGTGTGGGTGCCCCGGGATACAACGGATGCTGGCCCGGAGCCTGGGGATAATGCTGCGGCAGTCGAGCCTGCTGCTGACTCTGCTGCTGCTGCTGTTGTTGTTGTTGCTGCTGTTGTTGCTGCTGGGGCGTGGGTGGTTGTTGCTGCTGCTGTTGTTGTTGCTGTTGCGGTGCCAGACTCCCATAGCCCGCCATCATGCTCTGTTGGGCTCCATAGGGTGCCACCAGCTTCTGCTGTTCCTGTTGTCCATAGGCGGGCATGTGTTGTCGATACGCACTGGCCTGACTCTGGCGCTGCTGTTGAGTGGGCGGTGCTGCCTGAGGATGCCCATAGGCTCCTAGGCCCGCACCCGGATACGCTGCCGCCTGACCGGGCACGGCTGAGGGTGCTGCTCCCCAGCCGCTTAAATCGGCCATCCCAACGCCAACTCCCATACTGGCCGCATGCTGATCGGCGGCCCCCAACCCGTACAGATTCTCCGCCGTTGGCTGGTACGATGGATATTGTGGCTGTTGCTGTAACGGATGAGGGGCTCGATGTCGCGGCGGATAACCGCCAGGTGGGCCCATCGCCCTGGGATTGGCCGCTGCGGCGGCTGCTGCGGCGGCGGCCGCATCATAACGGTAATAGGGATCTCTGCAAGGGGATAAAGCGAAATTAGTCAAAGTACTTGAATAATGAAAGATTTCTACACTGGAGTAAAACTGTGATATGAAGAGTCTAACTATAACTGCGGAAACGTGGAGGAAGCTGACTCAGTCCATCAGTATTTTACTTAATCCCATGATAAATTAATTAATCTTTCTATCAACCGTGCGCCCATTTTTACTGCGATTTAGTACTAGAGTTTTGGACCAGATTGGACTCAAAATCAAACAATTTTCCAAAGTCCAAATGAGAGCACTGCTCGGTATATCTTGCCTTTTCTTTAACTTATGTAGACTCCCTTTCTCAAGGCTGACACTATAAAACTTTCCCTTCTTCTTCTTTGGGTCTTCACCTATTATTTGCGCTTGCTTTGAATTCACCCCAAGTTTTGCCGATACTTCGAGCTTCTCTATCGAAGGTCCTTCTCCTGGTCTCTCTGATGCCCGATTAATCCCATCTAAAGGGTTCCATTCTATAGCCATTTTTCCAATACAAACTTTTCCTACAAGATAATTTCATTCCCCACGTTACGATAAAAATATATTTTTGATACTTTGGATCAGAGTTGTTTAAATTCCCAAATCAATATTTCAAAATCGAGTTTCATTTAGTTTTCTTTCTCTTTGTACAATAATCAATTTATTTTTATTCCACCCACGAAAGCAAGCAAAACATTTCAAATCGAAAATCTTTCTCATTTTTACTGCCTGATAAGGAATTCAATTTCACTTTCGACAAATTAGTGTAGAAATGATATTGAGATAAGGAATAAAAATTTGAAATATACATAAAACCTTCAAGCAGACTTTGGGGGTGCGTGTTTAGCCCAGGTCGGTTCTAATCTGATTACTAATTCGTTCTACTGAAGTTAAGAAAGCGCTGCGCTGCAGCTGTGTGCCCCCACTGCGAAATATCCTATACACTTGATGTTGTGTGTTGTCATACGAATACGAGGAGGCGGCGGCAGTTTTGTGATCTTAAGTCACACACTACACTACTGTCCCCCTTATGCTCACCTGCTGAAAGCATTTTACTTCCTTAACTTCCGAGTTTTTTTACCGATCTTTTTGGACGTTTGTCTAAGTTAATATATTTTAAGTCACAAGGTTCTAATTTTAAAATTGTGACAAACCGTTTCATGTTACATGTTATGTATGTATTTACTATATATAGGGTCGGAAATGTCTTCTTCTATCTGTTACATATGTAAAATTTGCACAACTTCATGATACCCTTTTTTAATGGGAACAGGTGAATCAAAAACAAATAATTAAATGGATCCTGTTACATTGTATATCTGCAAGATCTGCTTTTATTTATAATAAAGCGCACGACTTTTGAAATAAGCTGCCTAAGCCATGTCCCAAAATTATACTTTTTCAAGGAAATTTGGAAATTTTGTATTTTTTTTTTTTGATTGGTCAGTTAAAATATTTCACCATAACTTAAAAAGTGAGATACAGCCTTGTTCTCAATTTGTTTTTGAAAGTGAAATTGTTCGTGTTCTGGTAAACGAAAACGAAAGACTTTTTGCGGTTTCAAACGTTAAAACATTTCGGAATTGATGCGGAATTATATTTGAAAAGAAAGTGTCATCGAGCACAAGGCTGATAGTGAAGGAAAGGTACTAAATACGCCCACAAACTAGTGCGTCACACTATTTGACTACAATATTAATTGCTTGAGATATTGAATTTTACGTTATGAAATTAAAGATATTTTTTTTTTCCTCAATTTCTCAAGATATTTAGTCGGGATTTACACCATGAAGAAACTTCATGCAGTTTTCTTAGTAGGCGTGGAAATTAGAGGAAATCTTTCAGACCTTTTAAACAAATATTTAAAAATACATTTAAATCTTCGCCTACTAGAAAACTTCATGAAGTTTGCTTCATTATGTAATTCCCGTCTTAGACTCGGAAAATTCGAACAAAAAAAAAAAAATTGTTTTGCTTAGTAAATTATTATGATCATAAAAATACATTAATTATTCACTAAACAAGCTATCGTTCTTTGAGAACGGTCAAGATATAGAGACAGCCCACCAACTTGGGAAATTTAGACTGAAAGTTTGCTCTGATTTGTGGTCGTGCCGCTGACTTTGGCGAGTTTAAATTGCCACGAACTGTGAACAGCTGTTGCTTAGGTTTTCAGTAGTATTCAACATCGAACAAATACTGTTCAAAGTCCAACCTATACCGTTCAACGCTGTCTTTGGTGCAAAAATCGCTGACAGAGAAGAGGGACTGAAGTGCGATCTCTTTAAAGCAGCGTTTGTCAACAAAGAGTGTATTAGTGTGCGAATATAATGCGACGCAAAGCGGTTCTGACCTACTTCATCAAACGCTGGCCAGCGACTGAAAAATTGTTTGCTCTCTTGGCAAAGGGCACGGTATGCGCTCGGCTCGTGTATGTGTGATTTACCGATTGCGTTCGTCCGTCAGGAGCTATGGCTGACAAACGGTGCTTAAAAAAAAGCTTTTACAAAGGCAAAGATTCGAAATTGGGTAAATTCTGAAATGAATTACCACAGAATTCAATGAACCATAGCTTACATATATCTTCCACATATTTGTGTTTCTAAAGTCTTTGGTTATACTTCTCTTAACTTATTCCTTGCCTGCTTTCGGTAAGTG
>JAEIFT010000572.1:0-164007 GCA_018904225.1 Lordiphosa mommai
CAGATGGAATAGATGCGTCCTTTGTGTTGCCACAAATAAAAAACCAAAAATAAACGCAATGTCGACCCAATATCGGGCGCAAAATGCGGGACGAGTATTCATGTAATTGTCACGTGGTCGTGCCGGGCTTTGGGGTGAGTGGTGGGAATGGACGAGCAAATGGGCAGAATTGTTTGGGCCACGTGATTGGGAAGGAAGCTCAACTTGCGAATTGAAACATCCGCTGCAGACGTCCTTTCCGGGCCGAGAAGTAAACCAAATTGTCACCTAAAATCTCCCGCCGTTGTTGCTCTCATCCTCCTCCCACCTTTTGCCCCCGCTATACAGTTGAAAAAAAAAAAACGCTGTGCCAAATAGAGTACACTCATCCTAAGGGCTTTGATTTTAGGTTTTTTTTTTATTGATTACAGTGTTCTATCGGAATGCACTTAACAATTTTTATGTTCTCACAGTTTCCTTTTCAGGAATATATAAGGATTGATTTGAGTTATCTAAGGTCGAAAATTAAAAACAATATTTTGGAAATTAATTTGGGAAAGCAAACGAAGTTTTAAAGACTTTTGAACCCAAACGAGATTTTGAAATTTTCCCAAGAGTAATTTAAAATTTTCCAAAATTTCGGGACAAATGTTTAAGATGAGTATTTATTGTGCTTAAACCAAGTTTTTTTCTTAACCAGGATGTTCTAAATGAAGATAAAGTATTCTTGTTCTTAAAATGAGAATTTAGTACTTGGATCAATTATTTTCGTACTTAAATTAAGAATTCGTACGTGGATCAAATATTTACGTTCTTAAATCAAGAAATTTCTGTTTTAGAATCAAGTATCTGAACTAAAAATAAGAATCTGATGTGGATCAAATATTTTCGTAGTTGAAACGAGAAATTTCGTACTTCGAGAAAGAATTTTCGTACCTAAAATGATCATTTTGTACTTTGTTAAAGTATTTGCGTGCTTAAAATGATAAGTTAGTGCTTGGATCAATAATTTTCTTACTTAAACTGAGAAATCCGTAACGGAATCAAATATTTTCGTTCCTCAAATGAAAAATATTGTTTTTCGATCAAATCTTTTTGTAACTAAAAATAAGGAATTCTGTAAGTGGATCAAATATTTCGTAATTAAAACGAGAATTTTCGTACTTAAACTGATAATTTTGGGCTAGGCTTAAGTATTTTCTTGCTAACAATAAGGAGTTATTGTTCTCTGATAAAATATTTTCGTACTGTAGATAACAATTTAGTAGTTGGATCAAATATTTTCGTACTTAATATAAGAATTTAGTACTTGCATCTAGTATTTTCGTACTTTATATGTGAATTTTGTGCTTGGCTCAAAGTATTTTCTTGCTTATAATAAGGAGTTACTGTACTCGGATCAAGTATTTTTGTACTTAATCAAGAATTTTGTACTTTCGTACTTAAAATGAGAATTTTGTGCTTGACTCTATTATTTTCGTACCTCTAAAAATGATAATTTTGTGCTTGGATTAGGTATTTTCGTGCTTAAAATAATAATTTTGTACTTGGATCAAGTATTTTCTTACTTGAAATTACTATTTTGTAATTGGATCAAATAGGTTCGTTATTAATTAAAGAATTTTATACTTGCATCAAGAGATTTCGTACTGAAAATGGGGAATTCTAAACTTAGATAAATTATTTTTGTTTTAAATTAGAACTTTGTACTTGGATCAATTATTTTCTTACTTAAATGGAGAACTCTATGTGGATAAAATATTAACGATCTTAAAATGAAAATTTCGATTTTAAATCAAGTATTTTCGTGCTTAAAATATGGATTCTGTACGTGGATCAAGTATTTTCGTACTTGAAATGACAATTTGGTAATTGGATTAACTATTTTCGTACTTAATATAAGAATTTTGTACTTGCATTAGGTGTTTTTCGTACTTAAAATGAGAATTTTGTGCTGGACTCAATTATTTTCGTATCTAAAATGATAAATTTGTATTGGGATTAAGTATTTTCGTGATTTAAATAAGGACTTATTGTACTTGAAGCAAGTATTTTCATTTTTAAAATGAAAGTTTTGAACTTGGACCAAGTATGTTCCTAATTGAAATGACAGTTTTGTAATTGTATCAAATATTTTCGTTCTTAATCTAAGAATTTTTTACTTGCATTAAGTATTTTCGTACCTAAAATGATAATTATGTACTTGGATCAAGTATTTTTGCATAATTTTGTTCTTAGTGTAAGTATTTTCGTTCTTAAAATGTTAATTTTGTGCTTGGCTCAAGTATTTTCGTGCTTAAACTTATAATTTTGTTCTAAGTTTAAATATTTTCGTACTTAAAATGATAATTTCGTGCTTTCGTGATTAAAATGTGGACTTATAGTACTTGGATTAAGTATTTTCGTATTTAAAATGAGAGTTTTTTATTTGGATCAAGTATGTTCGTATTTGAAATGACAATTGTGTATTTAATTCAAATATTTTCGTATAATTCAAGAATTTTGTATTTGCATTAAGTATTTTCGTACTTAAAATTATCATTTGTATTTGGAGCAAGTATTTGCGAACTTGAAATGACAATTTGGTAATTGGATCAATTATTTTCGTACTTAATATAAGAATTTTGTTCTAGCAAAAATGAGAATTTGTGCTTGACTCAAGTATTTTCTTACCCAAAATGATAATTCTGAAGTTGGATCAAGTATTTTCGTGCTTAAAATGAGAATTTGGTGCTAGATTCAAGTATTTTCGAACTTGAATAGACAATTTGGTAATTGGATCAAATATGTTTGTACTTAAAATGAGAACTTATTGTACTTGGGTCAAATAATTTCATACTTAATATAAGAATTTTGTTCCAACATGAAGTATATACGTACTAAGAATGAGAATTTTGTGCTTGACTCAAGTACTTTCGTACTTAAAATGTTAATTTTGAACTTGGATCAAGTATTTTCATACTTAATATAAGAATTTTGTTCCAACATAAAGTATTTACGTGATAAAAATGAGAATTTTGTGCTTGACTCAAGTATTTTCGTACTTAAAATGTTAACATTGAACTTGGATCAAGTATTCTCGTACTTAATATAAGAATTTTGTGCTTGTATCAAGTATTTTCATGCTAGGCATGCCATTTGACTTTTTTTTGCCGAGTGTAGCTGTAGCTGACATTTGTCACCCTCCGGCTACGGCAACTGTCTACCCACTCCACCCACAGCAGCAGGCAGTTTGAGAGCCACTGACCTACCTACTAAGTACAAAAAAGCACACACACACACCGACAGAATCTCTTCATTGTTGGCTGCTGTGGTTGTTGTTGTTGTTGTTGCTGTTAGTACCACAAAAAAATGTTTGACTGGCGCCACTTGAATAACTTGCGGACATCGGGACGGTCGGTATATGTAGGGGTCCCCTGGCTGGCGCTTTTGCTAAAATAAAGACGATCCAATCCAACCAAAAACTAAAAATCGAACGAGTGCACACTTAAATGCAAAAGGACATGAAAAGAACACGACTTAAGGATTGCCCCGTCGTCGTCATCGACGGGGTCGTTTCTCTTTTATGTATTTTTCTGTTTGGCTGCCAACGCGCTTTTGTTTTAAAGCTGAATCGAGCGAGAGTCGGGAGTCGAAGTCGTTGTTCCTGGTTGTTTGCTGTTTAGGTATTGAAGCGACCGCCGACCCGTTTGATCAGAAGCCGATGCCGCCAAGTTATGTGGCCTGGGCCACTACTTGAGCAGGCGCCACCAAGCGACGGGAATGCCTGGGCTTTGTGTGTGTGTGTGTTGTGTGTGTGTGTGTTGGTGTTGGCGCTAAGCAACCCAGGGCCAATTGGCGTCAGGCTTGGTACTTCTTGGTTTTGTATGTATGTGACGGCACTTGCCGCCGTAAATCAAATAGCCGCCAAAAAGAGCAAAAAAAACCTAGGCGGTGGTCCCCGGGACTCCTACAAAATCTGTCGGCATATTTCTTGTTTTCATTATTTCATTATTTCTGTATTTTTTTTTTCATTTTGGCAATTTATTATACACATATTTATTTTTTTTCTCCTGCTTTTATGATTATTAAGCAGAGCTGTAAAACTTGTAAAGCCACACAGTGCTTGTCAAACTTATTTTTAAAAATATGGACAAAATTTTCTCAATTGATTTCCTAATTTTATGATTATTAACAGAGCTGGTAAAACTGTAAGGTCAAACAGTGCTTGTCAAACTTATTTTTAAAATATGGAAAAAATTTCTCAATTGATTTTCTGCTTTTATGATTATTAAGCAGAGCTGGTAAAACTGTAAAGCCACACAGTGCTTGTCAAACTTATTTTTAAAATATGGAAAAAAAATTTTCTCAATTGATTTCCTGCTTTTATGATGATTAAGAGAGCTGGTTAAACTGTAAAGCCACACAGTGCTTGTCAAACTTATTTTTAAAATATGGAAAAATGTCTCAATTGATTTCCTGCTTTTATGAGTATTAAGCAGAGCTGGTAAAACTCTGTATCCACACAGTACTTGTCAAACTTATTATTAAATATGGAAAAAAAATTCTCAATTGATTTCCTGCTTTTATGATTATTAAGCAGAGCTGGTAAAACTGTAAAGCCACACAGTGCTTGTCAAACTTATTTTTAAAATATGGAAAAAATTTCTCAATTGATTTCCTGCTTTTATGATTATTAAGCAGAGCTGGTAAAACTGTAAACCCACACAGTGCTTGTCAAACTTATTTTAAAAAAGAACTTTATGATATAAAAAATTTCTCAATTGATTTCCTGCTTTTATGATTATTAAGCAGAGCTGGTCAAACTGTAAAGCCACACAGTGCTTGTCAAACTTATTTTGAAAATATTGAAAAAAAATGTTCTCATTTGATCTCCGTGTGTCACTTCTTCCCAGCATCAAGTGCCAGCAGCAACGGGGCCACCCCAACAAGTTGACCTGACCATTTGCCACCCCTCTGACCAGAGCCTGGACCCAATCTAGTCCCCCCCCCCGCACACCCTTTGTCATTCTCATCGCATACGAAATGTAAATATTTAATTTTGAAACAGTGTAACTAAAGGGATTTGAAACGCGCGTGGCCGTCAGCCAAAAAAGTTGAAGGGGGAGAGGGGGAAACGGAAATCAACGGAACCCGCAGGATTCGTTACGGTCCATTCCCTGGCCTCGTTGTGACATGTGAAAAGTTGCTTGGTGTTTCCTTCTGCTTTTTTATTTGTCTTGTTTCTTTTTTTTTTTTTTTTTTTTTGTTGGCATTTTGCATGCCGCTTACAAGTTGGCCTGCCCACGCCAGGACACATAACAAATGACATGTGTTCGTGTCCTGGCTACTGCATCTCCTTCTTGTTCTTTTCTTTTATGGCAAAATAATATCGAGATAAGCCCAGGCATTACGCAAAAGCCAGCTGCTGCGGGCTTGTGTCCAGCGGTCGTCCCCGGGGCGTGCTTGCTTCTTGGACCTCTCTTCGCCATAGGTGGGCGGAATTTTTGGTTCTCAATTTTGTGATTTTAAATTGTTCAACTTTTTAATCGATTGATTGCTGCGTGTTTCAGTTTTTTTTTGCTTGTCGGACTATGCGGGACAGAGAAGTGTGTGGGGGGGGGGAGGGTGGCCCAGCCTGTTGCCCGGATAAGATCAAATGGCAAATTGGCTTCGGGTGGCTGGAGAAAAGTTTAACACAAACTAGAAAATAAAACCGTTTAAGAAGGTTTCATTTACTTTGAAGGAAATAACCATTTTGGGAGTCTAGATCCTTTAGACGCAGCAATCACGCTAAAGACTCCTTAAGATGTTAGAAACATCTTTTGGTCCTTTTAAGTATAAACTCGACTGATTTCTCATCTCCTTAGCACTGTTGTAAAAATACTAAATATGTACACATACCTTGGAACGGCCTTAAGACCGTCGATTTGCGCCGCAGTCGCGACCGCGTCGCGCACACGCGATGTTAATACTTGCAAGGAGGAGGTCAAGTAAAAGGTACACAAAATTACTATCTACAAATATCAAGATACAAATGCTGGGTACAAATGCCTAGGTACACATATCTAGATGCGAAAACTAAGGTATTAATACATAGGTACAAATACCGAGGTAAAATTTCTTCGTACAATTACCTAGGTACATTTTCTAAGTACAAATACCTAGATAAATTTCTAGGTACAATCATCTGGGTACAAAGATCTAGGTGCAAATACCGAAGTAAAGTTTTTAGGTACAAAAACCTTGGTACAAATACCGAGGTGAATTTTCTAGGTACAAATATCTAGATGCGAATTTTAAGGTATTAATACATACGTACAAATTCCAAGGAACAAATACAGAGGTCAAATTTCTAGGTACAATTACCAAGGCACATTTTCTAAGTACAAACACCTAGATAAATTTCTAGGTACAATCGCCTGGGTACAAAGATCTGGGTGCAAATACCGAAGTAAAGTTTCTAGGTACAAAAACCTTGGTACAAATACATGGATACAAATACTGAGGTGAAATTTCTGGGTACAATCATCTAAGTAAATTTCAAGAAGCCCCTAGGTACAAATATCTAGTTGCAAATACTAAGGTACAAGTACCTAATTACAAATGCCTGGGTACAAGTACCTAGTTAAAAATACCTAGATATAATTTCTATGTACAAGCACCTGGGTACAAAAATCTAGGTGCAAAAACCGAAGTAAAGTTTCTAGGTACAAAAACCTTGGTACAAATACCTAGATACACAAACCGAGGTAAAATTTCTAGGTACAAACATCTAAGTAAATTTCAAGGTAGAAGCCCCTAGGTACAAATATCTATGTGTCAATACTAAGGTACAAGTATACCTAGATACAAATGCCTGGGCACAAGTACCTAGTTACAAATACCTAGGTAAAATTTCTAAGTAAAATCACATGGGTGAATTTTACAGGTACAAATAACTAGGTAAATTTCTAGGTACAAGCACGTAGGTACAAATACCTAAGTACTTATATGTGGGTGCAAATACTAAGGAACAAATTTTTAGGTATAAATACAAAAGTACAATACATATTGACAATACATAGGCAAAATTTCTAGGTACAAACACCTAGATGAATTTTCTAGGTACAAATACCTAGGTAAATTTGTTGGTACAAATATCTAAGTATAAATATCTAGGTGCAAATACTAAGGTACTAATACTGAGGTAAAAATACTTCGGTACAAATACAGAGGTAACATTTCTAGGTAATAAGATCTATGTAAATTTCTAGGTGCAAATACCCAAGTACAAATATCTATGTGCCAATACATAGGTACAAATGCCTACATACAAATATTGAAGTTAAACTTCTAGGTAAATTTTATAGGTACAAGCACCTTAGTACAAATATCTAGGTGCCAACACATAGGTACAAATACCTATATTTGCAAATATTGAAGAAAAACTTCTAGGTACAAACACCTAGGTAAATTTTATAGGTACAAGCACCTTAGTACAAATATCTAGGTGCAAATGCTAAGGTACAAATACCTAGTTACAAATACCTTCGTAAAATTTCTAGGTACAAACACCCAGGTAAATTTTTAAGGTACAAATACTAAGGTGGAAATACTTAGAAACAAATACCCTTAGGTTGATTTCTAGATACAAATACCTAGGTTGATAACTAGGTACAAATACCTAGGTACTTATATCTAGGTACAAATACTATTACTTAAGAACAAATACAAAATTACAAATTCCTTGGTACTTCCTAAAAGTGATTGAAAAAGTACAAATTTGTGTACCTAGGTAAGGTACAAGTTCCAAAAATATATCCAGATTAGTTAAAAGGTAACCTTATTTTTCGATGCCTAGGTAAAGGTGCAAAAAATATACTTTTTAATAAGACGTTTTTAGGTAATGAAATGCACATTAAAATGTAACTTCATAACAATTTTTGTTTACCAGGGCTACAAGCCGGTCCGGAACCGAACCCCAAAAAAACGGATTCGGTTCTGGTCGAAATACTTTAATTTTTGACCCCTTGAACCTGAACCCAATAATAAGTAATTTTACAAACGAAATAAATTCCTAAAGGGATTATTTAAAATTAAACTTTAAAGAGTCACAGATTTGAGTTTGTTAGGGAGTTGCCGAAAATAAAATTTTGAACTTTCAATTACTTTTCGTTCTTTCGATATGGCATTGCAATTCCGAACTTGTTTTAATCTATTTGATTTTTAGGTAGAATCCGTATTTGAAATGAGACTCTTCGGATTGATACAAGAATTTTAGAACTCTTTTAATCCTTCGTTATTGTTTTAGGTACAATCAAGGTCGGGACCACATCAAATTTCTCTAACCAAATGATTATTGTCATCTAAATGAAATGTTTATATTAATTTAATTTTATTTAAACCAATTGAAAGGCCGGGATCTAGAAACCGGCCTTCGAAACGAACCCAAAGATTCCTCACGGGTTCGAACCTTCGAAACGAACCTCCTCCAAAATTTTTGAGGTTTGCGGTCTTGATTTTTACATTGATTTGAAATAATCTAAAAAGAAGGTAAAAAAAAACTGTAACATTTTGATTTTATACATAACTTATAAAAACATTACACACATGTTCATACTTTAGTACAGATTCGTCAGGTTTTTACTAAAACTATTCTGGATCAGCGTTCATAACCGAAACGAGAGTTGATCTCAGAACTTGTAAGAGTTCGAGCCTTAAATTGTTGCATGCTGAGATCAAGTTTGTTTTCCTCATAAGCATTCTAAGCTCATTTCAATAAAAACGGACAAAAAACACGGAAGTTATGCTGTCACTTTTACCAGGGGAAAGGGGAAACACAAACGACTTCTACCAATTTAGGGGAACTCCAACTGGAAACAATGAATCGTTCATCAATTAGACCCAGGCGAATTGTTCTAAGCTCTCTAGAAATCCTTGGGAATGGGATGACTTCCCCCTCCCCCTCCCCCTCTGCACTCTATCAATTTCATATATATATATATATCTCAACAATTGTGGTTACAGATTGAGATTCATCTTCACCCAGCTGGTTAGGGGGGTTGATTTTTGTTCATAATTTGTTTGTCTCTTTTGGCATTTAGTTACGGTTTTATGGTTAACATTTATTTTATGGCCATGGCAAATCTGCTGCAGGTGGTGGGATCCAATTTTGATATAGGATTTTATTGATGGGCAGCGATTTGTGTGTTAGTTGCGCCAAATGTCAATTATTTATGCTTGGTGCAGCAAAACCCAGAATTGACACTGACTTTTGATTAAATCAAAACGCAGCGTCGTATGGGAAAGGGGGAGCGGATGAAGGAGGAACTGCATAGAGAATTATTGGCCTATAAACTAATCGCATAATTGCACAAAAGTAATTATCCTTGGGCTCATCCTTATCCTCGGGCCGCTTTTGTGTACACATTTCCTTCTGCCTCTTATCCTTTGCGGCCCTATGATTTTTCCAGCTAGCTGACGAACTATGGCAACTCATGCGCCTCGCTGCACGCCGCAAAGGAAGTGCCAGGACAAGGCACAACAGAAAAAGAAGAAAAAAAAAAAGAAAAAGGACTCTGGCAAAACAGTTGGAAAAATACGCGTCTTTTGTTTTGCAAAAATTAAAATCAAGCTGTTGATAGCAATCACACACTTGAGGTAACTGAAGTGATGGATGGGCCGAGGCCACTCACTGCCTGCCTGTGGATGAGGAGGGAGGGGGATGTATGCATCACTAGCAACGCCATCATATGAATCGACTATTTCCGGCTGCAGCCAGTAGTCGCCATTTCTGGTTCTCCGTTTGCATTTCTCTCTGTTGTTGTTGTTTTCCTTTCTTTTTGTGTTTGTTGTTGGGTTGACATCCTGAAGAGCCAGCCAGCCTGTTGTTGGTTGGTTGGTTGAACGTGCTCTAATTAACTGAAGCACCGATGGCTGTACACAGATAAGCACTAAACGATCCCCCCCAGACAAATACATATATCACTCACAGAAAGGACGCAGGGCTAATCCTCAATTGGTGGCTTCTCTCTAACTAAACAGATTTGTAGTCCCTTTGCCAAATTATTTTGCTAAATCGTAGGATAATTTATTTAAAAGGCAAGTGAAGATCAGAGAGCTGGGAAAGAGCAGCTGAAGTAAAGATAACAAAAATCTAATAAACCAAACTTACCAGATAGATACAAAAGGAAAGAAGGCAAAATAAGATTAGTTGAAGAAGTAAAGAAAGGATTTTTAAAAGAAGAAAGAAAGAACAAAATCAGAGAAAGAAATTGTTTAAAAAAAAGTGGAACATAAAAATGGGTGCAGAGAGAGATAGAAGATAGAAGAATAAAAAAATTGGGATGAAAAAAAACGGAAAGGGACAAGGAAGAAAAAAAGAATGACGACGGGAGAGAGCAAAGGGAGGAAGGAAAAAGGAAGAATGAACTATAATTTGTGAAAATAATAGTCAAAGAAATCCAAAAGCAGCTAAGAAAGAGTCAAAAAATCGATCCAATTATATATATATATGAAGCAATAAAATCAAAACAATAATATAAAAATAAAATTAAAATTAAAAAGATTTAAAAAAAAATAAAAATTTAAAAAAATAAAAAAAAAAATAAAAAAAAAATAATAAAAAAGAACTCAAAGAGAAGAAAAAGGAAGAAGAAACTATTAAATTATATCAAGGAGTAATAAAAAATATTAAAAAAAAATTTTTTTTAAATATTAAAAAAAAATTTATAAAAAAAAAACTAAATAAAAAAAATTAATTTAAAAATTAAAAAAAAAAAAGCTCAAAGAGAGGAAAAAAGGAAGAATGAACTATAATTGGTGAAAATAATAGTTAAAGAAATCCAAAAGCCGCTAAGAAAGAGTCAAAGAATCGCCCCAATTATATATATGAAGCAATAAAATCAAAATAATAATAAAAAAAAAATGTAAAATTAAAAGATTTAAAAAAAAATTTCAAAAAAAAAATAATAATTTAAAAAAGTACTCAAAGAGAGGAAAAAGGAAGAAGAAACTATTAAATTATATCAAGGAGTAATAAAAAAAAAAAAAAATGTAAAAAAAAATGTAATAGGTAAAAAAAATAGTAAAAAAAATGTAAAAAAATTTAACAAAAAAATTTAACAAAAAAAAATTTAAAAAGAAAAAAATAAAAAATAAATAAATAAAATAAAAACTACATAAAAAAAATAAAAACTACATAAAAAAATAAAAACTACATAAAAAAATAAAAACTAAATAAAAAAAATAATCAAAAATTTAAAAAAAAACTCAAAGAGAGGAAAAAAGGAAGATAAAACTATAATTTGTCGAAAAATAAGTATAAGAAAGCAATAAGCAGCCAAATAAGAATCAAAGAGTAACCCCCAATTTATATATATTATATCAAGAAAAAAAAAAATACAAAATTTTGTAAAGAAGGGATTAACCAGAAGGCTTACCCAGTTGATTTACTAGTTTATTTTATTTTATTGGTATTCTAGCCCAGCGCGACAAGTACATTGAAACTTATAAATTAATGCGCCGTCCTACGATTTGCTAAGGCAAATGTCTTATCCGCTGCACCTTTTCCCTATAACCACTCTTCAAGCAGTTCTTGATGCTCAAATTCAAAATTGTTTGACAAAAAAACAATCGTGATTTTACGAATTCGGGCCAAATCGGGCAAAAACCAACTAGACTATCGTATAGCGGAAAACTTTAATAAACAATATGGCATTCTACAGAGATGACAATCTACCAAACATTTACTTTAATATCTACCATAAAGAATTTTTTATCCCGTACCGATCTCAATAGCAAATTTTTACTTTAATTCCCAACAATCCCGGAGATTTTGAAAAATTTGCTAGTTCCGATCGCGATCCCACCTTTTGGTGATTCGGAACTTAAATCTACATTACTCTTCTTAATCGATTCGGATCCCAATTTTTCAACTTAGACCCAATCCCATGTTGACACAAATTTGTTTAACTAAATTTCAGTTTCATCCTAAGATTTTTTAGCCATAATTTCCGACCTCAGATTTTCCGTAGCGTTCTGATACCGTCGAACCCCGAACTCAATCCCGTTCTTAAGTTTTATATTTAATCTCTTCCCGATTGTCAATTCCAATTCCACAAATTTAATTTTAAAATCCATTCCGAAACTTTCAGAATATTTTAAAATCTTTCTTAACCCCCTCGCGTCTTTCTGATCCAGTTCTTTTCGCACTGTCCAGAATCCGTTCTGGTATTTTCAATAGAATCCCCTCCAGTATCAAGTATTATAAAACCTTTTCTGTCCCGATTTGTAGGGTCGTAACATAGATTTTATAAATAACTCTCCCTGTCTTCTCTTTTTAAAATGCTTTTCATGGCTCTTACTTCACAGCTGGTGCCAATAGCTAGTGAAGGTGACCGAAAAAAAATTTTTTTTTTAGATGTTTCAAGGCGGGATCAAACCCAGGCCTATTGCATAGTATGCAATCGCCTTTTCTTTAGAGGTCGTCGTGCTATACAATATTCGCAACCGAATTCGTTCATCATGAAAATTTAGAAAATATGCGGTGAGTCTAGCGAATTTCCTGCGAACCCCAAGCTTCTTGAGTATTTTGAAATTTAAGCTTAAGGTTACGTTTTACTTATTCAAATTACCCCATTTTTATTTTTTGGCGACCGTGACTTAAATTTTTTTTTTTTGCAATTTTTAGTCAATCAATACTATAAAGATCCTCAAAGCAATGCCAGCCTAGTTGAAGCCTTGAACTAACATTGAAGATCGTGTGGACTGCACTGAAGGCCTTAATCATTAAAACTGTTAGCCAAGTCAGATTAGTGTCGTACCGCATTCGCGCCCCTCCCCCCCTCTCCTACGCTAGTTTTTCTTTCCTCCCGCCAAACGTTGTGCGCCCAATTAGCCAGAGGCTGGAAAATGAAATCATTTCTCACCGTGCTAGCCGGGTGTACTCGAACTGCGACTGCAGTGTAATTAATTGCTGTTTGGTTTTAAGTATCACTCCAAACCGTAATAAGTAAGCACACATTTCTAAGCGAGGAAGATAGAGAGAGGGAGAGGGAGAGAGATCCCGAACGCGCATACTTTCTAAAGCAATTATCGAATGCCAGCGTGTCAGGCGAAAGAGACTCAAGGCGAACAGGGAACGGGCAGATCGACGCCCTGGCGTCGCCATCGTCAATTGCACCATGGACTTGCTTGTAGTTTCATGACGCCAACAACGCCTCATCGTGTTTGGTTAGCCGCCGTCAGAGCCGCCACCGATGCGACGCGAGGCGACGACGACGACGACGCCGCCGCCGCCGCCGCCATGGGTTTTGGGCCAAGTCGTGTTTTGCAAATATTTCCTACGCATGCCCAAGACCAGGTATAGCCCCCCCTCTATCCCCCACCCAAATTGGCCTTGAGGCAATGATTGGCTGCCGCTGCTGCTGCTGCTGCTGCTACCACAACCTGGTGGTGCTCCATCCAGCCTCGTCTTGTCTCGTTTCGTTTTGTTGTGTTGCTGTGCGCACGCGTATCTTTCTCTTTCGTAGAGCTTTCGGCTTAGGTGTGTGTGCATGTGTGTGTGTGTGTGTGTTGAGGCGTTGATGGCGATGGCGCTGAAGCTGGCGCGCATGCGCAACGCAAACCACAAAAATCGCATTGCCTTCTTGTAAGACATACTCGTACTTTGTTGCTTTTTTTTTTTTTTTTTTTTTTGTTGGTCTCTGTGTGTGGAGACCTCCCGCAGATAATTGCCCATCATCTCATCAAGTTCCGCCCAGCTATTTAAGCACCAGCAACAACAACAACAACAACAGCAATGAAACCCACAAAACAAGACACCAAAATGATGAACGCGACCACGCCAAGTAGAAGTAGCTGCCTTCCTCGGTCGCTCCCAGTCAAAGTTTTTGGTCTGTGTCTGGGTCTTCAGGGTGGTTTGTTTAGTTTTGAATCTCAATCTTTTGGAATCCAGGAGGTTGATTTTTTTTTTTTTTTTTTTTTTTTTAGTAAATTTGTTCTCTTCTAAATTCATAAACTCCCAAGCCTGACCCCAAACATAAGGATGATGCGACAATTGATTACTAGAGAGAATTTTTTTTTTTTTTTTTTTATTTTTTTTTTTTTTTTTAAATTAATTTTTGGGTCTTTTGAAGCGGATAATAAACGAAACTTCTAAATTCTAAACTCCCAAACCTGAACCCGAACAGAAGGAAGATGAGACAATTGATTACTAAGGAGAACGTTGTTTTTTTTTTTTTTTTTTTTTTTAGGTAATTTTTTGGGTCTTTCGAAGCGGATAACAAACGGAAACTTCTAAATTCTAGGAACTCCCAAACCCTGAACCCGAACAGAAGGAAGAGCAGGCAATTGATTACTAAGGAGAACGTTGTTTTTTTTTTTTTTTTTTTTATAGTAATTTTTGGGTCTTGAAAGCGGATAACAAACCGAAACTTCTAAATTTCTGAACTCCCAAACCTGAACCCGAACAGAAGGAAGATGAGACAATTGATTACTAAAGAGAACTTTTTTTTTTTTTTTTTTTTTTTTTTTTTTTAATTTTTGGGTCCTTTGAAGCGGATAACAAACCGAAACTTCTAAATTCTAAACTCCCAAACCTGAGAACAGAAGGAAGATGAGACAATTGATTACTAAAGAGAGAGGTATTTTTTTTTTTTTTTTTTTTTAGTAATTTTTGGTGTCTTTTAAAGCGGATAACAAACCGAAACTTCTAAATTCTAAACTCCCAAACCTGAATCCAAACAGAAGGAAGATGAGACAATTGATTACTAAAGAGAAAGTTGTTTTTTTTTTTTTTTTTTTATTAAATTCTAAACTCCCAACCCTAACCCGACAAGAAAGAGCAGACAATGACGTTGTTGGTTTTTTTTTTTTATTTTTTTTTTTTTTTTTAGTAATTTTTTGGGTCTTTTGAAGCGGATAACAAACCGAAACTTCTAAATTCTGAACTCCCAAACCTGAACAGAAGGAAGATGAGACAATTGATTACTAAAGAGAGTTTTTTTTTTTTTTTTTTTTCTAATTTTTGGGTCGTTCAAAGCGGATAACAAGCCGAAACTTCTAAATTCTAAACTCCCAAATCTGAACCCGAACAGAGGGAAGATGAGACAATTGATTACTAAAGAGAAAGTTGTTTTTTTTTAATTTTTTTTTTTTTTTTTTTTAGTAATTTTTGGGTCTTGAAGCGGATAACCACCAACCGAAACTTCTAAATTCTAAACTCCCAAACCTGAACCCGAACAGAAGGAAGAGCAGACAATTAATTACTAAAGGGAAAGTTGTTTTTTTTTTTATTTTTTTTTTTTTTTTTTTAGTAATTTTTGGGTCCCTCGAAGCGGATAACAAACCGAAACTTCTAAATTATAAACTGAATCCAAACAGAAGGAAGAGCAGGCAATTGATTACTAAGGAGAACGTTGTTTTTGTTTTTTTTTTTTTTTTTACTAATTTTTGGTCCCTCGAAGCGGATAACAAGTCGAAAATACTAAATTTAAGTACTCCTAAACCTGAAACCGATCAAAAAAGCATTCAGGCAATTGATTATCAAACAGAACGTTGATTTTTTTTGGAAGTATTTTGGTATTTAAAGTAATTTTTGGGTCTTTCGAAGCGGATAACAAACCGAAATTTATAAAATCATTAATTTCGAACCGGAACCCGAACAGAAGAAAGATCAGGCAATTGATTACTAAACAGAAGGTTCATTTTTTTGAAGTATCAAGTAATTTCAGGGTCCCTCGAGCCGGATAACAAGTCGAAACTTTTAAATTTAGGAACATCCAAATCTGAACCCGAGTAGAAGAAAGACCAGGCAATTGATTTCTTAAGAGAACATTGATTTTTGTGGAAGTATTAAGTCAATTTTGGGTCCCTCGAGTTGGATAACAAACCGAAACTTCTAAATTCTTTCGGTTTGCTAAGCCTGAACCCGAACAGAAGGTAACAGGGCTGCAAACCTACTAAAAACAGAACTGTTGCTTTGGTAAGACATTTTTCTAACAAGAAATATGAATTTTGATGATTGCTTGGGCAGCCCTCGCTTGGCGCCACCACCGTACAGCAGCTTGAGGCCGCACAGCCAGCCAACAGGCCATCAATAGCACCACCGACGACGACGATGCGACGACGACGACGACGACGACGTCGACGATCCAACCACGTTAATCGAGTCATATCGATTTTGGCGTGGTTCGTGTCTGGGACGTTTTACTTTACTTTTTTTTTTTCAGCCAGCCAGCCAGTTAACCAACCAAACAACGAGGAGGCACTTACACAGATCTCATCAGCCAGCCTCAGTCCAGACCCGACCTGACGATGGTCGCCGATCATCAACTTGGCTCCTCTAACTAAATTGAATACAATTGCGAGACGAGACGAGAGGCCCAGGCAAAATAACTGGGCAGCGGGCATACTGGGCAGACTTGGGAAACTCTGCGAGTGTATATAATGAATGAGTGTTCATCAAATTGGCGGCGACGTCGACTAATATCTCAATTCGGGGCCCCAGTGGTGGTTCAATGGACTGTCCGTGCAAGTGACCACCCACCAAGGTGGAGCACCTGCTCCACTTTTCAGCTGGCAAACAAAAGCCAAAGGCATCAAAAAAAAAAAAGAAGATGGAAAATAAAAGCAGACAACTTCTAATTGAATGCAAACATGTGACAGGCTGCTACCAACCACCCGAGCATTGTCATCCTTAGGGCCAGGAGTGGGCGTGGCTGTTTCTTATGAAACTTTCAGTCACATCATGTTTGTCATGCTGCTTCCACTTGATTTTCTTTTTGCCTAATGGGCACACTTGTCTTGAAAAAGGTGCGGGTGGAAGTGGAGGGGGGTGGGGGTGAGAGTAGCACTTGACCTGGTTTTTGCTTCCTGATTCCTAGCGGGGTGTGGGGGGAGGGGGGACAGAGGGCATATTTGGCCAAAGCTTTAGCCTACGTGTGTCACAAAGCTAATTGCTCTGGCCAAGAGAGTCCTCACAGAATAGGAGTAGAAGGCGGAGGAGCAGAGAGCGGGTAAGTTAATCACTGAAACTAACAGTTTGAGAAGCTGTTTTAGAGCTACCTAAAAAGTGCAGTTTTAGAATCACTCATTTTTACAGTTTGAGTAGCATTTTGTTGAACTTTACAGTTTTGGAAGCACTTAAAGAAAAAAAAGTAGGCAAAGACAGCTTTAGCAAACTCAACCCTCTAACCTCCCTACCTCAAAATTGCAGTTTTAGAATCACTCAGTTTTACAGTTTGAGTAGCATTTTGTTGAACTTTACAGTTTTGGAAGCACTTAAAGAAAAAAAAGTAGGCAAAGACAGCTTTAGCAAACTCAACCCTCTAACCTCCCTACCTCAAAATTACAGTTTTAGAATCACTCAGTTTTACAGTTTGAGTAGCATTTTGTTGAACTTTACAGTTTTGGAAGCACTTAAAGAAAAAAAGTAGGCAAAAGGCAGCTTTAGCAAACTCAACCCTCTAACCTACCTACATCTACCCTCTAACCAGGCCTATTCTCAGTTGACATAAAAATTATATTCTACACAATGCTTCATATGAATAGAAACACTTTTGTACAGTTTTGAAAACAGAATGCTTTTCAACAGTTGTCTTATTTATATGAAGTTTTGTGACGAAAATAAAATTTATGTCATCTGAGATCAGGCATATTATTAACAAAATGTAAAAAAAAAAATTTTTTTTTTAAATTTCACACTTGTAAAAAACAATTTTTCCCTAAGGAAAACCAAATTTTTTTCGTGTAATAGAAACATTATTGACAAGCTTTGTATTGACAGGCGTGTGAATAATTTAAATATTTTAACACAAAATATTTTACAGTCGTGTGAATAGCTAAAATAATATATCACAAAATATTTTACAGTTGTGTGTAAAAAAATTTTTTTTTATTTCTTTTGCATTTTTGAAAATTTAACGAAACCTGTCATTAAGTTAGGCATAGAAAATGCATACTGAACCCTTAACACGAACACTGGTTCACTCATTTTGAAGGGAAGGGTTAGAGTAAGACCGGCTTTACACGAGGAAGAAAACTTCATTTAGTTTGTCGAAAAGCTCTTGCTGATAGGAAAGAGGTAAAGAGAGGCAAGCTCTACACCTCTTTCCTACAAACAAAAGCTTTTGCAAAAACTTTATGAAGGTTTGCTTCATCGTGTAAATCCTGACTTAGAAAAGTCCTGGTTCAATTTTTTAAACGTTTATAGTTTCAAAAAGACTGACTAAAACTGTGCTTTCTCTTCCATCATACCAAACCATATTTCCAAATTTGTATCGAGATATTGTAGTTTGAGAGCAACTTGAAATCTTCTCAATCAAACTCTAATGATCAAGTATTTGATTCAATTTTTTCGAGTATACCCTTCCACCCACCTAATGGCAGTAATTGATAGACTTTATACAATTTAAGGTTACAAAGTTCAATCCGAATGCTCATTAACGGCTTCAGAGGTGCACATAAAATGCATGTTTTTGAAATTCATAATCGTAGGTTGTGTGTCACATTGCACCATCCTGTTTAAGGTAGATGTCGTTCGTGTCTTTTAATGGACACAATATAATGGTTTATCATGCATCTGACCCAATCAGAGTGAAGTAAGTTGGTCATATTTAACAGCTTACAGTTTGAGTAGCACTGGCACAAGCTGTAAGTAGCGCCTGAGGTCTAGTAAGAAGTGCTCTCTCTCTCTCTCTCTTTTCCAGCAGCGGTAGAAACTTTTGGGGCCGTTTTCTCATACTCAGGGTTTTTAGATCTGGGAAAATTTGTGTTGCCTACTTTAAGGACGCATTAAAAATCATACGCGGGTTCGTTGTAAACACAAGGAAAGATTTTTTAAGCGGCCTAAAAGCAGGCAACACATATTTTCTCAAAAATTACCTGGATACGAAAACCATGAAGATGAGAAAACGTCGCTTAATGCAATAAATTTATTGGATTTACAGTTTGAAAAGCAGTGCGTTTAACTATTCGTTTTATGATCATATTCACTTCGAAGGTCTCTTTCCAGATGGCATAAAAATGTATTTCGGCACAGTTGTTCATATGAATAGAAACAGTTTTGAAAGCTCTGAAAACTGAATGCTTTTGAAAAGCTGTCTTATACATATGAAGCATAGTGCCGAAATAAATTTGTATGCTATTTGAAAAGAAGTCTTAACTGCGGGGCAATAAAATGGGGGTTACAGTTTGACAAGCACTAAGCTAAACTCACAGTTTGAGAAGCACTGCTGTTGGTACCTCTTACTGTTTGAGAGGAACTTCGCAGTGTTAGGTCTATACCTCATACAGTTTGACCAGCACTGCTTGCTCTAGCCACTCAATAGATCATGTTGACGCCCCCTCCCACTGGTTTTAAGCAATCTGTACCGCAATCAAATGTTTAACTAAATGCCTCCCCCCACAGCAACAACAACAACAACAGCAACAACCGCCAGCGGTCACAGCGGGTGATTTTGGCAATAACAATAACAAAGCCAACAACAAGTCACACCTCTGGTTGGCTATGCAAATCTTTGACTGCATTTGCTTAATTTTGCATGCGGTGGGTCCCCCGGACCAAAACCAAACCAAACCGAACGACAACAATTTAATTTCCAAAAGCCATAAAAATGAAATAAAATTTTCAATTGTAGCTGGTGGGGCGTGGCAGGGTGAGGTTGACTCTGCTTGTGGCAGTGAGCAAAGTGACGCCGTCGCTGCCAATGACACTGTCATCTCATACCCCACCCACCCACTCACTCTGCCCAGAGCCATCCCTGTCGGCAGCAGCAGCAGCCAGCGGCATCATCCGCATCCGCATCCTGTTGACGCCTGCCACTGGCTGGTTGACTGGCTTTTTGGCTGACTTTCTTCTACGCTGTTGTTGTTGTTGTTGTTTTTGTTGTTGTTGTTGCTCTTGTCGTATTTTTGACTATTCATCGACCCTTTTTCCCCATTTGGCACTGGCAACCCTCTCGCGCATAAATCACCGTGACAAACTCCTCATTCACGAACCAAACAAAAAAAAAAGGCGCATACAAACACAGCTTAAGGGGTTGGCACAGTGGTTACAAAAAAACGCTGCATACTTTTGAGCTGCAGTTTAAAATTAATGAAATTAAGATACAACAAATTGTCACCTGAAGGAACGAAATCCTTGACACAAACCTAAAAAGGGTTGAGCCAGAACTTTCAGAAGGCAGCCTCAACTAAGTCAAATCAGCTTTGACCACGAGGGCAGTTTGATAAGACTGAAAAGTGCACTTCATTCTCCCAAGAAATCCCGATATAAATATCCTTTTTCATCCAATTATGACCAAATTTTACAGAGCTGTTTAATATCATCTAATATTCATAATAACTGAGTTTTAGAATGATATCATGCAAAACAAAAATGTTTTCCTTACTAAGACCCATTTCCGATCGATCGGTTCTATGACAGCTATAGGATATAGTCAACCGATTTTGACCAAATTTTGTAGAACTGTTTGAAAGCATATAATATTCATAATTCCTGAGTTTTAGAATGAAATCATGAAAAACAAAAATGTTTTCTTTACTAAGACCCATTTTCCGATCGATCGGTTCTATGACAGCTATAGGATATAGTCAACCGATATTAACTAAATTTTGTAGAACAGTTTGAAATCATATAATATTCATAATTCCTTAGTTTAAGAAGGCTATCAGGGAAAACAAAAATTTTTTTCTTACTAAGACCCATTTTCGACCGATCGGGTCTATCCCAGCTATAGGATATAGTCAACCGATTTTGACCAAATTATATAGAACTGTTTGAAAGCATATAATATATACTGAGTTAGAGAACAGAACAAATAATTCTCTAGACCCTTTGACCAGGTCTATACAGTGGATATAAACGTTTAAAAATTTTTTAAACTGTTTGAAAGCATTTTATTCTTACTAAGACCCATTTCTGATCGATGGGTTCTATGACAGCTATAGGATATAGTCAACCGATTTTGACCAAATATTAAAGAACTGTTGGAAAGCATATAATAATCATAACTCCTGAGTTTTAGAATGATATCATGATAAACAAAAATGTTTTTCTTACTAGGACCCATTTTCCGACCAATTGGTTCTATGACAGCTATAGGATATAGTCAACCGATTTTGACCAAATTTTGCAGAACTGTTTGAAAGCATATAATATTCATAATTACTGAGTTTAAGAATGATATCATGCAAAACAAAAATGTTTTTCTTACTAAGACCCATTTTCGACCGATCGGGTCTATCCCAGCTATAGGATATAGTCAACCGATTTTGACCAAATTATATAGAACTGTTTGAAAGCATATAATATTCATAATAATTGAGTTTAAGAATGATATCTTGCAAAACAAAAATATTTTTCTTACTAAGACCCATCTCCGATCGATCGGTTCTATGACAGCTATAGGATATAGTCAACCGATTTTAACCAAATTTTGCACAACTGTTTGAAAGCATATAATATTCATAATAACTGAGTTTAAGAATGAAATCATGGAAAACAAAAATGTTTTCCTTATTGGGACCTACTTCCGATCGATCGGTTCTAAGACAACTATAGCATATAGTCAACCGATTTTGACCAAATATTATGGAACTGTTGGAAAGCATATAATATTCATAATTCCTGAGTTTTAGAATGATATCAAGAAAAACAAAAATGTTTTCCTTACTAAGACCCATTTTCTCCACGATCGGTTCTATGACAGCTATAGGATATAGTCAACCGATCTTAACTAAATTTTGTAGAACTGTTTGAAAGCATATAATATTCATAATTACTAAGTTTAAGAATGTTTTTCTCACCAAGAACCATTTTCCGATCGAAATGGTTCTATAACAGCTATAGGATATAGTCAACCGATTTTGACCAAATTTTCTATATCTGTTTGAAAGCATATAATATTCATAATAACAGAGTTTAAGAATGCTACCAGGGAAAACAAAAATGTTTTTCTCACTAAGTTCCATTTTAAGACCAATCCTTTCTATGACAGCTATAAGATATAGTCATACGATCCTTCATTTTGAATATTTTACAGCTTATTTATTATAAGGAATATTTTTTGAAATTTTGACTTACCAACATGGCAATTCCCCGACAACTGCGTATTGCTGGGTATGACTGACATATTAAAATTTCACAACACTGATTCAGCTTGCCTTACACTTCACATTCACAACACTTAAAAAAAAATAAAAAAAAAAAAAACACTACACTGATTTTAAGATCGCACCACACTTTCCGCGTATAACTATTTCCCGAACACAACAACCGATTTAAAGGAGTCGCACTTTTTATAAAAAAAAAACTAAAACTTGTGGCTCTTTAGAGAGACTTGGAACTTAGCAGAACTCTGTGTATTACGCAGCTGCTCTGCTTCGTCCACTCGCAGTCTGAAACGAAAAAAGAAGGAAAGCTTGATAAACGGATATAATTCCATCAAGGCGTAAGTAAAATTGTAAGCAAGATTTTACAGTTCCATAGGAGAGCCAGTTTACAATATCAATCAAAGATTTAAGGACCAGTCTAAAGGATATATATTTATAACTTAAATATGAACATTAAAGGTCCGTGGGACTGTCACAATGTGTAACTTAAATATTTATGAATTAATGCATAATTTTGTAAGGTCATGTATTCCTTGCAACTAGCGCAAAAGTTAGTTGAATATTAGAGCAGAATTTGGCAAGCAAAATGTATCTGAGTTGTTAAAAACTATTAACAGTGTCCTTTATTTTACAGAAGCATTGATGGGTGCTCTGTCGTATAGGCCAGATAAATACAGAAATTGATTACTACTGTGACCACAAAAAATACTAGAAATTCGTTTTACCGCCATATCTTGTGGACCTCGGTATGAAAACATGCAAAATCCAGGTGACCTTTCACAACGCCGCGACCTTTGTTCGTTGAATGAAGCTACTCTTCACTTGAACAAACAGAATTGCCGAATTTGTTCTGAAGAGCTGCCAATGCACTCTAAAAAAAGGCCCTTTTTAGTAAGGTTTGTGGGCCGGCGGCATCATTGGACTGTACTTTTTTTTTTTAAAAATAATGAAAATCGCCACGTTATAGTCACCGACTTTTTTTTGTCCAAAATTAAAGAATTGAACTTGGTTAACATGTGATTTCAACAAGACGCAAAACCATGTACCTACTAAGAGGCGAGTTTGGTAAGCAATTAATCAAATTGAGCCAGGGAATACTACCCTAACCGGAACCGTTAACCGAAATAAAACGTTTCAAGCCACGTAATCGATATATATTTTATTTTTTTTTGAAAACCGAAAACCTTTCTAAAAGGAATCAAAACCATACCGAATCACTTATACCGGTAATGTTTCGTTTTCTAGTTCAAATAGCAATTTATACACTGAGAATAAAGTCTTACACTTTAGAAATTCGCCCTAACTGCATAACCAGAATCAAATTCTCTTTTTAAGAAATATAAGATATTTGATTTCATTTATTGAATAAAGTTAACAAATTATCTGTCAATATAGAAAAAATTCTACCGCTTTATATTTTACTGTTAGGCTGGGTTCACACTGTTCGACTCATGAGACATGATAATCTAGTAGGCCCTTGTGTTTTCTTATATTCATTCTGAAAAGCTTGTAATTTGACATTTAAAACAAGGCAACATGAAGGCCTACTCGATTATCATGTCTCATGCGTCGAATAGTGTGAACGCAGCCTTATATAGAAAAATATTTCTAAAAAGTGTTAAAACCTTTCTTTGCTTTTCTTATTTACATGTCAAGGATTTCGAAGTCTTAGAAAAATCCTTGCTTAAAAATTTAAATGTTAAAAATATTATTATATAAATTTAAGAAATTTTGCTCTACAAAAAAATCTGGTTTAATATTTCGGTAAATTGTATGTCATGGTAAAGCTAAGGCAGATTTTATGTTTCCAACTATTTTTTGTGTTTTGTTTAGAGCTGATATACCTAATATTTGAGTATTTTATGAGCTATTTGGGACCGTAGTCTTTATAGTATGGGTTAAACTCTATCCAAATCACTAAAGATCTCTATTTTTGGAAGATTTTAGAGCGACATAAGAATAGAGAGTTCCTTAATTCCTTAGTTCCTAATTCTAAAATAAAAAAATAGAAGGCTAACATCGACTACGCCGATGTTTTAAATACCCTTGCAGTTTTTAAGAGAACTAGAACTAGTTTTTTGACCGCCCTTTTATATGGCAGCTATATGCTATAGTCAACCGATTTTGATCAATTTTTCCAGAATTGTGTGAAAGCGTTTAAAACTTATATATACCACGATTGATGATGCTACGATGGAAAACAAAAAAGTTTTTCCCACTAGAACTAGTTTTTGGACCGATCGTTCCTATGGCAGCTATATGATATAGTCAACCGATTTTGATAAATTTTTCAGAATCATGTGGAGGCATATAAAACTAATATATACCACGATTAGTGACGCTGCGATGGAAAACAAAAAAGTTTTTCCCACTAGAACTAGTTTTTGGACCAACTTTTTATATGGCAACTATATGCTATAGTCAACCGATTTTGATCAATTTTTTCAGAATTGTGTGAAAGCGTTTAAAACTTATATATACCACGATTGATGATGCTACGATGGAAAACAAAAAAGTTTTTCTCACTAGAACTGTTTTTTTTACTGACCGTTTATATGGCAGCTATATGCTATAGTCAACCGATTTTGATCAATTTTTTCAGAATTATGTGGAGGCATATAAAACTAAGAAATACCACGATTGATGATGCTACGATGGAAAACAAAAAAGTTTTTCTCACTAGAACTAGATTTTGGACCGACCTTTTATATGGCAGCTATATGCTATAGTCAACCGATTTTGATAAATTTTTTCAGAATTGTGTGGAAGCATATAAAACTAATAAATACCACGATTGATGATGCTACGATGGAAAACAAAAAAGTTTTTCTCACTAGAACTATTTGACTTTTAGGCGAAGCTATAGTACCGTTTTATCAATTTTTTCAGAATTATGTGGAGGCATATAAAACTAAGAAATACCACGATTGATGATGCTACGATGGAAAACAAAAAAGTTTTTCTCACTAGAACTAGTTTTTAGACCGATTGTTTCTATGGCAGCTATATGATATAGTCATCCGATCCGGCCGATTCCCTCAAATGTGCAGTCTATTTTCCCGAAATCGAAATACCTATTCCCAAATTTCTTTTCATAATTAGTTTTTATATAATTTTAAGCTTAATTTGTTAAGAACTCAAAACACTGTCGTCCTTCAGTTCTTTGACACCTTAATGTTTGGCCACAAACTTTCAAATGCAATTTGCTTAAGAAGAAAAGTCATAAAACAAATTAAAGTGAACTTTTTTTTTTGTTTTTTTTTGTAAAGGCAATCAAAGGCTTAGCCCAACCACTAATAACTTCATCTGGTGCTGCTCCTGGAACGTGCTTGGCCCATGTAATCCTAAGCCGTCCTTTCCCCCACACAAACAAAACAGGAAAACTTGTCCTGCTTATTGACAGACAATCAACAACCACTTGAAAAAAGCATACGGCGCGCGCTCTAGTCGAGAAATCAAAAGCCGCAAACACAATACCACCGAGAGAAGATATCACAGATTTTCATTATGAAGCATTTAAGCTAAAACCAAAACCCAGAACCAACCACCCACCCCAGAGGGGAGAGGGGGGGGCGGGGGTAGAGTTGGGTTTTTATTAAATTAGATGCTTAATATGCAGCAAACGTTTCATTTGTTTTGCGGCTAGAAAATCAACGTAGAAAATTAGGCAAACATTCGTCTCTCTCTCTCTCTCTCTCTCGCTTAGACCACAGGAAGGGTCGCCGCCGGCCGAGAGCCTCTAATGAGGCGCATTACTTCTGGACACACACACACACACACACAGTAGAGATTTGAAATCATTATCCCATCAAAACTAAACTTGGCATTTTGGGCATTTTCTTGATTTTGTGTAAACATTCCCCCCCCCCCCACGCCTGAGGCATATAAATTTCGTATTCCTGGCTTGATTTTATTTAGTCGATTTGGTCAAATTTGAATTTCATAATCCTCCATTACATCCTGATAGAATTGGCTCTCATCCTGCTGGCGCGTTATTAGACCCTCCAGATAACTATAATCCTCATCCGGTCTGATTAGAATTTCAGGCTCATCCATCCCATCGCTGCTGCCTGGGAATAAATCATCCAATTGTTGAAAATCAAATTCGGGCTCCTCCAGCGGACAGCGCACCAAATGCTGCGGATCAAAAATATCGTGTAAAAATTCCATGGCATTATAGAAACGCCATTTGGTCTTCTGCTGCTCGCCGGGTGTGCGCTGCATGCGGCGTATTTCTGCACGATAAGTGTCGCGCAGACCCTTCCATTTCTTTTTGCACAATGCCGTCTCCATTTGCACAATTTTGGACACTTCCAACCAATGGGCCGCAATTTGATGGCGACGATGGGTATAATTTGCTGTGGTATCCCAAATGCCGGGATATTTCTTAACTTCGGTAATTAAAATGAATTTGTACATTTTAATTGCTACTTTTTTTTTGGTACAGTTGTGCTTGTGTGTGAGTGTGAGTGTGTGCATTGACAGTTGACAGGTGACAAAGTCACTTAATTTTTTAGGTTAGTTTAAGCTAACAGAGTTGATGACAGTTAAATGTTAACAAAAAAAGTACCGTTGCAGCCAGCTGTTTAGTGTGGGAAAGGGACAGATAGCTGACTTTTGAAAGAGAGAGACTAAATTGAAAGTTGCTGAATGTTAACTAAATGTTATCGACGACAAAATCAACCTTTATAGGAATGGAAATATATTTTATTTATAATCTGTACCAAAGGTACAAAGATTATATAGAGTTTGTGCAAATGTATGTGACAAGCAAAAGGAAGCATCACCTACCCTAGAAAGTATATGGGCATTTCTTTTCTGACGTGACGTGACATTCGTACGATAAAATATAAAAAAATATGAAAGAGACAAATTAAAAAAATTTTTTTTTTATTTTTTGGTAGTAATTCAAAAGCACTTTATTTAGAAAAAAAATTACAAAAATCGACCCAGAGAATTCAAAGAAATCAGTAAAAATATGCCCTGACGTGACGTTACTTAAAACGGAAGTGGGTTTTGACTCGGACTACAAAGTTGCTAAACCCTGCGAATTGAGAAGCTCTTTTTGTATGAAACTTTTTTCCAGTAGTTTTTAGAATAATATAAGTTTGTTTTCCAATTTAACAAATATAAAAATCATTTCTCGTTCTTTTTGTATTAGCTTCTTCATATCTGACGTGACGTTACTGACGTGACGTTACTTATAGCCTGTTTATACTAGGGGTTGCGTCTTGCGTTTTGGCGTCTTGCCCAAGACGCGGCGTCTTTCCCATGTAAAAAGTATAGGGCCCTAGTGGTGACAAAAAGTGGCGTCTTGTACGGACGCCGGTTTCGATTGCAGAGTTTATTCGATTTTTTGGGGTATATTCGATAATTTTAGCCCATTTCTGCCTATCATTCGACTATCGTTTTCAACTATCACCACTAGCAAAACAAAAAACTGCTGTGAAAGTTTTGCCGGGAATAAATAAAAAAAAAGTTGTCAAGTCAAATTGGAAAAATTTGTAATTATTGCTGAAAAGAAAGGTAAGCAAGTGTTTTATTCTCTTCTCAAATTAACTTTGAACACATTGTAGGCTCGGAAAAGAGATTTCAGTGGACACCCGATGCCACATACACACTCCTGGAGTTGTGGGAGGAGAACATGGATGGATTTCGGGGAGTAAGGAAAAACTCAAATGTTGCTGCAGACATCCCCGCCAAATCCATAAATTGCATCATCATAGCATCATTTTTCTCCATGGCAGATAATAAATAAAGTTCACTTGTATTCATTCTGTTTTTTTTAAAATTTTTTTTTTGCTTTCAACAAAACCAAAACAAACATCAGCTGCTTCGTTGACGATGGACGCAGGACGCAACCTTGTGCCAGTATAAACGCCAATTCAGAGTTATTGCGTCGATAACGACTTCGATAGCAAACTCAGCGTAGTATAAATGTAGCATTAAATTTCATTTGGCAATTTTTAAGTGAAGAAAATTTTTCTTAAATTATTCAACCCAACAAAAAAATCATTTTTAATTGTAGCTAAAATTTTGCGAAAAGAGTGGAATTGCTTAATGACTCTGAGAGCTGTAAATCGAAAAGAGAAAATGCACTGAAAAACTGGCCAAAACGTAAATTTGTACTTTCTAGCCCGATTTATCGCTATCTGTACAAAGGGAAGCTTTAAACTCATTAATTAAAAATAATTTGCATATTTACTTTTTCTAAATCAAGTAAGAATCAACTTTTAAGGAACTTTTAATTTTTCGGTCTTGGTAGACTTTTCTGCGGAAATGCCCATATATAATATATATTTCAAATCAGCATTAATAGCCGACTAAAGCTGAGTTCACATTAAGACATGATAATCTAGTAAGCCCTCAAGTTGTATTGTTTTGAATGTCAAATGACAAGCTATTCACAATGAAAACAAGGTAACATAGAAGGCCCTTCTAGATTGTGAACTCAGCCTAAATATAGCCTAGTCCGTCTGTCTGTTCGTCCCTTCGTATGAACGCTAAGATCTCACAGAAGGTAAGAGCTAGGGGTTTGAAGAGTACGGCATATATAAGGCAGATAAAGTTTATTTTAGATTTTTCTTGCCTCCCCCGCAATATGAGAAAAAACCTCATATCTTCCACAGTTTTGGAGCTAGGTTATTCTAACCTTCTAGACATATATTTTGCTTATCATTACTTATTGAGCCCCCATACATTGTTTTTCGATCAGGTGAAAAATAGTAGAGTTGCCACCCCCACAATTTTAAAAAACCTTAAAACTCTCATAATTTTAATGATAGATTGTTCGAACCTTCTAGACATATATTCTACTCATCATTATTTTCCAATCAGATGAGCGATAGTAGAGTTGCCACCCCCACAATTTGAAAATCACCTCAAATATCCCGCAATTTTTTGAGTTAGGTTGTTCGAACCCTCTATATATTCTACTCATATTTACTCATCGATCCACCATTGATCATTTTCAGATCAGATGAACGATAGTAGAGTTGCCACTCCCTCAATTTGAAAAAATCTCATATCTCCCACAATTTTAGATTTAGATCAGTCGAACCTTCTGGACATATATTCTACTCATCATTAATTATGGAGTCCCCATACATCGTTTTTCGATCAGACGAACGATAGTAGAGTTGCCACCCCCGCAATTTGAAAAAAATCGAATATCTTCCACAATTTTAAGGACAGATACTTTGAACCTTTTAGGCATATATTTATATCGACATTACTTATCGATCCACCATACACCGTTTCCAGATCAGATAAACGATATTCGAATTATAAGCAAAACATATAATTACGCTGGGCAGCACTGCCCGTAATCGTGATGGGCAGCTCTTGCACAGTTTGTGTGACCCCGCACTTTAAAGTTATCAGTTATATACAAACAGGTACAGAGTATATTACAGTCGGGCTTGACCAACTTTCTTACTTGTTAAACCAATGTTTCACCGAGCTATAGGATGGTGCTTCATCGCCATACAAAGATTTAAGTTCACCGTTGCGCACTCTTGTCATGATAATCCCCACGTCGAAAGTTGTGAAAAATGATTGCACGAAAATGTTCACGAGTTAATTTCCCTTTTTCTGCCGAGGTAAGTTTTTGATTAATCGTTAATCGATATCAAACGTGCTCACACATGAAAGAGTTGTATGGAGCTTTTATCGATAAAAGTCCAAACTTTTGTTTTTGGGAAAATTGGTCAATTGGTCCTGAAAATGGTTAGAAGTGACCTAAGCCAAAAAATTAAAAAGCAACCCAGGTATGGTGTGGCGGTTATTCAAAAGCTTTCATGTCATAGCTTACATATTGTCAGAGTTTATACATTTTAGTCAACGACACACCATGAAGATTTACACCTTGGATCAAGATGTATCTATTACAGGTGTGGCGAAGAATAAAATTTGTCAGCTCGAAGATTTTTTGGTAAATGCGCTAGAGTGAGATAGACAACGTTTGCATGAATAGCAAACGGACAATTTGTAAGCTATGAAATGAAAGTTTTTGAATGACCGCCGCACCTGTAATAGATACACCTTGGCTTTTCTATATTTTGTCTCTGTCTGTAAAATACAAAAAAAAAACAGCTCAGTAAGAGCAGATAGACAGAGAGAGAAAAAGAAAGCGAATAGCTGACAATTTAGATAGAATTAAAGGGAAATTTTTATTGATAATCAAAAAAAAGCGGAAATTATAGGAATTAAATTGATTCAAATGATATAAAAAAAATGGAGCAGAAAAACGACTAAGGGATTATTTTTTATAGCCGAGGCAGCAGCAGCTCAGCAGCATGTGCTTTTACAATATAAAGAAAGTCAGTAAAAGAAAGAGAAACGATTAACAATAGATGGAAAGAAATTCTTCGGGAAGCTTAGCTTCGAGTGTCTGACCAGTGGGTCCTCCTCCTTGGAATCAAAAAAGAAGGAAATTCCGTCGGCAAGCGATTTGTTCTTCTGCTCAAACTGTAAAGTAAATACATTTTTTTTTTGTTGTTGTGTCCAGCAGCAGCTGGCCACAAATTGACCTTACCAACTCATATGCAAATTTGTGATTGCTCCAGCTTCTTCGGGTCCAACCACAAGACGAAATGCGGTAGGAGAAACCGCACAATAAATGGGCATAAATTACAAAACAACCTCATCATGATGATGATGATGATGAAGGAGTCTGCCATTTGGTTGGTTGTTTTTTTTTTTTAGCAAAAAAAAATTGATCAGACCGTCTCCGTCTCCTGGCGCCAGCGAGTGCGGAGTGCGGCATTGCCACTTGAATTTTTGATTTAACAAATGCTCATTTGTAAAACGGCGCAACGAGAGAACCCCAAAAAAAAACTGAACGAAATTCAAATCAAACCAAAATGGTAGAGGAAGAGAAGGAAGGAGCAAACACAAAACTTTGGACCAAAACTCTTGGCAAACAATAATAATGTCACGTTTATCGTGTGCAGCTAATTACTAACAAAAAGATAGTTTGTAATCCTACACAACAGACAGACAGCCAGCCAGCCAGCCAGCCGAGCGTGGCCAAAAGTGGCCCCTAGGACAAGGCAACCAGTAGCCAGTTGCAGCAGTTGCTGTTGTTGTTGTTGTTGTTGTAAACTTTTGCTCCGGCAACAACAACAAACTTAGGCAAAACATGTGCACACACACACACACACAGACAAATCTTTTGGTCGGCAAGTTTTTCGGGCATATTAGCACACGCCTGAGAGCTTTGACTGAGATCTCGCCTGCTGCTGGCCACACCCACTTGAAAAGTTTCCCCAGCAGCTGCAACGATTATTGGCCAAGAACCTGGAAAAACGGAGGAAAAACATCAAAATGTGATTTTGCTTTTTTAATATGTTTATTATATATAATCAAAACTTGTATATAAGTATAAGTATATGTATGTATGTATAGGTATATAAATAGGTGTATATAAAGTAGAACTTAGCGTTTGCTCAAGAAGGTAACAAGAGAAGCAACGTTTGATATTTTGTAAAACAAATTTCCACTTTCGTTTGGAAATCCACCGAATTTTTGTAAAAGATTTATGAACCTCATTTAATTTCGACAAAAAAAAATTACTTTAAATTCAAAGAAAACTTGAGTCGTGCTTTTTTCGTGTAATTTCGTGCTTGCTCGTGTCGAGACTCAAAAATAAAAAAGCCCTGAACCCCCGAAACACTTATTCGCGTATTAAAAAAAAACATATTCCTTTAACCAAGGAAGTAAAACCGACAACAAGCAATATTCTAGCATTTAAGAACAGAAAAACGGCAGGTATAAGGTATTCTCTTAAGGAAGCAATGTTCAAATTATATAAAAAAAAAAAATAGGCTCGGCTAATTAATTGGACTTCAGTGTATGAGTAATATAATACAAATGAAATTACACGCCTGTAAAATATTATGTGTAAAATTTTGTCGCATTTTATCTAAAAAAAAGGTAGTTTAAAAAATAATTTTTCCATTATGCGCCTATAAAAAAGTTTTGTTGTTCATTAATGTTATTTATTTTCTCATTTTTTTTTACAGAAAGCAGTTTAAAGTGAAAAAAAAACAATTTTTTCCTATTGAATTTTTTTTTTATTTACACGCTTGTGAAATAATATTATTTTTCATAAAGGTTATTTATGGCAAAAAAAAATTGTTTTATTTACGCGCCTGTAAAAAAATATTTTTCCCATTATGCGATATTTTTTTTTGATTTACATGCCTGTAAAAAAATATTTCTGTTCATTAATGTTATTTTTTATTTTCTCATTTTTTTTACAGAAAGCAGTTTAAAGTGAAAAAATAGAAGCCGATGTTTTAAATACCCTTGCAGTTTTTGAAAGGCGCTACCATTGATAACAAAAAAGTTTTTCTCACTAGAACTAGTTTTTCGACCGATCGTTCCTATGGCAGCTATATGCTATAGTCATCCGATTTTGATAAACTTTTCCAGAATTGTGTAAAGGGATATAAAACTAATGTATACCAAGATTGGTGACGCTACGATGGCAAACAAAAAAGTTTTTCTCACTAGAATTAGTTTTTAGACCGATAGTTCCAATGGCAGCTATATGCTATAATCATCCGATTCCGATAAATTTTTCTAGAATTGTGTGAAGGAATATAAAACTAATATATACCAAGTTTGGTGACGCTACGATGGCAAACAAAAAAGTTTTTCTCACTAGAACTGTTTTTTTTCCTGACCGTTTATATGGCAGCTATATGCTATAGTCATCCGATTTTAATGAATTTTTTCGTTATTGTGTGAAAGCTTAAAAAACTAATATATACCAAGTTTGGTGACGATTCAATAGAAAACAAAAAAGTTTTTCTCACTAGAACTAGTTTATGGACCGATCGTTCCTATGGCAGCTATATGATATAGTCATCCGATCCGGCCGATTCCGACAAATGTGCAGCCTATGTGTATTTAAAAACTTTTTGCAAAGTTTGGTCAAGATAGCTTTAAAACTGAGGGAGGACATAGCATAGAAACAGACGAACGGACGGACGGAAATGAACTCAGCTCGTCATGCTGATCAAGAATATATATACTTTATGGGATCGGAAATGCTTCCTTCTATGCGTTACAAACATCCTGACAATTTTAATATGCCCTCTGCAAATATATATGTGTAAAATATTAAAAAAATTACATTTTTTTTTTTAAAAAAACAATTTTTTCCATATAAGCATTTTTTTTACAGACTTGTAAGGAAAAAATGATTTTTTTACAGGCTTGTTATGTTTATAAGGAAAAAATTGTTCTTTTTTTTCAACTTTAAACTGCCTTCTGTAAAAAAAAATTTGAAAAATAATTTTTTTCTTGTAAAAATATTTTTTTTACACGCCTGTAAAAAATTTTGTTATGTTATTTATGACAAAATAATTTTTGTCCATTTTACAAACCCAGGTTTTAGATTATAACGAAATATTTTGTAAAAAAAATATTATTTCCTTATGGAATATTTTTTTTTAATTTACACGCCTGTTAAAAAATAATTTTTTCCCTACACATTTTTTTTTTGAACACTCCTGTAAAAAAAAAATTTTTTTTAAATATGTAATTTATGACAAAATCATTTTTGTTCATTTTACGAACAGAGGTATTAGATTATAACGAAATATTTTGGAAAAAAAATATTATTTCCTTATGGAATATTGTTTTTTTTTATTTACACGCCTGTAAAAAAATAATTTTTTTCCTAGAAAACATTTTTTTTTTACACTCCTGTAAAAAATATATTTTTTTAAATATGTAATTTATGACAAAGTCATTTTTGTTCATTTTACGAACCCAGGTATAAGATTAAACGAAATATTTTGAAAAAAATATTCTTGATTTTTTTATTTACACGCCTGTAAAAAAATAATTTTTCAGAAATTTTTTTTTACACTCCTGTAAAAAAATTTTTTTTTAAATATGTAATTTTGACAAAGTCATTTTTGTCCATTTTACGAACCCAGGTATAAGATTATAACGAAATATTTTGGAAAAAATATTATTTCCTTATGGAATATTTTTTTTTATGTACACGCCCGTAAAAAAATAATTTTTTTCCTAGAAAATTTTTTTTTACACCCCTGTAAAAAAATTTTTTTAAAATATGTAATTTAATTTATTTGAAAAAAAATATTATTTCCTTATGATTTTTTTTTTATTTACACGCCTGTAAAAAAATAATTTTTTTCCTAGAAAAATTTTTTTACACCCCTGTAAAAAATATTTTTTTAAAATATGTAATTTATGACAAAATCATTTTTGTTCATTTTACGAACCCAGGTATTAGATTATAACGAAATATTAAAAAAATATATATTATTTCCTTATGGAAAATATTTTGTATTTACACGCCTGTAAAAAAATATTTTTTTCCTAGAAAAAATTTTTTTTACACTCCTGTAAAAAATATTTTTTTAAATATGTAATTTATGGCAAAATAATTTGTTGTATTTTTTAAAAAGAAAAGTTTAAGTTTAGGCTTATCATTTTACAAAAATTCGGGTGACTTCAGTTTCAGATATAATATTCGGTTAATTTTTTGTGAAATTCCTTAGTTATTTTAAAGTAACTTATTGAGCAATCACTTTTATTTTCCTGTTAACATTTTGTGTTGTTTCAACAAGGTGCCGTAAAGTAAATAGATTGTAAGGTAAATGTTTACAGTTCGGTAAAATACTTTAAAAAAATCCTGTAAAAAAATGTCAATTATTAAGAATTTAGTTGCAGAAACGCTTGAACTGAAGTAAGGTAATCAGAAAGGGTAGCAGAAGTCGCTGCGAATTACTGATACCGAAGAGTTGAAGTCGTTATCGGAACTATAACCACTGAGAAGGTAGGAGTAATTGTGGTAATCCCTGCAGAGGATTTGAAAGGGAAGCATACACTGAAGAGACATTACAAAGTCTTAAGGGAATATACATAGTTCCCAGTTCTTCTCGAAGGAACTTTAAAAAGTTAACTTGAACAAGTATCGATATAACCTACAATGAGTTTCGCTTAGGAACATTAATCCCTTCATGGTGCGTCTATGCTCTAGTGTTAGTAAATCTAGAAGTTTGAGCCTAGATCTTTTGAGTTTTTTGAGGTAAAGTTTTGGGAAAGTTTTTCTTTATTTTAAGTTGAAGGTTATATAATTTTCCAGAATTTCTGGAGTGCATATTACCGAATTGTAAACATTATACCAATTTTTTTTTCATATCATATCGAAGATTAATTGTAGCTAACTATGTTTATGTATATACAACCGTGTTAGTTAAAGTAGAATTTAAAAAAAAGAAATAAAATAATTATAATAATAATTGTTTTTTATTTCGGTTAGGTTTATAATTGACTGGGTTAGTGTACAAAATTTTAACAATTAAAAAAAAAAAAAAACAAACATTTTTTTGCTATAAACTAAATATCAAAATGTTGAGCTTTTCTCCTTTTTCTTTTTTTTTTTTTTTTTGTATATACAACAAAATAATATCGCCTTTTCGCTTTGAGACTCTCAAAATGTAATGTAAACAGTTAACAACAACAAGAACAACAACAACAAATCAGTGACGCGTGACGTTGGTGTTGGTCAAAGTGGAACCAAATGATAATAAATCCGCTTGATCGGGTTTATCACGCGTGGCATGATACGCCTCCCTTTCACGATCTGGAAATTTGGTGGGCAAATTGGGTGAATGTAAATTCACTTTGGCCTCAAAACGTACACCGGCCACCTCCACTTCATAGTGTCCGCTTAGGACATACTCATTGGTCACTGGCAATTCACAGCCTTGTGGATCAAAATTGCGCACAAATCCCAGACAGACTTGCTTCTCAAATGTATAGCCATAGCCGGTGGTGGTGGTCATGCCCACATAGACGCCATCACGATAAATGGGTTCACCGCCCCAACACCACATATCCACCTCGTGATCATGATCATTGAGCAGCAATTGGACATACATGCGCTTGACGCCCTCCTCACGCTGTTTAAGCAAAGCGCTGCGTCCAATAAAGTCAATGGGTTTCTGGAAAAGGGAATCAAAAATATATTAAAAAAAAAAAATAATACAGGAAGGAAACTTACATTGAACTTGACACGCCAGCTGCGTCCACACTCCAGGGGAGTGGTAAAGGTATCCAAATCTTGTCCCCAAAAGGCATAAAACTTCTCGATACGCAAAGCACGCGTGGCGTAGTAACCTTTTGAAAAAGGGAACTTAGATAGTTTTCAAATATAATAATTGAGTAAACTCACCCGCATGTTGTATGTTAAACTTCTGACCCGCCTGATAAAGACGTGAATACACATGCAAAGCATATTCATTTGGTATGTACAAAACGTAACCCAATTCACCCGTATGGGTAATGTTTAAGACACGAATACCATCGGCTAGACCCACGTCGAGTTCCTGGATAAACATAAACATAAATTGAGGGCAAAATGAAATCCAGAGTTTCTTGTGTCAAACATAGCGATAGTTTTTGGTTAGCTGCCAGTTTCTCTGAGGTTACTGAGCAGCTTATTCTTTTTATAGAGAGTAATCACTCGTTTCCTTGTATGCCTTGCTGGCTGGGGTATCCATTAGATACGCTTTGACTTGATCAGGCTTTAGTGTATCTAAAGTTAACCCTGCTCTTCAAAACATTTCGGGAACGGTGTGTCTGTGTGCTGCAGCCTTATCTAAACCAACTTAAATCCATTCTCATTTCAGCTCAAGCCAGTTTTTCAGTCATCCCTACCACAAACATATACTTCCTCTTCTGCTGAGCTGTGCCAGGTTATCCATAAGCTTTTCCCTTTTCCTTTTATACATTAAAAGCTTTGCGAGTTATTTTATGCCGCCACTTTGTCGCACAAGCAATTAAGTCGTTTCGAAAATTTAAAAAAAATACACACCGTTATACAAAAACACAAACTGTGCATGGTTTGCTGTTCGACTCGAGCCTTTCTTATTAGCAAGGTTTATTCTGTGAGGGTTAGAGGCCCCAATTGCTGCTCAGCATCATCTAGGACGTCTAGAGCGCTTTGGTGGCGTGGAAATTTGTTATAAAACAAAAAAATAACCTACTCAGCGTAAAAGCAGTTCAAATTGTTCGTCGGAAATCGCCAGAAATACATTCATCTAACTTAAAATCTAGAAAAAAATAAAAATATTCAACATATGCATACGTACACTTATGAAAAAAAAAAATAGAAGGCTAACATAGGCTACGCCAATGTTTTAAATACCCTTGCAGTTTTTTGAAAGGCGCTACCATTGATAACAAAAAAGTTTTTCTCACTAGAACCAGTTTTTAGACCGATCTTTCCTATGGCAGCTATATGATATAGTCATCCGATTTTGATAAACTTTTCCAGAATCATGTGGAAGCCTATAAAACTAATATATACCACGATTGGTGACGCTACGATGAACAACAAAAAAGTTTTTCTCACAAGAACTTTTTTTTTGACCGACTCTTTATATGGCAGCTATATGCTTTAGTCATCCGATCTAGATAATTTTTTTCAAAATTGTTTGAAATCATATAAAACTAATATATACCACGATTGGTGACGCTACGATGGACAAAAAAAAAGTTTTTCTAACTAGAACTAGTTTTTGGTCCGACTGTTTATATGGCAGCTATAGAATAATCATCCGATTTTGATCAATTTTTTCAGAATTGTGTGGAAGCATATAAAACTAATATATACCACGATTGGTGACGCTACGATGGAAAACAGAAAAGTTTTTTCCACTAAAACTAGTTTTAAAACCGATCGTTCCTATGGCAGCTATATGCTATAGTCAACCGATTTTGATAAATTTTTCCAGAATTGTGTGAAAGCATATAAAACTAATATGTACCACGATTGGTGACGCTACGATGAACAACAAAAAAGTTTTTCTCACTAGAACCAGTTTTTAGACCGATCGTTTCTATGGCAGCTATATGCTATAGTCATCTGATTTTGATAAACTTTTCCAGAATTGTGTGGAAGCTTAAGAAACTAATATATACCACGATTGGTGATGCTACGATGGAAAACAAAAAAGTTTTTCCCAATAGAACTAGTTTTTGGACCGACCGATCTGACAGCTATATATATATATCGTCATCCGATTTGGATTAAACTTGGCAGAATGATGTGGAGGCGTATTATATTACTTAATGTCAAGTTTGAAGACTGTTTCTTAGAAAACAAAAAAGTTTTTCTCACTAAGATCAGTTTTTAGACCGATTATTCCTATGACAGCTATACAATATAGTCATCCGATTTTAACCAAATTTTGCAGAACTGTTTTAATTCATAAAATATTCATAATTCCTGAGTTTAAGAAGGCTATCATTGAAACCAGAAAAGTTTTTCCTACTTAGACCATTTTTCAAACGGATTATTCCTATGACAGCTATAGGATATAGTCATCCGATTTTGACCAAATTTTGCAGAACTGTTTTAATTCATATAATATACAAAATTCCTAAGTTTAGGAAGGCTATCATTGAAATCAAAAAAGTTTTTCTCACTAAGATCAGTTTTTAGACCGATCGTTCCTATGGCAGCTATATGCTATAGTCATCCAATTTTGATTAAACTTGCCAGAATTATAGATGCATATTAATTTAATAAATGACAAGTTTAAAGATGTTAGCATAGAAATTAAAAAAATTTTTCTGCCTAGAGCTAGTTTTTGGACCGATTATTCCTATGACAGCTATAAGCTAAAGTCGTCCGATTTTGATTAAACTTGGCAGAATTATGTGAATATACATTAAATTACTTATTGCCAAGTTTAAAGACTTTTTGTTATAAAACAAAAAAGTTTTTCCTACTAAGACCGTTTTTCAGACCGATCGTTCCTATGACAGCTATAGGATATAGTCATCCGATTTTGACCAAATTTTGCAGAACTGTTTTAATTCATATAATATTCATAATTCCTGAGTTTAAGAAGGCTATCATTGAAACCAGAAAAGTTTTTCCTACTAAGACCATTTTTCAGACCGATTATTCCTATGATAGCTATATGCTATAGTCATCCGATTTAGATTAAACTTGGCAGAATTATGTGGAGGCGTATTATTTTACTTAATGTCAAGTTTGAAGACTTTTTCTTAGAAAACAAAAAAGTTTTTCTCACTAAGAACAGTTTTCAGACCGATTATTCCTATGATAGCTATAAGCTATAGTCATCCGATTTGGATTAAAATTGCCAGAATTATGTAAATATACATTAAATTACTTATTGCCAAGTTTGAAGACTTTTTGATAGAAAACAAAAAAGTTTTTCCTACTAAGACAATTTTTCAGACCGATCGTTCCTATGACAGCTATACTATATAGTCGTCCGATTTTAATCAAACTTGGCAGAATTATGTGAAAGCATATTTAATAAATAAATGCCTAGTTTGAAGAGCTTATCATGGAAAACAAAAAAGTTTTTCTTACTAAGATCAGTTTTCAGACCGATTATTCCTATGGCAGCTATACTATATAGTAGTCCGATTTGGATCAAACTTGGCAGTATAATGTGTAAGCATATTTAATAAATAAATGCCTAGTTTAAGACTCTTAAATAGAAAATAAAAAAGTTTTTGCACCGATCCATCCTATAAACCAGCTATATATAATATAAAGTCCTTCGATTTCCAAGTAGTTTTTTTTTGAATGCTTTCCAGGCTGAGTAGGTTTCAACTCTTTCCTAATATTTCACTGACTCACCTTGTATGTAAAGAAGGGAAAACTTTTGGGTGTGAGATCCGTATCGGTTAGCTCCGAAAGTAAAATCCTTGAATAGGGACCCAATATACAAATGGCCGTATACATGGAGGTAACATCCGCCACATTCACCTTGGCCCTAAGATGCTGGGGCATATGTTTGCGTATCCAGCACATGGAGCGTGTCTGCTGTATGGTGGGGGCAATCATCATGTAACTGGCAAAGGGATGCAAATTATGAAATTGCTCTTAAGTTTTGCTTAAGCTTCGACTCACTGTCGCTCCGAGAGACGTGCCAAGGAGCAATCATTCTCATAGCCACCATTGGGATTCTGCATGCCCGTGTGTATTATGGAGCCCACGGCCACATCCACATCATTGGAGCACAAATACTGTAATAGATCCACCACCTCATTGCCCTTGGACCAGAAATCATATTTGGTAAAGGAACTGTAATCGGCTATGCCTATGCGCTCACGGCAGGCACGATATTCCGAGGCCACATGATCAAACCAGGGCGGTTTGCCAAAGGTGCGGGTTTGGGCTATGCGAAAGCGGGGCAAACCAAATTCATCTGGAAGGGAAAAGGGAAGAGTTAGACAGAGAGAGAGAGCGAGAGAGTGGGTTAAACTTACCCTGCTTATCCAGCTGATCAAAATAATTGGGTCTCTCATAGCCCATGGATTGTCCAAATACCGCGCCCGCCTCCTTCAATTGCGGATAGATGGGTGACATGCGCAAATTGCGTCCCGTTTGAAACTCCTCGAAGGGATAATTAATCTCAAAATGTTTGCCCGGTGCCTCCTTGCAGCGATCCCTCAAAAACTTGCGATTATTGTGCAAACCCAAAAATCGACTGATATCCAATATATGCAAATCCAAGTAAGTGGATCCTTTGGTTATCAAATCGGTTAGGACACGTCCTATGCCACCCGAGGCGGACACACCCATGGTCTTATTGCCCGCCGCCACATAGTAATTCTGCAGCTCCGGTGCCTCACCCAAAATCCATTTGCAATCGGGTGAGAAGACCTGCAAGCTATTGGTCAAACGATCCAATTTGGCCTGCTTAAAGCTGGGCACACGCCACAGCAAAGCATCCAGCAGCTCATGGAAATGATCCCAGTCGGGTGGATAATGACGCGCGGTTTGATTCAGCGGTATGATGCCATCCTCATAGACCATTTTGGCCTCACGCTCAAAACCGCCCGCCAGTATGTGACCCTCGCATTCGCGAAAGAAAATGCGTCCATCGAAATCTCTGACAAAGGGCGTAAACGGATTCAGCTGATCTATGGCCTGGGTATGCAAATAATGATGCTCCACCGCTTTGAGCGGCACCTTAACCGCCGGCCTTGACAAGGTGCCCACCTCACGGGCCCAGAAACCCGTGCAGTTGACAAAATACTCACAATCCACCGCACCCGCCGTGGTCTCCACCTTCTGTACACGTCCATGGCGACTCTCTATCTTCTGCACGGCACAGTGTTCCACCACTTGTACGCCCAGACGTCTGGCCTCCTTCATAAAGGCCTGACACACCAATTGCGGATCACATACCCCATCCTCGGGTATCCACAGGCCACCCTCTATGCCCTCCAGCGACAGCAGCTCACACTTCTCCCTGCACTGCTCCGGACTGAGTATCTCACAGTTCATGCCCCAGGCCACGGCCTGGGATTTCATGCGATTGAATGAGGTCATGCGATCAAAGGTGCGGGCCAAATTCAAGCTGCCCACCTGACGCCAACCCGTGGGCAAACCCGATTCCTCGGTTAGCCGCTTAATCAAATCTATGGAATACTCGGCCAATTTCAGTTCGGTATAGCTGGGCTCAAAGCGTCCCGCCAAACCGCAAGCGCTCCAGGGCAACTCCCCGCTCACACGATCCTGTTCGATGAGCAACGTTTGCGCGCCCCAACCCTGCAGGCCCAGATGGTAGGCCACCGAGGCGCCCGTAATGCCGCCGCCACATATAACCACACGCGCCTGTCCCGGCAATTGGCCCTGCAACTGGTCACTGAGATCGGGCGCCTGATGTGGCTTAAATACACGCTTACGAAAGACCGGCTCATCGGCGGCATCGATAAGCTGGCTCAATGTGCGACTGCAACCCTGCTGCAAAGCCCAGAGCGGTCGCCCGCCTCCACCACCGCTGATTAACTTGTGCATGGCTTCCCGCTAGTGACCATGGAAATGGGCGCACTTTACACGTTGGACGGAATATATGTAAACAAAAAACGTTATGCTATAGTGGACATCACTTGTAGGTCCAAAAATGTGGTTTAGTGAGACCGTTCTAATTAGTGAGACCGCATTGCTTTAGTGAGCCCTTACTTGCAACTGAGCTAGTTCTTGAGTGATGAGCCAGTTCTTTGCTAACAATTAACAGGTGGCAACGCCTTAACAGCAAAAGCACACGCGAAATTTAAATTCAAAGCGGGAATTGACTTTTCGTAAGGCATTTTATTGTTTTACCCTGTTTAAAAAGTCAGCTAAAAAAAACGTCAACTTGGGCGCGAAATTTGAATTGAAAGCTTACCGCAAACACACACACAAATTGGCAATTCTCAACAACTTGGTGGCAGCGCCATAACAGCAACAGCAGTTGTTTACAGTTGCAGTGTGGGCTAACCGCAAGCACACAGACAGCCAGCCTCAACTTGGGCGCCAAATTTGAGCTCAAAGCAGGAATTTGACATTTCGTAAGGGATTTTATTGTTTTACGCTGTTAAAAAAAACAGCTAAAAAATCCTCAACTTGGGCGCCAAATTTGAATTCAATTCGGTGGCAACGCCATAACAGCAGCAGTTGTTTACAGTTGCAGCCGCAAACACACAACAGCTAGCCTCAACTTGAGCGCCAAATTTCAATTTAAAGCAACAACAATTTGGTGGCAACGTCATGACAGCAGCTGCAGCGGCAATTGTTTACAGTTGCAGCAGCCAACACACAGCCAGTCTCAACTTGGGCGCGAAATTTGAATTCAAAGCGGTAAATTGTCATTTCGTTAGGCATTTTATTGTTTTAGCCTGTTTAAAAAAAAACTAAAAAAGCCTTAACTTGGGCGCCAAATTTAAATTCAAAGCGGGAAATTGACATTTCTCAACAATTTGGTGGCAACGCCTTAACAGCAGCAAGATTGTTTACAGTTGCAGCCGCAAACACACGGACAGCTAGCCTCAACTTGGGCGCCAAATATGAGTTCAAAGCAGAAAATTAACATTTCTAAACAATTTGATGCCAACGCCATAACAGCAGCTGCAGCGGCAGTTGTTTACAGACAGCCTCAACTTGGGCGCCGAATTTGAACTCAAAGCAGGAAATTAATATTTCTTAACAATTTGGTGGCAACGCCATAACAGCAGCAGCAGCGGCAGTTGTTTACAGTTTGCAGCCAGCCAGCCTCAACTTGGGCGCCGAATTTGAACTCAAAGCAGGGAATTAACATTTCTTAACAATTTGGTGGCAACGCCATAACAGCAGCAGTTGTTTACATTTGCAGTGTGGAGTGACCGCAAACACACAGACAGCCAGCCTCAACTTGGGCGCCAAATTTGAATTTAAAGCGGTAAATTAATATTTCTCAACAATTTAATGGCAACGCCATAACAGCAGCAGCAGCGGCAGTTGTTTACAGTTGCAGCAGCCAAAAACAGACAGCCTCAACTTGGGCGCCAAATTTAAATTCAAAGCAGGAAATTAACATTTGTCAACAATCTGCTGGCTGCAGCTGCTCCTCAACTTGGGCGCGAAATTTGAATTCATAGCGGTAAATTGTCATTTCGTTAGGCATTTTATTGTTTACCCTGTTAAAAAAAAAAATAGCTTAAATAAGCCTCAACTTGGGCGCCAAATTTGAATTTAAAGCAGGAAATTGACATTTAAAAAACCACCCCAAAAAACTGGATTTCTTTTTGAAGTTTTTATTTCCAATATTCATTCAATTTTTACAATTTGTTTATAACGGCCTCATAAACGTACAAGATTGCATGTCGTTCTCTTTGCTAGCCAAAAAAAAAGGAGTAGATTTTGTTTTTGTTTGTTGTTAATTGTTGTTACTTTTATTTATAGAATTTTCCTGGTATGCTGGTGGTAATCATGACCTCTCGCTCTCTCTCTCTCTCTCTTACACTGGCTTGTTCCATTAAACGCATAAATAAATAAAAATAAATTAAATAAAAAAAAACCAAAAGGTAAATAAATATATAATTATTTTTGTTGTTTTTGTTGTTGTGTGTGTAGGTGAGAACTTAAGCCAAACACAATCGGTTTGAGAGTTATGACACTTCCAAGCCCGCTTTGCCGCAAACACAATAATTGCCATTTAAATAGAGGGAGTTTGCTTCTTCAACGGAAAATGCTTTGGGGCAAATTGAATTTGAATTCACAATTAAATTATCAATAATAATCATAGTAATCATAGTGTAATTATATAGTTTATAGTTTAATATAATCATAAGTTCATACGCAGCATTTTTTGTTTTGTTTTTTTTTTTTTTTTTTTTTTTTTGTTGTTGTTTAATAGAAGTTTCTCGTTTCTCCATTTTCTTTGTATGTATGTATGTATTATTATTTAAACTAATCGATATATAACTTGATACACGTAACTTTATGCTCATTTAAAAATAAATACAATATTTGTAGTATAAGAAAATTCACTAATAGATGTGTTCAAAACTAGTTAGAATGGATGGTCCCCCCCAAAAAAAATATTAAAAAAAAAATAAAATTTGAAATATATTTTTTTCTCGACTAAAATCGGCAAAGTTTTGGATATTCAGAAAATTTGCCTAAACTTTGCCTAGGAAATGTCATAAATATTTTGGTACATATACATGTGAATGGTTACATTTTTTCGTAAACTTAATACGGTCACTCTAGGCTTTAAAAAGTCAACTTGAAGCATACAAAAGTTGTAATAAACTAGGGAAGGTTGAGGAACAGAATTCCCGTGCATTTTTTCCAAACCTTTCTGTAATTTCATTTAAGAAATTGGGGATATTCGGCTTAAGGCCGTGTAATTTCGTAATTGGGACCATGTTCCGAATTTCGAATCGTTTTTCTAGCATTTCGAAATTGTTCTAGCAGTTAAAACCAATTGCTATGTTCCTTATGGGCGTCTAAAACACTAAACCGGCCGATATGAAATTTTCTCACTATGTTCAGGTCGATCAGGAAAGATCAGAAAAGTCTGTGAACCGGTTCGAAAGCGGTTCGAAACCGTTTAAATCAGTTTAAAAGTGGTTTAGTCGCTGAAATCACTCAAACGATCTTCATGAAATTTTCACAGTATGTTCATAGCGATCAGAAAAGAGTCATAGGCTATGTTGAAAGTCTGTGAACCGGTTCGAAAGTGGTTTAAACCGGTTCAAAAGTGGTTCGGAGTCATAGCTCTGAAACCAATGAACCAATCTTTATGTAATTTTCACTGCAGGTTCATGTCGAATAGGAAACAGTCATCGCCCAAGGCAGTGAACTGGTTCTCAACACGCTGAACCGGTTCAAAAGTGGTTCAGGGCCATAACTAAGAAGTTATTGAAGCTATAAACTTGAAATTCGGTGTGTGGGTTAGTTAAATTAAGACAGGAAATTTCACTGGTTCAAGACAGGTTCCGAATCTGCTGAACTGGTTCAAAAGTGGTTCAGTTCCATAACTAAGAAGTCATTAAAACTATGAACTTGAAATTTTATGTGTGGTTAGTGTTATTAAAACTGAAATTTCACTGGTTCGACAGGTTCCGAAACTGCTGAACTGGTTCAAAAGTGGTTCAGGGCCATATCTCAAAAGTTATTGGAGTTATAAACTTGAAATTTGTGGTGTAAACTTGAAATTTGTTGTGTGGGTTAGTTAAATTAAGACAGGAAATCGCACTGGTTCAAGACAGGTTCCGAATCCGCTGAACTGGTTCGAAAGTGGTTCAGTTCCATAACTAAGAAGTCATTAAAACTATGAACTTGAAATTTTATGTGTGGTTAGTGTTATTAAAACTCAAATTTCACTGGTTCAAGACCGGTTCCAAACCCATTGAACTGGTTCGAAAGTGGTTCAGGACCATAACTAAGAAGTTATTGAAGCTATAAACTTGAAATTCGGTGTGTGGGTTAGTTAAATTAAGACAGAAATTTTACTGGTTCAAGACAGGTTCCGAATCCGCTGAACTGGTTCAAAAGTGGTTCAATTCCATAACTAAGAAGTCATTAAAGCTATGAACTTGAAATTTTGTGTGTAGTAAGTTTTATCAAGACTGAAATTTCACTGGTTCAAGACCGGTTCCAAGTCCATTGAACTGGTTCAAAAGTAGTTCAGTGTCATATTTCAGAAACTATTTAAGCTATGAACTTGAAATTTGGTGTAAAGATTAGTTATTTGGTGTCAGATTTTTTTACAGGTTTAAGACCGTTTCTAACCCGCTGAACCGGTTCAAAAGTGGTTGAGTTTCAAAAACTTGAATTTAGTTAAATAATAAAAATTAACTAGAATTTCCAAATGATTTTTTACAGACAATATTATCTAAATAACCATTCACCTGAAATATGCACCCTCCAATAGTTGCCATCATATTAAGGGGCTTTCTGATTGACTAAGAGGCTAGGCCTTTATCTAAGGTATAAATAAATTAGTAATTTCTTTTCTTTTTTTGGTTTTTTTTGTTAACATTGGGAATTGGCACAATTATATCTTACATATCATACAAAAAGAGCAGCTGACGCTTAATTCTTTTGTCAAAAGTGCACAACATAAGTGGGACTAAAATAACACAACAAAAATTATTGGATTAAAAATCGTTGGTTAATGGGGAATTGAAAGTAAAATCGTTTAAAATATTTATCGCTTATCACATTGAGGACAAAACTTGTTCAATTTATATAATTATAATTTCATAATTAACTAAACTAAATGGATGATTTTCCTAAAAGCACGGTTAAAAATTGTCCTACCGATAGAGGGTTCAGCATGCTGATGATATTTTAGGTCTTAACCAGAGGTGCCCAAATGTTGCTTAAGACCGTGCAAACACCAAAATTGTTTGATTAATTTATAGGTGTAAGGCTGGGTTAACTTGGTATTAGGGAAGGAAAAAACATTTCATTTCAATTTCAAGAGTTAATAGTCTTGAATTTAGCATGTTTAAACAGACTAGAGTTGGATTATATAGCATATATATACATTTTCTACATGTTGTAGGCATTTAATGATAAGAAAAAGTCCAATTAAAGCAATAAAACTGTAAGTGACATAACGCCCATGGGCGTTACTTTGTATATAGTTCCCAGAAACTTTAAGGTTCACCATTGAAATACATTTTCTGCATGTTGTAGGCATTTAATAATAAGAAAAAGTCCAATTAAATCATTAAAACTGCAAGTGACATAACGCCCATGGGCGTTAAATGCACCCAAAAACTGTACTGGTACGTTGCTGAGGTTCTTCTTTTCTTTTCAAAATATGGGTATACAAAAAATGCAAAATATGTTATAGATAAGGGTTCCAGTGAACGCCCGTGGGCGTTATTACAGTTACTCAAAAACGGCTGAGGTGCTTTTCTGTTTGAAAAATATGTGTTCTTGCATAATGGTTCACAAAAAAAAATGCAAAATATGAATTTGGTATCGATTAGGGTTTCAGTGGGCGTTATTGCAGGCACTCAAAAGCCGCTAAAAGTACTTTTCTGTTTTAAAAATTTGGATTCTCGTATACCAGTTCACAAAAATTGCAAATTACGGTATCGATTAGGGTTCCAGTGAACGCCCGTGGGCGTTATTACAGTAACTTAAAAACTGCAGAGGTTCTTTTCTGTTTTAAAAATATGGGTTCTTGAATAACGCTTGGCAAAAAATGCAAAATATGAATTTGGTATCGATTAGGGTTCCAGTTAATGCCCGTGGGCGTTATTACAGTTACTCAAAAACTGCTGTGGTTCTTTTCTGTTTCAAAAATATGGGTTCTTGATTAACTGTGCACATAATATGCAAAATACGGTATCGGTTAAGGCTTTAGTTAACGCCCTTGGGCGTTATTACAGTTACACAAAAACTGTTGAGGATCCTTTCTGTTTCAAAAATATGAGTTCTTGAATAACGGTTGAATATGGTGTCGGTTAGGCTTCCAGAGAACGCCCGTGGGCGTTATTACAGACACTTAAAAACAGCTGAGATTCTTTTCTCTGTTTCAGGAATATTTGTACTCGAATACCAGTTCTCAAAATATGCAAACTACGGTATCGGTTGGGGTTCCTGGAACGCCCGTGGGCGTTATAACAGGCACTCAAAAACAGTTTTTGGTTCTGTTCAGTTTGATTTCCTGCTTTGAAACTTATTTAAACACCCTTACAAATGATCCAACTCTAGTACACAGACCATAACATAACGTTTTTGAACGTAAGTGTGTTTTGGGGACAAATTTTAACCATACTTTTGATCAAAAATATATATTCCCTTAAAGTAAATTAGTGTGGGTTTAAGGTAAACCCACAATTTAGGGCACATACAAGTTCAAAACTAACAGAAGACTAAAAAACAATATTGTTATCTATGTATATATATTTTTTAATGTTTTCCTTTGGCTACTTTTGTTATAAAATTCGCTTGCTTTTTGGGGGGTTTTTCAAAAAAAGGACTCTCTGTCTGTGTTTGTGTGTGTGTGTGTGTTTACATTTGATGTAAAGTTTAACAAGATTCTGTATATATAACTGCCGGTAGGGGTGTTTCATTTATTTAATTCTTATTCCATTAAGTTTTTAATGACATTTGATGAAGGAAACGCCTGTTCAATAAATTATATATTAAAGTAAGTTGTCCTCTCGGTGTCTGTGTGTGTGTGTGTGTGTGTGTAGTGTAGTGTGAACGGGGGCTTAAATGCTGGGATTAGTTGCTAAGCATTTTGTTCATTTCTGTAGGTGGAAAATTGGAAACACATGTAAGTTATATATACGATTGCATATAGTTTTAGGTTAGGGATTCTTTTTGTTTCAGAGTAGAGTCGTGGGTGTATCTAAACTTATATTTCAAGTTTGGATTATTTGAAATATTGAACATCTTTCTCTTAAATCAATATAAAGCACAAAGTGTTTACTTTTTGTTTTTTTTTTTTTTTTTTTTCAATTGAATACTAAATAGATTATAGTTATGTTTTGTTTCTATGTATGAGTGTGTGTGAGTGTGTATGCATGTATGTATATGTATATAAGTTATTCAAGTATTCATTTTAAATTTCATTCAATATTCGTTTTGCTTAGGCATAAAACTCCGTTTTTCCTTGGGTCTTATAGGCCTCCTCCTCGATTTTGTACATATCCATAAGCTGTTAGTCAGAAGCGGGCATTGAAAGAGAGAGAGAGAGACAAAAAAGAGAGAGAGAGAGAGAAAGAGGGAGAGAGAAAGAGTTTATGGTTTTAGTTCAGCCACTGATTTTTAGATCCCTTAGTACAGTTAGTTCGTAGCACAGCAAACACACAAAAATGAGAATGCAATGCAATGGTTTAAAACTAATCAAAAGTACATAACATACATATGTAGGTAGACAATGCAGCGGGACGCCAATACTACGTAAAAGATATTGTTTACAAGGGCACTAAACGGCCTAAGTGTTTTTAAGTGATTGATCGTTATAAACTCGTTCGACTGTACCAAAACTGAAACATATATTTTATGAACTTTACTTAAGTTAAACGCGAAAATTTTTCCTAAACAGTTCCAAAAACGAACATTTTGCGATTCTTTATGTACAACTTGTCGTTTTTGAGCGAATATTTCTTTGATGTTGAATGAAAAATCATGAGAAAATGAATGAGACAAATTTTTTCCACAAAATATTTTACAGGCGTGTAAGCGAAAGAGCTAAATATCACACTCCAATAAAAGTTCCAAAAATATTTTACACGCCTGTAAAATATAGAAACATAAAGAATAATTTGTGTTGCCTTCTATAAAAAAGGGCAAGTAATTGTTCACACAAAATATTTTACAGGCACTGTCACGTACACTGCAATTCAAATGAAATTTTAAAAAAATTCCAAAAATATTTTACACGCCTGTAAAATATGGAAAACATTTTTGCTTATGCGTGTAAATAATTTGACCTGCCTTCTGTAAGAAAAAGGGCGAAAAATTGTTCACACAAAATATTTTACAGGCACTGTCCCGTACACACTAATTCAAATGAAATGAAATAAAATTTCCAAAAATATTTTACACGCCTGTAAAATATGGAAAACATTTTTGCTTACGCGTGTGAATAATTTGAGCTGCCTTCTGTAAGAAAAAGGGCGAAAAATTGTTCACACAAAATATAAAAAAAAAATTCCAAAAATATTTTACACGCCTGTAAAATATGGAAAACATTTAAGCGCATGCGTGTGAATAATTTGTGCTGCCTTCTGTAAAAAAAAGGCGTAAAATTGTTCACACTACATAGTTAACAGGCGCACAAGCAATTTAAATAATTGTACACGCCTGTAAAATATTTTTCGGAAAAATTAAAAACGACTAACGTTCGAATGAACGTTTTCGTTCGTTATTTTTGACCGTTGGGTAATCATAGCACCAAAACTGGAGATGTATGTCGTGAAAGATATCGTTTACGCAAATTTTTTGAAACTTCAACGGGTAAAACTATCGATAACGGAACTAAAAACGTAAGGAAAATGAACATTTAGCGAATCTTTAGTTAAAGATCGTTGCTATTTGTCCGCTCAAGGTTCGATAAACGTTCGCTATATTTGACCGCTGGTATGTAGGTAGTTAGTAGGTGTACAGCAGGCAAGACCTTCCTAAAAGATATCGGTAATGCGATTTTTTTAAATCTTCAACGTGTAAAACTATCGATAATGAAACTAAAAACGAATGGAAAGCGAAGATCGTTGTTATAGTTCGCTCAAGGTTCGATAAACGTGCGCTATATTCGACCGCTGGTATGTAGGTATATAGCAAGCAAGACCTTCGTAAAAGATATCGTTTACGCGAGTTTTTTAAACTGGGTAAAACTATGAAAAACGAAAGGAAAATGTACATTCAGTGAATCTTAAATTCAACATTGTTGTTATTGATTATTCAATGTAAATTTTTACGTTTACGCGAGGCAAAAACGACTAATTTCATGATCAGCTTGCTAAGCTAGTTTTTTGGTACGAAAAACACACGTAACTTAGCCTATTCGCTAATATTTAGGAAATCTTGACTAAAATTTGTTCGCTAAAGGTTCGTTGATGACTTTTATGACGAACATTTTGTGTAAAAATTAAAATTTGGTACGAAAAACCCTCGTAACTAAGCCTATTCGCTGATATTTAGGGAATCTTAACTAAAATTGGTTAGCTAAAGGTTCGTTGATGACTTTTATGACGAACATTTTGCGAAAAACTTAATTGGTACGAAAAACACACCTAACTAAGCCTATTCGCTGATATTTAGGGAATCTTAACTAAAATTTGTTCGCTAAAGATTCGTTGATGACTTTTATGACGAACATTTTGCGTAAAAATATAAAATTTGGTTCGAACAACACACGTAACTCAGCCTATTCGCTAATATTTAGGGAATCCTGATTAAAATTTGTTCGCTAAAGCTTCGTTGATGACTTTTATGACGAACATTTTGCATAAAAAATCAAAATTTGTTCATTTAAGGTTCGTTGTTGAATTCTATGGTTTTTTGCTGGCTTTTTAGCTACCTACATAGGTATGTATGCAAGTAGATGGTTCATATTAGGAGTATATATGTATATATAAAGTAGATCTGCATTTGGTTTTTGTAGGGAAAGGGTTACTACTGCCATCAATGAAATATATATATATATAAACAAATACAGTAAGCAAAGCAAATGCAAATAAATAGCCAAAGGAAACCAATATATAAAAAAACTAAAATAAAGAATAATGTTTACAATGGGCGCATTCAGCAGAGACGCTTGATCACTAAGCATACTTTTGGGAGAGATACAGTTAAATTTGGACATTTGGAAAAATATCATATTAACATACAAAGTAGGCTAAAAAATATCATTAATCATTAATCAAGCTGTTCTAATGAATGCGCTCCATAAAATAGTGTTTTTAATGATCATTGTAGTGTACAGGACATATACTTTTCAATACCCAAGCTACTAAATTCTTTTACCTACAAAAATGGAATTTTGTATAAATTCTTTAAGCACTTAGAGCCGTTTTCTTTTATACATGTTTTTAAAATCTAGGTGGATATTACGAAAATATATATTGCCTACTTTTAGGTCACCGTTAATATTTAATATGATTTTAAACGCGGCCTAAAAGTAGGCCACCTTTAATATCTAATATGATTTTAACGCGGCCTAAAAGTAGGCCACATAATTTTTTTTTAATATCCACCTGGATTTGATAAACATAAAGATGAGAAAACGACCCTGAGAGCTTAAAGAATTGATACAAAATGCAATATTCAGAAGAAACTTAAGTACTTTATTGCAATTATAATTGATAAGCAGAAGTTGCGACAAATTCATACTAGATATATATCCAATCGGAAAGCAACATATATAATGTTAAGGGAATAATGTAGAGTCAAAAACGGACAACAGAGAAAACCAATACTTTCGTTTTCGAAAATGGTACTAAGTCCATTTTAAATAGTTATAGTTCAACCATAAATTGGTACATAGACTGGGAAAACCTCCAGACATGGCTTGATATTCTTTGAAAATTGCAAATCATAGCAAAGTCTGCTGAAGTAAGCACATAAGCAGCTACTCTCTACTCTACTTGTATGTGTTAGAGCTCTAACTCGGACTTTAAACTACACAGAAAAAAGGGATATTTTTCTATGATTCATAGGATGTTTTAAAATCTTCCTTTTTGTTCTGTGTAGTTTTTGTTCAGGCGAGGAATCACCATTTTATACCAGGAAACCTTTCTTAGAAGAAGGCAGCAGCACTCATGCTGCTGAGCTGCTGCTGCCTTTAAAAATTATAATAGGAAACAAAATAATAAAAAACTGAATACCAACAAAACAGAAAGCAATCATCAATCAAATGGAATCACAATGAAATACGAATATATAGGAACAAAATTGATATAGATAATTACATCTTAGCAGTTAGTTAAAATTTTTTTTTGGTTTTTTGTTTTTGGTTTTGTAGCAGCTACTGAATACGTTTCAAGTTTAGATTAGCATTAAATTTGGTTTTGTGGTTTTTCTTTCGTTTTCGTTTCGTTCAAGTCAAAATTGTTGTTGTTGTTGTTGTTGGGATGCATCTGCTTTTACTATAGGCGTACGGTTTTTTGGAGGCGTCGTTTTGGTTGTTGTTGTTGTCTAAAGTACAGTCTCAATACTGGTTATAGTGTCAAGTTGCGGCCGTGTTTCGTTTAGTACCTTTTGCACATCGGTACTAAATTCCTCAACCTGTTTGGCATGGGCCAATTTCAATTTCTCCATGGCGCGTCCCTGTTTGACACCGATTTGCTGTGAAATAGAGAAGGTAAAGTGGGTAAATATATGGTTAAGTGGGTTATTATCTTTTTTTATATATATAAAAGAGGTTGCCCTGACTGACTGATTCACTAAAGGGCCTAAATAATTGGCAAAACTAATTTTGTATTTGGGAAATTTCTCTCCATAGGTCGGAAAATGGGTGAAAGCGTGTAGCAAACGTTATTTTTTAAGCCAATCTGCATGAAATTTGGTTTTTAAGCCGATTAGATGGAAATATAATTTTTTTAATTTTGGAAAAGCCAACCCAAAATCAACGCACAGCCTAAACGGTAAAAGCTAGAAAGTTTAAAGTTTTTAGTAAAGGAAAGATTTCGAAAAATTTCACCCTTAAGGTCAGAAAATTATATATTTTTCACTTTGGATGGAAGTCTCTATAGTTCAAATCTAAAAAAAATCTATATACATATATAATGACTAGCATATGACCCGGAGCGCTTCGGGCGGTTTTTCCAACATCAAAGAATCACATGTCTAATTTTTTTGCACTCTTTCTTTATAAACCCAGTTTAAAGTCAATCGGATGAAAAATAGTTAATTTAATAATGCATATTCCAGGCATTTTCCGACCTTTTGGGCGGTTTTTCCAGCATCAGAAAATCGCCTGTCGTATTATTTTACAAACTATCCTAACATACCGAGTTTAAAGTCAATCGGAAGAAAAAATATTTTTCCTACATAGAATTTTCCAAGCATTTTCCAACATCGAAAAATCTCATGTCTTATTATTTTGTATACTATAACCTTACAAACCGAGTTTGAAGACAATTAGATAAAAAAAAGTATTTTTCTTAGTGAATTTTCCGGACATTTCCCGATCTTTCGGGACAATTTTTCAACAACGAAGAATCTTATGCCCTATTATTTTTCATTCTATCCTCAAAAACCGGATGAAAAGTGGTTTTTTTCATTTTAATTTTCCGGGCATTTTCCTTGTGGGTGGAGTTTTCCACCAACCAAAAAATCACATGCCTAATTATTTAGCATAATATCCTTACAAACCGAGTTTGAGGCCAATCGGATGATAAATAGTTTTTTTCATATAGAATTTTCCGGGAATGTCCCGACTTTTCGGGGGGATTTTCCAACATCGAAAAATCTCATGTCAACTTATTTTGTATACTAACCCTACAAACCGAGTTTAAAGTCAATCGGATGAAAAATATTGTTTTTCATATAGAATTTTCCGGGAATTTCCCGACTTTTCGGGGGGATTTTTACAACATCAAAAAATCTCCTGTCTAAATATTTTGCATAGTATCCATACAAACCGAGTTTTAAGTCAATAAAATTTTTTTGTTTTTTGTTCATATAGAATTTTCCGCGCATTTTCCTAACCTAAGGGTGAATTTCCCAAAATCGGAAAATCTCAGGTCTAATTATTTTAAATGCTTTCATTACAAATCGCGTTTAAAGTCAATTGGAATAAAAAATAATTTTTCTATTTAGAATTTTCCGGGCATTTTCCGACCTTGCGAGTGGATTTTTCAATATTGGAAAATCACATATATAATTATTTAGCATACTAACCCTATAAACTGAGTTTGAAGTCAATCGAATAAAAAATATTTTTTTTCCATAAAGAATTTTCCGGCCATATTTCCTTGTGGGCCCCGTAGGGGTGGAATTTTCCGAAACCCCGCCTCCTAGTGCCCACTTTCAACTAATGTGGAAACTTCTGTGAAAGTTTCAGCTTTCTATCTCTACGGTCGTTTTTTTAGTGTTATCATTTAATTTCATTTAGTTTCAGTTATTTTTTTTAGTTTCTATTGGTCAGTTGGTCAGTTGTCAGTTTTTGTCAGTTAGTCAGTTAGTCAGTTAGTCAGTTAGTCAGTTAGTCAGTTAGTCAGTTAGTCAGTTAGTCAGTTAGTCAGTTAGTCAGTTAGTCAGTTAGTCAGTTAGTCAGTTAGTCAGTTAGTCAGTTAGTCAGTTAGTCAGTTGGTCAGTTGGTCAGTTGGTCAGTTGGTCAGTTGGTCAGTTGGTCAGTTGGTCAGTTGGTCAGTTGGTCAGTTGGTCAGTTGGTCAGTTGGTCAGTTGGTCAGTTAGTCAGTTAGTCAGTTAGTCAGTTAGTCAGTTGGTCAGTTTGTCAGTTTGTCAGTTTGTCAGTTTGTCAGTTTGTCAGTTTGTCAGTTTGTCAGTTAGTCAGTTTGTCAGTTTGTCAGTTTGTCAGTTTGTCAGTTTGTCAGTTTGTCAGTTTGTCAGTTTGTCAGTTTGTCAGTTTGTCAGTTTGTCAGTTTGTCAGTTTGTCAGTTTGTCAGTTAGTCAGTTAGTCAGTTTGTCAGTTTGTCAGTTTGTCAGTTTGTCAGTTTGTCAGTTGGTCAGTTAGTCAGTTTGTCAGTTTGTCAGTTGGTCAGTTTGTCAGTTTGTCAGTTTGTCAGTTTGTCAGTTTGTCAGTTAGTCAGTTAGTCAGTTAGTCAGTTTGTCAGTTTGTCAGTTTGTCAGTTTGTCAGTTTGTCAGTTTGTCAGTTTGTCAGTTTGTCAGTTTGTCAGTTTGTCAGTTTGTCAGTTTGTCAGTTTGTCAGTTTGTCAGTTTGTCAGTTTGTCAGTTTGTCAGTTTGTCAGTTTGTCAGTTTGTCAGTTTGTCAGTTTGTCAGTTTGTCAGTTTGTCAGTTTGTCAGTTTGTCAGTTTGTCAGTTTGTCAGTTTGTCAGTTTGTCAGTTTGTCAGTTTGTCAGTTTGTCAGTTTGTCAGTTTGTCAGTTTGTCAGTTTGTCAGTTAGTCAGTTAGTCAGTCAGTGAGGACAAACTCTTTTGTATATAGAGAGAAGAGATGATAATGATTTGGTCTGACTGACTGATTTTAAATGGTCCGTAATCAACGCACAGGCTAAACGGTAAGAGCTAGAAAGCCGAAACTTAAACAGAAGTTTCCATTTGAGGTGAAAGCAAGCAATAAGAAGGGATTTTGGAAAATTTCAACCTTAAGGTCAGAATGGAATGGGTGTATTTTGGGACACCTTCAAATACCTTTACCTATCTTCATTTTCCCACTTACCTTCTTCTCCTCCATGAAACGTTTGACATTATTTTGTCGTTTCTCACGCAGACGACGGTCCTTCTCATTTTTGGTCTTCAGGGTCTTATCGTTCTGCACCTCCTTGGCGGTATCCGCCGAAGTTTTAGCCTGTTTGGTATTTAGTTCTTTTACATCTCTGTAAAAGATTATGTAAAAAAATCAATTCCTCCACCAACTTTTGCTCTTGCTTCCTTACCTGGCATGCCGATCCTCCAGCTGTTTAATTTGTGCCGCCTGCACGGTCAGCATTAATGCCTTCATGGCATCCTGTGAGTCCTGCACATGCTGTCGGAGCATATCCCATTCCTCCTTGCGATGACGGGCTATCATATCGGTCCACTGTTTGGTCTGATCATTGATCGCATTCTTGATATTCGCATCATTGCGTATATCATCTTTGCTCTTGCCCTTGATCAGCTTATCGATGGCCGCATTCTGAGTCTTTTGCACCGAGGTGCGCTCCTTGGCATGCTTCTTGCGCAGCGTGTCCAGCTCCTTGATCTGTTTCTTGCCCACCTTCTGGAAGCCCTTCTCCTGGCGCAACGATTCCAGCGTCACGGGTTCGAAGACCAACGGCGGCTCCTTCTTCTCCTCCTCCTTGGCCTTGCCGGCATCGCGAGCCGCTCCACCGCTCTGCTCCTCAATGCCCAGGGCCTTCATCTGTTCGTTCTGCTGTTTGGCCGCACCGGCAAAACCACGCGGATCCGACAGCATGGCCATGAAATCCTCAAAGCCATCAGGTACATAAATCTTTAATTCGATGTTCACAAATAACATGGGCAGCGACATGGGGAAATTGGCCTCCGTGCGCAGCGAGACATGACGATAGCCCGGTTGAAGGCCATCCAGGGGTAGAATACGTTGACCAATCATTTTGCCGCTCTCCTCATAGACGCCAAAGCGTAGGACCGCCAAATCGGGTAGCACCACCTTGCGGAAGACAAAGGCATCCTCATTGTAAACGGGATTGAGACCATTGTTGGGCACCAGGCGTGTACGGAATTCCTTCTTCACCGTATCCGAGGGCAAGCCAAACATATCCACTTCCACATAGGTGCCCACCTTTTTGTCCGACAAGAATTGCCCGGCAATTACCTTCACCGAACATTGGGCCGCAATTACACCATCCACGGGCGCATCGGCAAACGGATCGAAATCCTTATCGGCACGACGCATGAAATCCGGTTTGAGTAGATAACCACAGCCGCCATTGTACTCGAATTTACCCTGATTCAGTTGCATGGGCAGATCGGAGGTTTGGAAATTGAGGGAGACCATTTGACAGCCGGCATTCCAGAAGACCTGCGGCATATAGTTGGAGGAATCGGCACGTGTGCCCTTCGGATAGATGCGTGACATTTGGCGCTTGTTGTAATTGACAAAATCAATGGAGCTTTGCTTCAAATAATTCATGCCCGCCGATTCCGCAAAGGAGGACATATTGTGGGCAATGTTTTTCTCTATAGAAAGGTGGCAGGAAATTAGACAGTGAGACTAATCCTTGACTAATTACTTACCAATTGCCTTATCAAAGCCCTGGAATTTAATGGGTTGCGCATAATTGACCATAGACGAGAGCCAGGGATGTACATTGGTGGTGGAGCCACTGTAATTGGCGGCAGCCGCCTCAGCTTCGGCCCCACCGCCACCCTCGGCTGCCGCATCACTGGCCGCCGCCTCGGGTGCCGCCGGTGCGGGTGCGGCAGCTGCCTCCGGCGGTTTACCCGCACTGGCATCCTCCTCGGGATCATCATCGGTCTTCAGTTCACCCTTGAGCCAAAGCTCTAGCTCCACCTTTTCCACTTCGGGTTTCATGCGTTTATTTTTAATGAGAATTTTACGCTTCAGCTTGCAGGGTGGTGGCAGGGGCAAACCCGGATCCAGCTGGAAAAAATGGGAAAATGGTGAGTTACGAAGCGGAATGTTAATAAATTGTGTCTAATCTACCGGATGATCTGACAGGGGTTCCTTCAGCAGCAGATCACCAAAGAAGTCATCACAGTATTTAGCTAGTTTATATTGCTGGGCACGATTGCAGTGATTCTCAAAGGATAGAATCACCGGATACTCAGAGGAGACAAAAGCACAATCCGCTATGGCCTGGATGCAGTCCTGGAGAAGGGAAGAGAGAGGGAGAGAGAGGTGATTACATATATAAATGGTAAACAATTGGTAATGAAAGATGCCGTGTTTTTTATCCGATCTTTTGAAGCTTTATAGCATAAGTAGATTTAAATAAAGGCTTCCCGGCTTTATGCCGTGTTTTTTATCCTATTTTTAGATGCTTTATAGCTTAGAGAGATATAAATAAAGACTTCCTGGCTTTATGCCGTGTTTTTTATCCGATCTTTTGATGCTTTAAAGTATTAATTGATTTAAATAAAGCCTTTCCTGCTTTATGCCGTGTTTTTACGATTTTATCCGATCTTTTGTTGCTTTATATCTTACAGAGATATAAAAAAAGGCTTCCCGGTTTTATGCCGTGTTTTTTATCCGATCTTTAGATGCTTTATAGCATAGAGCGATTAAAATAAAGGCTTTCCGGCTTTATGCCGTGTTTTTTATCCGATTTTTAGATGTTTTATAGCTTAAATAGATTTAAATAAAGACTTCCTGGCTTTCTGCCGTGTTTTTTATCCGATCTTTTGATGCTTTATAGCATAAAGAGATTTGAATAAAGGCTTCCCGGCTTTATGCCGTGTTTTTTATCCGATCTTTTGTTGCTTTATATCTTACAGAGATTAAAATAAAGGCTTCCCGGCTTTATGCCGTGTTTTTTATCCGATCTTTTGATGCTTTATAGCATAGAGCGATTAAAATAAAGGCTTTCTGGCTTTATGCCGTGTTTTTTAACCGATCTTCTGATGCTTAATATAATAGACAGATTAAAATAAAGGCTTCCTGGCTTTATGCCGTGTATTTTATCCGATCTTTTGTTGCTTTATATCTTAGAGAGATATAAAAAAAAGGCTTCCCGGTTTTATGCCGTGTTTTTTATCCGATCTTTAGATGCTTTATAGCATAGAGAGATTAAAATAAAGGCTTCCCGGCTTTATGCCGTGTTTTTTATCCGATCTTTTGATGCTTTATAGCATATAGAAATTTAAATAAAGGCTTCCCGGCTTTATGCCGTGTTTTTTATCCGATCTTTAGATGCTTTATAGCATAGAGAGATTAAAATAAAGGTTTCCCGGCTTTATGTCGTGTTTTTTATCAGATCTTTTGATGCTTTATAGAATAGAGAAATTTAAATAATGGCTTCCCGGCTTTATGCCGTGTTTTTTATCCGATTTTTTGATGCTTAATTAATAGCCTTTTTATAAATAGAGATATAAAAAAAGCTTTCGGCTTTTCGCCAAAAAAAAAAAAGAATTTCTTGTCTAATGGAAGATATTATAATTTTAGAAATGCCGTGTTTTTTATCCGTTCTTATTACCACAATGAAGAGTCCCTTCTAAAGGCTCTCCGGCTTTATGCCGTGTTTTTTATCCGATCTTTCAACGCTTTACAGCATAGAGAGATTTGAATAAAAACTTTTCGGCTTTTCCACAAAAAGAAAATACCCTAATGGAAAATATTATTATTTTAGAAAATGCCGTGTTTTTTATCCGATCTTATTACCACAATGAAAAGTCCCTTCTAGGGGCTGACTTTACCGCAAATTCTGAAGAAAAATATCGTAAAATAACCCCTTACAAATTACAGAAAATGCAACTGCTCTAAAAACCGCCTAAACTAAGCCTAAGTCATTCTGAATCTCGTTTAAGCGAAGCACGATTTTCCATAGAAATTCATCATACAACATGAGGCCCATTTCCAACTCTCCGTATATATAAAAGTGCACATTAATTGCTTATGGAGTTATAACAATGCATAAATGATCGGCTTAGCGCCCTTAAGCCCGACTGAAATTCTGAAGAAAGCATTTCCGCGTTGCCCCATCTTTCATTTTGGTGATTTGCACAGATTTAAAAGCTTTGTGGGGGTTTTTTTGGTATAAATCCAACAAAACAGTGTTGGAAAATGCCCTTTTACATTGCCCTATGACAGTGGGGAGCTCAACAGTAGCTTGCGAGCCATAAAGCGACACAAAGGTACTGATAGCAGTGTTGGAAAATGCCCTTAAACGTGGCCCTATGACAGTGAGGCGCTCAACAGTGGCTCGCGAGCCATAAAGTGACACAAAGGTGCTGAAAATAGTGTTGGAAAATGCCCTTAAACGTTGCCCTATGAGAGTGAGGAGCTCACCAGAGGCTTGCGAGCCTTAAAGCGACACAAATAAGAAAAGTTATGACCAAAGGTGCTAAAAACAGTGTTGGAAAATGCCCTTAAAAGTTGCCCTATGACAATGAGGAGCTCAATAGTGGCTCGCGAGCCATTAGGCGACACGAAGGTCCTGATAACAGTATTGGAAAATGCCCTTAAACGTTGCCCTATGACAGTGAAACTCAACAGTGCTCCGAGCCATGTGCACAAGTCTGATATGTTGGAAAATGCATTAACTTCCCTATGACGAGCCAAACAAAGCCACACACAGGTTGGAAAACGCCTACGCGCGAGAGCTCAACAGCGAGCCATAAAGCAACACAAATAAAAAAAGTTAAGGCCAAAGGTGCTCGAAACAGTGTTGGAAAATGCCCTTAAACATTGTCGTATTACAGTAAGGAGCTCAAATGTGGCTCGCGAGCCATAAAGCGACACAAAGATGCTGATAACAGTGTTGGAAAATGTCGTTAAACGTTGCCCTATGTCAGTGATAAGCTCAACAGTGGCTCGCGAGCCATAGGGCGACACAAATAAGAGAAGTTATGACTAAAGGTGCTCAAATCAGTGTTGGAAAATGCCATTAAACGTTACCGTAAGACAGTGAGAAGCTCAAAAGTGGCTCGCGAGCCATAAAGCGACACAAAGGTGCTCAAAACAGTCCGTACGACAAAAGGAAGCTCGCTGTACAGTTTGTTGTAGTAATTTGTGTATTCACGCCTGTTTCTGTCTCATACGCGACTTTTCTTACCGCTTACTCTTCTGCAAAGTGTCCAAAGAAGTAAACAATATCTTTTTGTTTTTCTGAATTTCAAGGAAAATAAATTTTACAAATTTAAACTAATGACAGCCAAAACATTTCTAAAATGATTACGTTCTTTTTTTTTTGCTCATTACACTTACCTTGAACAGAATTTCCGTACAATAGGCATGTCCATGGGTAACAATTGGCTCTTCATCCTCCCCTTTGCCATTCCAACAATCCAGCTCCACACAACGACAGCCCGCCAATAGCGTTTGACGATACATTTCCACAGAACTCTTACCGCCAATCTGACGACCCGATAAATAGGTATTATGCGAACTATTGATATAGTAATGGGCCAATGGTTGATCCATTTCCATATAGAAATCCAAACGATCCAGAAATACAGGAGCATTCTCATCGGACATTAAATAACGCTTAAAGCCATCCAATGAGAGTTGCGCTACCCCATAAAATAGATAAGTAAGTACAGGAAGTTGGATTTAAAATAAAATGGGACATACAGCTCTTCTTTTTCTCCTCATCCAATTCATAATCATTGATAATCTCCGTGCAACGTTTCTCCTCATAAAGCGGAAATAGTATTTCATTCATACGCGGATCGCGTTGCTTATCGTTCATGAAATGAATAAATTGTTCCATACTTATAAAATCCTGTTTGCCCTTGGTGCTGTCAAAGGTTTGGAAAAGTCATAATAATAATATTTTTTTACACAATAATTTACTTACATGGATGTAAACAGCTCTTCGATATCATTACGTGGACACACTTTATGATATAACGCATAGAATTTATCAAAAGTAAATTGCTCCTTAGTCATGGTGGCATTCTTATCATCGGGTAAACCCGCATCCTTGATGCAGGTGTAAACCAATTTTTCAGTTTTACCCGAGGCAAATGTTTTGGCCAAAATTTTGACCGGAATTTTACCACTTTTCTCCACGCAAAAGCTGAGGCGCATCCAACTTTTATTTTGAAAAACAAATAAAAAATATTGTTAGAGAGAATTTTTTGAGAAAAGTTGGGCAGATATATATATTTTATATATAGAAAAAACAAATCTACACATTTATTTATATACATATAGATATATAGATACTTACCGTAAGGTCTGATTACTTTTTTACAGATTTACAAACAAATAATGCAAATTTAATGAAAATATGGCGCTCAAAAACGACTTAATTCCTTCATAAAATAGCTTTAAAAATGAAAATAGCGACAAGTTAACTTCATTAAAATGTACACCCCATCTAAAATTGGTCCTTCGAGTCGGATTTGAGACTGAGTAAAAAGTTGCATAACATTTAGGGCCATTTTTTTAAAGCTCCCTTTTTGTAAATCCAGGTGCTTATTAAGAAAATATAGCTGGCCTACTTTTAGGATGCTTTTGAAATAGGTTTTTTTTAAAGGCTTAAAAGTAGGCAACAAATTCAATGAAAATATGGCTCACTCAAAAACGACTTAATTCCTTCATAAAATAGCTTTAAAAATGAAAATAGCGACCAGTTAACTTCATTAAAATGTACACCCCATTCAATATTGGTCCTTCGAGTCGGATTTGAGACTAAGTAAATAGTTGTATAACATTTAGGGTCAGTTTTTTAAAGCTCCCTTTTTTATAGGTTTTTTTAAAGGCTTAAAAGTAGGCTACAAATTTAATGAAAATATGGCTCACTCAAAAACGACTTAATTCCTTCAAAAATAGCTTTAAAAATGAAAATAGCGACAAATTAACTTCTTTAAAATGTACACCCCATCCAATATTGGTCCTTCGAGTCGGATTTAAGACTAAGTAAATAGTTGTATAACATTTAGGGCCATTTTTTTAAAGCTCCCTTTTTTGTAAATCCAGGTGCTTATTAAGAAAATATAGCTGGCCTACTTTTAGGATGCTTTTGAAATAGGTTTTTTTAAAGGCTTAAAAGTAGGCTACATATATTTGCTTAATAAGCACCTGGATTTACAAAAAGGGAGTAATAAACCTACAAATAAATTGCTTCATTTTCTAGCCTAATTAATTGAAAATTACTTTCAATATTGTAGCTTTAATTACCAGCAATTTCAATCTGAAACAATTAATTGAAATGCATTTAGAAACAATTTGCCAGCCACAACAATTTACTTGACCATCCAACCCAATCCATTTAAGCCCAGTTGCCACTTATGTAATGGATGCAGTTCAAGTAATTGTTGGCCCCTTTTCTTTTCGCATAAATAATGCAATCGGAAACAAATTGCAAACTAGGCCAACTAATTTACAATACAAACATGCAACGCCGCCTCCTCAATCCACCCCACCCACATTCGGTTAGGTGTTACTTTGCTGGCGGTTAACATGGATTTGCACTGCTGCAGTGCGTCCCTTTTTGCCACACACATACGCAAGTTACAGGCCACAGGCAACGCATATTCAATGAACCGCAGCCATTGACTGCAGTTAAAGGGTTGAAAGGGGGGGAGGGGGCGGTATACAACTTGTTCGCCATTTCACACGACTGCTTAACCCAATTTTAGAGACCAGGGAAACTCCTTTGAAAGGCATTTTGAGTGTTGAAACTTAAACTGCAGAGGCTAGAGGAATATTCAGAATTTTAAATAGGTTGTTGAGGAGTCTTAAGACAGACGAGCTCTTAAGTATTTATTCGTGCTTAATTTCCGTGTTTTTTGTCCGATTTTGAAATTTTTAAAGTCAACCGATTTAAACCAGATTTTGTAGAGCTGTTGTAAAGCATATAATAATCATAATTACTGAGTTTTAGACTGATATCTTAGAAAACACAAAAGTTTTTCTTACTAAGACCCATTTTCGACCTATTGGTTCTATGACAGCTATAGGATATAGTCAACCGATTTGAACCAAAATTTTTAGAACTCTTTGAAAGCATATAATACTCATTATAACTGAGATTAAGAATGGTATCATGGAAAACAAAAATGTTTTCCTTACTAAAACCCTTTTTCCGACCTATTGGTTCTATGACAGCTATAGGATATAGTCAACCGATCTTAACCAAATTTTGCAAAACTGTTTAAAAGCATATAATATTCATAATAACTGAGTTTAAGAATGCTATAATGGAAAACAAAAATGTTTTTCTTACTAAAACCCATTTTCCGACCGATAGGTTCTATGACAGCTATAGGATATAGTCAACCGATTTTGACCAAATTTTGTAGAACTGCTTGAAAGCATATAATAATCAGATTTACTGAGTTTTAGAATGCTATCATAGAAAACAAAAATGTTTTTCTTACTAAGACCCATTTTCCGACCGCAATCGGTTCTATGACAGCTATAGGATATAGTCAACCGATCTTAACCAAATTTTGCAAAACTGTTTATAAGCATATAATATTCGTAATAATTGAGTTAAAAAATGCTATAATGGAAAACAAAAATGTTTTTCCTACTAAAACCCATTTTTCGACCAATGGGTCTTATGACAGCTATAGTATATAGTCAACCGATTTCGACCAAATTTTGAAAAACTGTTTAAAAGCATATAATAATCATAATAACTGAGTTTAAGAATGCAATCAAGAAAAACAAAAATGTTTTCTTTACTAAGACCCATTTTCGACCGATCGGTTCTATGACAGCTATAGGATATAGTCAACCGATTTTGATCAAATTTTATAGAACTGTTTGAAAGCATATAACAATCACAATTCCTGAGTTTAAGAATGCTATCATGGAAAACGAAGAAGTTTTTTTTTACCCAGACCTATTATCCGGCCGATCTGTGCTATGACGTCTATAACATATAGCCATTCGATCCAAAAAGAAGACTCTGTAGACAATTTTAGCACAATAGCTTTAAAGCTGAGAAACTAAATTGCGAAAAAAGGAACAGGACAGACAAAGCTTATCATTTGATTAAGGATATATAGGGTGGCTAATGAATGCTGCTACCAAGAAAAAAAAAATAGAGGATACCATGTTTTAAATACCCTTGCAGTTTTTGAAAGGCGCTACCATTGATAAAAAATATGTTTTTCTCATTAGAACTACTTTTTAGACCGATCGTTTATATGGCAGCTATATAATATAGTCATCCGATTTCGATCAATTTTTCCGGAATTACGTGGAAGCATATAAAACCAATATATACCCAAATTCGTGACGCTACGATGGCAAACACAAAAGTTTTTCTCACTAGAACTATTTTTTAGACCGATCGTTCCTATGGCAGCTATATGTTATAGTCATCCGATTTTGCTAAATTTTTCCATAATTATGTGGAAGCATAAAAAAACTAATATATACCACGACTAATGACGCTACGAAAAAAAACACCAAAGTTTTTTCTCACTAGAACTAGTTTTTGCACCGATCGTTCCTATGGCAGCTATATGATATAGTCAACCGATCCGGTCGATTCCGACAAATGTGCAGCCTATGTGTATTTAAAGACTTTTTGTAAAGTTTGGTTAAGATAGCTTTAAAACTGAGGGAGGAGATGGCATAGAAATAGACGGACATGGCTATATCGAATCAGCTCGTTATGCTGATCAAGAATATATATATATTTTATGGGGTTGGAGATGCTTCCTTCTATGCGTTACAAACATCAGCATATTTTTAATATACCCAGTGGAACGGTAAAAAAAGCTTATTTAAGTTTATTATTCAGTTTATTAATGTAGCATCATTCATTAGCCACCCTATATATATAGTTAATGGGGTCGGTAATGAGTATTTCAATGCATTGTAAACTTCTGAGCAAAATTAATTTGGAAAGTCTATAACAAAGGTTCAATTAGCTTGATCAGGCTGATTCCTGATATATATATATATTATATTATATATACATATACGATACCAAGTAATACTTCTTATCTGCTAAAACTAATCGGTGATCAAGTGTATTTTGTTAATACGCTTAAGAAAGGACAGTTTTATACTTGAATCTAGAATTTTCGATACCAAAAGTACGGAATGAATGAAAATTCTTGATTCAAGAGCGAATGCATACTTGGATTAAGAAGTAACCAAATGGTTTATGATTGTAGCTCGCTTTTTAGTACAAAATTCTTAACAATTCAATTCAATTATTGGAAAAAATGAATGATTAATACTTAGGCTGCGTTCACTATGTTCGACGCATGGCCCTTATTTTGTCTTGTTTTCAGTGTGAATAGCTTGTCATTTGACATTTAAAACAATACAACATGAATTCTTATTAGATTACTGTAAACTCAGCCTTACTTACATACATATATGTATTTGCACCACTTGCTTCCCAGAGCGTTACTTAATCTGTTCGAATGTATAAAAATAATGTGTACTTACTGCTTCATAAGATTCGTGCGTGGACACACATTGGTGGCTCGATTGTTATGCGTGATTATACGCAAATTTTTTTGCCAATTCTTTTTTTTTTTTTTTAATCGAAAACAACCCAACATTAATCATAAAGACATGCAAGAACATGAAAAGCATAAAATAAATTGATTGCAGACAGACGACATATTTAGGTACACGCTTATATATATGTATATATATATACAGGGTGCATTTTGTTGTGGTAAATTGGATAGGTAATGATATAGGAGCCGCCACTTACTGTTTTCTTAGACACATCATGGGACAGATGTTATTCGCTTTGACATTATGCGTGATTTTTCGTATGCCATCTAGCCAGATCTAAGAAGAAGACATGATTTTGGGTGGCCGGATAGAGAAGATATGATCTGATGGTGGGGGGGCACGGGGGAAATTTGAGCTTGATCTGATTCTCTTACCTTGGCCGTGTTGGCATCTGGGCAAATCACATGATGATATGTTATATTGATATAATCCGTATTCGAGCAAATGGTCAGCGAACGTTTATCCAATTCGGGCAAATTCGTGCCATTCTTTTTGGTCACCTTGTCGAGTATCTTGGGATCCTAGAAAAAAAGTATTAAAGTATGTTGTGTTATCTATCATCAACTATAAACAAAATCCGAATTACAATTTTCATTGTTTATGTGAATGCAATTTGGCGCAACGAAAAACCGAGAAAAACAAAGGAAACGAACATTAATCTCGAAACGCATCATTAATCAAAGTAGAATGCCCGCTGGGGGAGGTGGGTGGTGAGGGGTTAGCGAAGTGGATATATATACACACTGAATTAAAAACAAATAAATCTTTTGCAGCAAATTTAACTTCATGTTTGACCTTGCGAGTGTAAAACATTTCTATTTGGAAATATCGACTTGTATTTCCACAGACATTTTGATGAATCATTTTGTGTGTGTTGAAATGGAAGCATGCCCAAAAGCAGGCTACAATTTTTGACAGCAAATAAAGGGTGTCGCTTAGTGGGATGATTTGTTAACGATAAACCGATTTTGCAAGTCTTTGGTGACCTTTTTGAAATGAATCGGCGGATTAACTAATTCTCTCTGATGGGAGTTACCGAACAAATCCGGCTCGAAGGACCAATAATTGTTTAATGAAGTTTACTTTAGGCTATTTTTATACTTTGCACCAAAGGTACAAAGAGTATATTGCAATTGTGCAAATGAATGTAACAGGCAGAAGATAGCATATATAGCATATATATTCTTGATCAGCATTAACAATCGAGTCGATATGGCCATATCTTCCACAATTTTGGAGTAAGGTTGTTCAAACCTTCTAGACATATATTCTACTCTTCATAACTTATCCAGCCCCATACATAATTTTCCTATCAGATGAACGATAGCAGAGTTGCCACCCCCTCTATTTGAAAAAATCTCATATCTCCCACAATTTTGAAGTTAGATCATTCGAACCTTCTAGACATATATTCTACTCATCATAACTTATCGAGCACCCATACATTGTTTTCTAATCAGATGAACGATAGCAGGGTTGCCACCCCCATAATTTAAAAAATTTGGAGTTAGGTTTTCAAACCTTTTAGACATATATTCTACTCTTCATATCTTATCCAGCCCCATACATTTTTTTCCAATCAAATGAACGAAAGTAGAGTTGCCACCCCCACAATTTGAAAAAATTGGAGTAAGGTTGTTCAAACCTTCTAGACATATATTCTACTCTTCATATCTTATCCAGTCCCCATACATCGATTTTCAATCAGATGAACGACTGTAGAGTTGTCACCCCCATAATTTAAAAAAATTGAAATTAGGTTTTCAAACCTTTTAGACATATATTCTACTCATCATATCTTAACCAGTCCCCATACATCGATTTTCAATCAGATGAACGACTGTAGAGTTGTCACCCCCATAATTTAAAAAAATTGAAATTAGGTTTTCAAACCTTTTAAACATATAATCTACTCATCATATCTTAACCAGTCCCCATATATCGTTTTTCAATCAGTTAAACGACAGTAGAGTTGTCACCCCCATAATTAAAAAAAATTGGAGTTAGGTTGACTGAACCTTCTAGATATGTATTCTACTCATCATATCTTAACCAGTCCCCATACATCGTTTTCCAATCAGATGAAAGATAGTAGAGTTGCCACCCCCACAATTTGTTAAAATCTCATATCTCCCATAATTTTGGAGTTAGGTTGTTCAAACCTTCTAGACATATATTCTACTCATCATTACTCATCGATCCACCATTGATCATTTTAAGATCAGATGAACGTTAGTAGAGTTACCATCCCCATAATTGAAAAAAAAAAAATAATATGGTATATCTTCCACAATTTTAAAGATAGATTGTTCGAACCTTCTAGGCATATATTCTACTCATCCTTACTTATTGATCCACCATACATCGTTTTTCAATCAGATGAGCGATATTTGAGTTATAAGCAAATCAAACAATTACGCGGGGCAGCACTGGCTGTAATCCTGATGGGCAGCACTTGCACAGTTTAAAGTTATATATAAACAGGTACACAGTGTATTACAGTCGTGCTTGACAGACTTTCTTACTTGTTATTTTTGAAGCTTAAACTTTTGGTTTGGCTCCGACACGCAATTCCTTATATTTGAGAAAAATATAATAAAATTGTGTCAGCAAAAGATAGTTCCCACCGCCAGCGACATTTCGCATTTATTTATCATTTCAAGGACTTAAATGTCAACGGTAAGAAAAAAAGGAAGCGCAGCTGATAAATCATAGGTAAATATAAGACCACTCTCTGACAGCCTTGCCTGCGCTGGGTTGTTGTCTTGGCTAAATATAGAAATTTAAAATCTGCGCAAGCCTTTAAAAGCCAAAGCCAAATTCATGGCAGCTGCCAAATAAATTCAATTAAAATGCAAAATAAATGCTAAAAAGAAGACGAAACTTTATGCAAAAGTTTTTCAGCACTATACCATAAGAATTTGGACCACAAAAAAAAAAAAAAACGAGAAGCAGACACAAAGCAAAATAAAGAAGAAGTAAGTAAGGCAGGCAAAAGAAAAACAGCAAATGCAAAAAGTTTTCAGTGTGTGTGTGTGTTTAGTGAGCTGCCATCACTTGAAATGTTTGGTCATCAATATTAAATCACACACACACACACACACACAAAGACTTGGTAAGTGGCTGTGGCACAATGAACCATTAAAAGTTGCTTCGTTTGGTTGGAACAAAAAAGTCAACAAATATTGAAAATGAACACAAAAAAGCAACGAAAATTTGAGCTTGGTTGCAGTTTTTCTGATTGCCGTTGTTGTTATTGTTGTTGCCTGAGCTTTTCAATAATACACGAAGCGACTTCTTCCGATGGAGGGAGATAGAGAGAGAGAGAGAGAGCGAACCAACAAATCCAACAGCCAAAAGTGGCAAAACTTTTTACTACATTTGTGTTCACTTGATTTTTTGACTGTTACTGATTTATTTAGCACTTGAAAGTATGCTATAGTTTTTTTTGCTTCTTCTTCTGGTATTTACCAGAAATCCTTAGAGATTTTGGAAATGAAATTCGGAAATCACTTGAAATAACAAGAACATTTCGAACGCAAATATCAAGCTTGCTTACGTAGCTCTAGTCCCTCTTATGAAATCTAAAGGCGGTTTTTTATTAAATCATTGCCTTGATTTGATTGTCATCAGCCTCGAAAGGCCGTTCAGCTCAAAATTTAGAAAAAAAAGAATTTGGCAAAACCAATGCTAAAATTTCTGTTAACTTCAATAACTAAACATTGGTATCATATGTGTTGCATACCTTGATTCTAGTTTGGGTCGTGTTCCATTTTTTTTCAAAAATGGAAAACCAAAATATGCCGAAATTTTGTACGTTTGTTTCGAACTGCTTTATTTCTACTCCAAAAATCGGTGTTCTCCTGGTTGATAAACCCCTGTGTTCAATCGCAAACTGAAAACTGTGGTCTCTAGGATAGTTGATAATATTTTGGGTTTAAGTAAGGATCCCCAAAGTACAGTCTTTTGACTCTAGGAATAAATTATAGTCCTCTAGGGATTGGACTCTAGAATCAGGAGCCCCATGCTAAGATTCCCCGTTCTCTAGGATAGTTCATAATGCTTTTGATTTAATCGAGATAGTTTTTCTTTTCTCTGATAATAGTTTATAACAACGATAGGCACCCAATGGCTCTCCAGGCTTATCTGCCAAAATTTTTTTCAACACAGAATTCTACAAAATGTACAGATATGATGTTCAATTGGAAGGGTCGGCGCTAGTCTCGAGGATCAACGAAAATGTCATAAGAAGTTGGTGCCCAACGCTGGTTTAAAATCCTTTAGTTTCTAGCGAGAAGCACCAAAGCTAGAGTCCCTGGATTCTTTCTTCTCTCTTCTCTCTTCTTTTTTCTTTTTTCGTTCTTCTTTTTTCTTTCTTCTTTCTTCTTTTTTCTATTTTTTTACTTTTTATCTTTTTTCTTTCTTTCTCTCTCTTCTTTCTTCTTTCTTCTTCTTTTTTCTTTATTCTTTTTTTTTTTTTTTAATTTTTCATTTTTAATTTTAAATTTTTCTTTCTTCTTTCTTCTAGATTACCTAGATATTTTCTTCTTTTTTCTTTCTTCTTCTTAATTCTGACTTCCTACTTCTTACTTCTTCCTTCTTCTTCATCTTCTTTTTTCATTCTTCCTTCTTTTTCTTTCTTCCTTCTTCCTTCTTTTTACTTCTTCCTTCTTACATCTTACATCTTACATCTTACATCTTACATCTTACATCTTACTTCTTACTTCCTTCTTACTTCTTACTCTTACTCTTACTTCTTACTCTTACTCTTCTTACTACTCTTACTCTTACTCTTACTCTACTTCTTACCTTCTTACTCTTACTCTTACATCTTACATCTTACATCTTACATCTTACATCTTACATCTTACATCTTACATCTTACATCTTACATCTTACATCTTACATCTTACATCTTACATCTTACATCTTACATCTTACATCTTACATCTTACATCTTACATCTTACATCTTACATCTTACATCTTACTTCTTACTTCTTACTTCTTACTTCTTACTTCTTACTTTTTACTTTCTTCCTTCTTTTCTTTCTTTACCTTCTTTACCTTCTTTTCCTTCTTTTCCTTCTTTTCCTTCTTTTCCATTTTTTCTTTTCCTTCTTTTCCTTCTTTTCCTTCTTTTCCTTCTTTTTCTTTTCTTCTTTCTTTTTTTTCTTTTTCTTCTTTTTCTTCTTTTCTTTCTTTTCTTCTTTTCCTCTTTTCTTTTTTTTCTTTCTTCTTTTCTTCTTTTCCTTCTTTTCCTTCTTTTTTCTTTTCCTTCTTTTCCTTCTTTTCCTTCTTTTCCTTCTTTTCCTTCTTTTCCTTCTTTTCCTTCTTTTCCTTCTTTTTCTTCTTTTCCTTCTTTTCCTTCTTTTCCTTCTTTTCCTTCTTTTCCTTCTTTTCCTTCTTTTCCTTCTTTTCTTTCTTTTCCTTCTTTTCTTCTTTTCCTTCTTTTCCTTCTTTTCTTCTTTTCCTTCTTTTCCTTCTTTTTCCTTCTTTTCCTTCTTTTCTTTTCTTCCTTTTCCTTCTTTTCCTTCTTTTCCTTCTTTTCCTCTTTTCTTTTTTCTTCTTTTTTTTTTCTTTTTTTTTCTTTTTCTTTTTCTTCTTTTTCTTCTTTTCCTTCTTTTCCTTCTTTTCCTTCTTTTCCTTCTTTTCCTTCTTTTCCTTCTTTTTCTTCTTTTTCTTCTTTTCCTTCTTTTCCTTCTTTTCCTTCTTTTCTTCTTTTTCTTCTTTTTCTTCTTTTTCTTCTTTTTCTTCTTTTTCTTCTTTTCCTCCTTTTTTTTTCTTCTTTTCCTTCTTTTTCTTCTTTTCCTTCTTTCTTCTGTCTTCTATCTTCATTCTTCTTTCTTTTCTCTTCTTTCTTTTCTTTTCTTTCTTTTCTCTTCTTTCTTCTTCTTCTGAGGATTTCCATATTGGAATGCCCAGCCTCTATACAGTGTTCCACCAATAGAAGTCTAGGGGGTATCCAAAACAATAACGTTTTCATGTGTCTAGAAGTTGAAGGGTCTCTAAAAAGTTTTTGGCAAATTGTTGTTAAATTTTAAAGCATACTTTTTGGCTGACAAAACTCATTTCAAGTTGTGCAAATTCAAGGTAAAAAGCGTCGATAGTTTGCCCATTAGATGCAACATTCCCCACCCACGCAATGGCACTGGTAACCCATTTCTCTGGGACACGCACACACACACACACACACATGCATAGAGAAGAGAGAAAGGACAGATAGCACGTGTAGAGGCGGGGGGTGGGGCGCTAGTCCAAGGCAACAATTGCAACCAACAGATGCAGTCATTTCGCGTGGCCCTGCCAATTTTTAGGACACTGTCGGATCAGGTGACGCAGGTGTTGCTGGTTGGTTGGTGGCCTCACTCTCTTATTGGCAGGCCATTAAAATTGTATGTCAAAGCTATAGAGGGATGGGGATGGGGGATGGGGGATGGGCGGGGGGGGACAGGCAAATCTCAATTAGACGCAGTGGATCTAGCCACGTGTGTTCGGGTAATAAATATGTAGTTCCAGCCGGGTTGCCTGCTTTGGCCATAAATCCCATTTAGGAGGCGCACAGGACAGACAGACAATATGTCAGGCCAGTAGGCGACAAGTGGGCGTGGTTGGGGTTAAAACAACAACAATTGAGAGCAAAAGTGACATATTGACACATTAACTGGCAGCAGCAGCGAACACTCACACATGAACAGTTTTATGGCGTTAGAAGCAAATTGAAAAGAAAATCCGAGAGAGAGTGAGAGAAATGATGGAGAAAGAAACCATATTTTTTGTACAGTTTTACAGCCACTGTATGACGCTGGATGATGATTAATGGGGCCAACAAACAAAAACAAAAAAAAAAAGTTTTGCACTTGTTACCGAAATGTTCAAATGGAAACTGGTGGTACTCACCCTCGGTGTACCGCCCGCACGAATATCGCTCACTTGGCACAGCTCAATGACATCGCCATCCTTAAAGATAAGAGAAATGAATGAATTTTTATAGATATTTAAATATTAATGATAGAAAAAAAAACTATGCTAAATGTTCAATACAAAACAAAGCAACTGAACAACTGAACAAAAAAGAGTGAGCCACTGAACAACTGAACAAACACATGTTCACTCACTCATGAGTAGTTAGAATTTGGTGAAATTTAAATAAATTATAAATTAACATTTTGTGTTGATCCCTAAAATTTACATATCCTACGCAGGTTGCTATAGATATTTCTGGCCTAAGAATGAAAACGCGAATATTTATGATCAAAAATGCTTTTATTGTTTTTCAAAGTATTCTCAAGCAAGATTTATACACTTTTGCATGCGCTCAAACCAATTGTCGAAGCACTTTTTCCACTCCGATTGAGACACCTTCAAAACATGGTTTTTGAACTCTTCAACAGCATCTTCTGGCGACAAAAATCGTTGACCATGCATTTTTACCTTGATGTGCGGAAATAAAAAAGAAGTCATTGGGTGCCAAGTCAGGGCTGTACGGCGGATGACCCATCAATTCGACGTTTTGGGCGGTCAAATATTGTCATGGTGCACAATGATCTGTCTTCTCTTGTTCGTTTTTCGAATTTCTTCGAAGACTTCAGGCAAACAAATTGTGGTGTACCAGGCAGAATTGACCCTGCTAAGTTGCTCAAGCGGAAAAGTCGCCACATGACCAGTTTTACCGAAGAAACAGGCGACCATTTGCTTTGAAGTGCTTCTTTCACGAACGACTTTCGTTGGATTTGGCTCGTCTTCGAAGACCCACATGGTCGATTGCTATTTAGATCCATGATTCGTCACCTGTGACGTTCTCATAAACGTCTTTTGAAACACAGCGATTATATTTTTTTCAAAATTTCTTTGCACCAATCCACACGAGCCTTTTTTGCGGGACAACGAGAACAACTTTTTACGGTGTTCATGAACATTAATTTTAAATTTCTGCCCAATCCACCGAGCCTTTTTTAGCGATTGTCAAATTGTGCGGAATCCAACGAGAACAAACCTTTTTTACGTACGAATGTATGCTGGTGGAAGAAATGCCCAAGAAATGGCTCTATCTCACGGTATGTCACGGTATGACGATCTTGCATTATCAGTTCACGCACGGCATCAATGTTTTCTGGCACAACGACTGTTTTTGGACGACCTTAACGACCTTCGTCTTCGATAGAATTCTTTATAATCTATATAGGATGGTACTTCATCGCCATACAAAGATCTAAGTTCATCGTTGCACTTTTGTCGTGAAAATCCACGTCGAAAGTTGTGAAAAAAGGATTGCACGAAAATGTTCACGAGTTAATTCCATTTTTCTGCCGCGGTAAGTTTTTGATTAATCGTTAATCGATATCAAACGTGGTCAGACTATGAAAGAGTTGTACTGAGTCAAGCTAAAATTTATCGAAAAAAGTACAAAGTTTTTTTGGGAAATCAAGAGGCCAAATGGTCCTGAAAAAGAAGTGACCTAGGCCAGAAACTTAAAATTAGCAACCCACTTAGTGGGGTTCTTTAGAAAGTGGTATTTTTGAAGATCTAACCTTATAATACCTCAAATTCAAGATTAAAAATAATTTACCCTTTAAAAAAGGAAAAAATGTGGGGGTTTTATTCGAAAAATAGTTTCAAGACCTATGCTATAATACCCCTGAGTCAAGATACAAAAATTTCCCTATTGAAAAAAAAAAAAAAAAAAGTTGGGGTATTCGAAAACTATTTTCAAGACCTTTTCTAAAATGCTCCAAATTCAAGATTTAAAAAAATTTCCCTGCCAAAAAATACGAAGTGGGGCTTCATTCAAACGGTATTTTCAAGATCTATTATAATACTACAAATTCAAGATTAAAAAAATTTCCCTTTTAAAAAAAAAAATGTGGGGTTTTATTCGAAAAATAGTTTCAAGACCTATCCTACAATACCCCTGAGTCAAGATATAAAAATTTTATAAAAAAAAAAAAAAAGAGAAAACTATTTTCAAGACCTTCTAAAATGCCCAAACAAAAAAAATTTCCCGACCAAAAATAGAAGTGGGGGTCATTCAAACAGTATTTTCAAGACCTATTATAATACTACAAATTCAAAATAAATATTTCTTTTAAAAAAAAATTATTCGAAAAATAGTTCACCTATCACAATACCCCTGAGTCAAAATAAAAATTTTAAAAAATTTGATTAAAAATTTCCTTCCTTGATGCTCCAAGTTCAGATCTGTTGAGACCAATTTCAGGATAGGTGAGTCTTTCGGTTGTAATTGCTTAAGGCCTATACTCAGATGAGAAAAAATGTAGTTTTTTACAATATTTTTTGATTACTATTGAATAGCTTCTTTATTTATGTGAAGTATTGTGAAAAACTACATTTTTATCTCATCTGAGTATAGGCCTTTAATCCAAAATGTTAATTTATGCCCGTTTTCCCAAATTCTAACAACTCTTTATTTTTCTTTAAAAGCTTACTTAGGGCCGTTTTCTCATCTACATGTTTTTTAAATTTAGGTGGATAATTAAGAAAATATATGTTGCCTACTTTTAGGCAGCTTTAAAAAATATCTATACGATTTCAAAAGAGTCTAAAAGCAGGCAACATATATCTTCTTAATCTCCACCTAGATTTGAAAACCATGAACATAAGAGAGGGTCATTTGATATAATAAAGATAAAGTATATAAAAAACACTTACCCTGCCTTCGCTCTTCCAGTACAAAAAGAATCCATATTCATCCACTTTAAATAGCGCATCCCGTTCGAAATCATTCTCCTTCGTTTCCTTCTCATTCTCGAACCAGCGATCGAATACACAGCCAGTGGTCAATTCCGGTGGTACCGGTATGATCCAATCGAATTCGTATTTCTTGGTCATTATTTACAAAACAAAACAAAAAAAAAAAAAAGGAACAACTTTCGCTATATGACTATATATACACACATACAACACAAACACCAACACAACGCGGCTAATTGAGGGTTTAAAAAAAACTTAACTCAATCGAAATATGTTACACTTTTTTCCTCTTCTGCTTGTTTAGCTATTCATTATAAATTTGTTTTGTTTTTTTTTTTTACAATTCAATGTATTGTAGGTCACATTGTTGTGTTTTAGGTTCTAGAATTGGACTAATTGAACTCTAATTGGTGTTTTTTTTTTTTTGCAGTAAGCGTATTGGATTTCTGCTGTTCCTTTTTGGATGAGCTGCAAAAGAAAGTGAGAATGAGTAACATGAGATTTTATTTAAATAAAAATAATGCAGATGCCATTCAATTTGTCAAGCTGCACAAAATGTGTTGCATACTTTCAGGTGTCCAAAATTGCATACCAAATTGAATGTGACAGGAAAAATGCATTTCCATTTACCCCAACCACCCACACACTCGCCGCCCACCGCAAGCATTGATTGACATGCACACTTTAAATTGTTCATTTTGCACACAAATTTTGTTTACTAATCAAGATTTCAGTTGAACTGACAGGATCCCAACGGAAAATCGTTATTTATACGGAAACTAGATAAGTGAGATTCTAGAGAGAGGTAAAAATATGCAAATAAATACGTTTGGCTCACACTAAGCTGCGTTTAGAATAAGAGAGGGCCATTTTTGAATGTTTCCTTTTTGTAAATCCAGGTGCTCGTTGTGAAAATATATGTAGCCTGTTTTTAGACACAAGCTAAGATATTTCAAAAGCATCCTAAAAGCAGGCAATATATTTTTTAAAATAAAGCTATTAAAATAACATATTATAAAGCGTCCTAAAAGTAGGCTATATATATTTTCCCAATAAGCACCTGGATTTACAAACAGGGATCATGAGAAAATGGAGCTCAGAGCCGATTTCTCAGCTTCTAAAAGCAAATAGTGCCATCTAGTATATAAGAAAACGTTCCTAAGAATCAGACACCCACAATGTATTGTAGAAGCCAACTTCTCTTTGTTATTTGCCACTTTTCAAGCAAAGGTTAACAATTACTTTCATGTTAAATACAAAACTTATTGAGAATCTGTGCGCAGTTATAAATATGCTTAAGTTCGCTAGAAAATACGCTGATAAATCTGTTCAAAGGAATGTGCAGCATTCACACACACACAGTTGTACACAATTTGTACAACAACATGTTTGTTTCTTTTTAATAGCCTCTTTTTTTTTCTGTGAAAACATGATACCTACTACTGGGTATCGTTTTTATTTCTTTTCTAAGAATTTCTTTTTATAAGTGCAAAATGCACACAGAACGGGCGGCTCTTTGACTCTTGACTGCGTACTTTGTGGATGAAATTTAATGCGTGGGCAAAGCTAACGCTTTAATGCACTTGCAAATGCTTGAGAAGAGAGAATTTAAGTAAATTCAGAATTTTTGCTTTAAAAAAAACACAAAAGGTCGCTTTCTCATCTTCATGGTTTTCAAATTGAGGTGCTTTTTGGCAAATTTATGTTGCCTACATTTAAAATTATATTATTTCAAAATCATTTTTTAAAGCTGCCTAAAAGTAGGCATCCCATATTTTTTAAAAAAAGCACTTAGATTTGAAAACCACGAATATGAGAAAACGGCCCTTGTGCCCATTTTTCCTTTTTGTGAATCCAGGTGCTTATAGAGAAAATATATGTAGCCTATAGTTAGGACGCTTTTGAAATATCTTGGCTTAACCGCGGCATAAAAATAGGCTACATAAATTTGCTCAATAAGCACCTGGATTTACAAAAAGGGAAACATACCTAAGGGCCGATTTCCCACACAAGCGAAAATATTTTCAAAGCGTCCTAAAAGTAGGCAACCTTTAATTTCGTAGTAAGCAAAGAAAGGAAAAGAATTAGAAAAGGGCCCTTAAAGCCTTTTTCTCAAGTTTATGCTAGGTTGGATATTAAGAAAATGTAAGTTGCATACTTTAGGGCCGATTTCACTTTTTATATATAATTTGTTATTGTCTACAAAGATCCCCGCTTACTTTCCACTTAGGTTTATTAATTTCGTTTTAATCATATTATATCAAACTCGACCTAAAAGTAGGCAACGTATGCATATATTTTTTTCCATTGTCTGCAAAGATCACCGCATACTTTTCACTTAGGTTCTGTTTAATCATATGCGTCCTAAAAGTAGGCAACCTATATTTTCTTAGTAAGCACCTGGATTTACAAAAAGGGGAAAGGAATTAGAAAAGGGCCCTTAAAGCCTTTTTCTCAAGTTTATGCTAGGTTAAATATTAAGAAAATTTAAGTTGCCTACTTTTGGGCCGATTTCACTATATATATATAATTTTTTGATTTATTTTTTATTGTCTACAAAGATCCCCGCTTACTTTCCACTTAGGTTTATGAATTTCTTTTTAATCAATCGCTGTAATTTATATCAAAAGCGATCTAAAAGTAGGCAACATATGTATATATTTTTTCCAGGTCTGCAAAGATCCCCGCATACTTTTCACTTAGGTTCTGTTTAATCATATGCGGCCTAAAAGTAGGCAACATATATAGTTTTCGTCATATCCACCTTTATTAAAAAAAACATGAAAATAAGAAAGCGGACCTTGGAGCAATTTTCTGACCAACGACCCCAAAATATTCAAAAGAAAAAGACCTGAAAATGAGAAAACGGCCCTTAGGGCAATTTTCTGACCAACGACCCCAAATTTTGGACTGAAAATTGATCAATTTGTTTAAAGGGAAACTGCATAAGACGATTGTTAGGAATTGGATATTATTTTAAGCCCGACCGAAATTATAATCAGGGCTGCAAACCGGTTTTGAACCGAACTGGTTAGAACCCGGAATTCCGACTTTTCTTTTACTGTGAACCGAACCTCTTTTGAAAAAAATAGCTAAACCTGAACCTGTTCCGAACCAAAACTTTCGGTTCGGTTCAAAAATAGTTACAAATCTTAGTTAAGCGAGAAGTAGTATAGACCAAAAATTGCTCGAAGAAATAATACTTTTAAAATTAAATTGATATGTTCGAGTAAACAAAAATTCAGAAAAACTGTAATTTTGTTTTTTAACAATTTAATTACTCTTCTTTACAAATTCGGAAAATCTTCGGAACCAAAACCTTATCACAAAAACCGGTAACCTTTAATTTCTGAACCTTAACCATTGGTAAATTTTGGTTCGAACACGCTAACCCGACCTCCGAATAAATGATTTGGGTTTGCAGCCCTGATTATAATAGTTTAGGGCCGTTTTCTCATGTTCATGTTTCTCAAATTCAGTTGCTTTTTGAGAAAATATATGTTGCCTACTTTCAGGCCGGGTTAAAATATTTTTTGCTTATGCCCAAAATGAACCGCGTGTGATTTTAAGCGAGGCCTAAAAGTATGCTATATAGATTTGCTCAAAAAGCACCTGGATTTAAAAAACATGAATGGCGCCACTTACTTTAAATATTCGTTTGACCAAGCCACAAGACTATTGTTGTATGGGAGCTGTACACAGAAAAAAGGGGAAGCTCTTTTTTTGAGTTTAGAAAAAATTGATTTGATCCCGACCTTCGGATTGAAGTTTCCAGTACGAAAGACTTGGAACAAACCCAGAATACCTGTGTTAATCCGAAAATGCTTTTTTTTTAGGTACGGATCCCACTTGAAAATCAAGTCCTAGTATTTCGGGATTGTCCATTCCTTCACAAGTCATTTCTTTCTTACTTGGTTTAAGAAATTTAGGGATCGACCTACTTCTGACAACGTTAAGGATAGATTTTCATCAAAATATTTATTCGATTTTGATCAATAAATTCGTAACGCTACGATGGAAAACAAAAAATTTTTTCTTACTAAAACTAGTTTTTGGTCCGACCGTTTATATGGCAGCTAAATGCTAAAGTCATCCGATTTTGATCAATTTTTCAAGAATTGTGTAAAAGCATATAAAACTAACATATACCAAGATAAGTGACGCTACGATGGAAAACAAAAAAGTTTTTCTCACAAGAACTAGTTTTCAAAGCGCTCCTAACTATGCAGCTATATGATATAGCCCTCCGATTTCGATCAAACTTTCTAAAATTTTGTAGATGCATTAAGCATTAATAAATATCAAGTTTGGGACGCGAACTTAGAAAAAACAAGTTTTTCTTACTAAAACTATTTTAGAGCGCTCCTAACTTGCAGCTATATGATATAGCCCTCCGATTTCGATCAAACTTTCTAAAATTTTGTAGATGCATTAAGCATAAATAAATATCAAGTTTGGAGAGGCGAACTTAGAAAACAAACAAGTTTTTCTTACTAAAACTAGTTTTTAGAGCGCTCCTAACTATGCAGCTATATGCTATAGCCCTTCGATTTCGATCAAACTTTCTAAAATTTTGTACATGCATTAAGCATAAATAAATATCAAGTTTGGAGACGCGAACTTAGAAAACAAACAAGTTTTTCTTACTAAAACTAGTTTTTAGAGCGCTCCTAACTATGCAGCTATATGCTATAGCCCTTCGATTTCGATCAAACTTTCTAAAATTTTGTACATGCATTAAGCATAAATAAATATCAAGTTTGGAGACGCGAACTTAGAAAACAAACAAGTTTTTCTTACTAAAACTAGTTTTTAGAACGCTCCTAACTATGCAGCTATATGCTATAGCCCTTCGATTTCGATCAAACTTTCTAAAATTTTGTACATGCATTAAGCATAAATAAATATCAAGTTTGGAGAGGCGAAGTTAGAAAATAAAATAGGGTTTCTTACTAGAACCAGGATTTAGAACGCTGCTATATGATATAGCCGAAAAAACCCCTATATGGTTTGGTATGGTTTCTGGATAAGTTTGTTTCTTCTGAAGTGTAGCCTGGTACCTTGTAGTTGTTAGTAGATTGGTAAGTCCCTTGGTTGTGTGTTCCTTTGGCACTTTAAAAAAAAATACAAATAAATTCTCAAATCGTTTTGCCCATCTAATAAGCCGAGTTTGCGTTCACTTCAGGTCCGTTAGGCCAACTAAATCACAGAATGTCAAAATGGAAACCATTGGCACACCAGCGGATAGACAACGACAACGCCTAATGGCATTAACGAATGTCGACATTGTCACTGCCAATGTCAGTTGGAGGAGCCAGCAAACGAGGCAGCACTTTAAGGGCTTCCCGGCTCTGGCCCTGGCCCTAACCGTGGCCTCGCACCTGACAGCGTTGAGGGATTTGAATTTGGCAGAACGTCAAGTGTTGCTGCTGCTGTTGCTTTTGTTGTGTTGTTGGCTTTTCAATTTGTTTGGCCAAGCCCACTGATTTTCCTGAAAAGTCGTTCCGCGCCTCTTGACTGACTGACTGACTGATTGCTGCTCGACTTTTTTTTTTTTTTTTTTATATATATATTTTTTTTTCACATGACTTCAAATTCAATGAGCTGCAAAATTTTCGTTCATTGTTAAACTTAGAAGCTCGTTAGCCAGGAAGAGCTTTATTAGAATTTCTCTCGGCATGTGTGTGTGTGTGTGTGGATATGTATGTCAAAAAATACTTTCACGCCCCGCACAGACCCGTCAGAGTTTAATGAATTTACGCTCTTTGCGCGTTTGAACTTTCGGCGAATTAAGGCAAGGGTAAGGATGCTGTCAGTGGAATAAGGTCCTGTTGGTTAATAGTTGAACTTTGTATAGGGAAAACTTTGAAGGTTTCTGGTGGCCAAATACTTAAATAAAATGGCGTTGCCGTCATTAACTGACGGAACTAGTTCATAAAAAGTGTAATTAACCTTGAGAACAAGTTAAAAGTTTATAAAACGAGTTTAAATTTTAAGGAACTAGTTCAATTTGAAGGTAATATTTGGACAACAAAACAAGTCGCCATTTATTTTTTTGTTCAGGGAACTAGTTCTTAATACAGTAAAAGAATTTCGTAGTTTGGTTGCTCAATATTATTATTTAAAATTTATTATGAAAGAACTAGTTCCAATAAAACACTTTTGCAAGCTCAGTCACTAACAATTAATCCGTTGTTCAAAGAACTAGTTCAAAATTTCACACAAAAACTTAGAGTTCAAAAAGTTGGATTCAAAATCCAAATCACAAAAACTTAAAAAAAATTCGAAACCTGTTAAAAGAACTAGTTCAAAATAGATGAAACTAGTTTTTAGCAAAAGAACTAGTGTCACAAACAGTTCCACTTGCTGTTAATACTCTATTAAACTAATTTAAGTTGCATTAAACTTATTTCTGGGTCAAGAAAATAAATCAAAAAATTTAAGAACTAGTTCAATGTACCAAAAATTAGTTCAAAAATTAAAACTAGCTTCCAATTAAAAAAAAAACAAAATCAAAAATACAACTAAATTCAATTATTGGTAATTTTTGGGTTACCAAAACAAACAAAAAATGTAATACCCTTTTAAGGAACTAGTTCAAAATCAATGGAACTAGTTTCACAAACAGTTTTACTTGCTTTAGGTACTTTATTTAACTGTTTTTTAGTAATATAAAGTTCATTTCTGAGTCAAGAAACTAGTTCAAAATTTTTTAGAACTAGTTCTATGTACCAGAAACTAGTTAAAAAATTAAAACTAGCCTCCAATTGAAAAAAACAGGTTTAAAAAATACAACTAAGTTCAATTATTGTTAATTTTTGGGTTACCAAAACAAACAAAAAATGTAATACCCTTTTAAAGAACTAGTTCAAAATCAATGGAACTAGTTTCACAAACAGTTTTAACTTGCTTTAGGTACTTTATTAAACTATTTTTAAGTAATATAAAGTTCATTTCTGAGTCAAGAAACTAGTTCAACATTTTTTAGAACTAGTTCAATGTACCAGAAACTAGTTCAAAAACTCAAACTAGCCTCCAATGCAAAAAACAGGTTTAAAAATACAACTAAGTTCAATTATTGTTAATTTTTGGGTTACCAAAACAAACAAAAAATGTGATACCCTTTTAAAGAACTAGTTCAAAATCAATGGAACTAGTTTCACAAACAGTTTTACTTGCTTTAGGTATTTTTTAACTGTTTTTAGTAATATAAAGTTCATTCGTCAGAACTAGTCAAATTTTTTAGAACTAGTTCTATGTACCAGAAACTAGTTAAAAAACTCAAACTAGTTCAAAATCAATGGAACTAGTTTTACAAACAGTTCTACTTGCTGTGGGTACTCTATTATACCATTTTAAGTTATATTACGTTTTTTTTTTTGAGTCAAGAAATTAGTTCAAAATATATAAGAACTAGTTCAAGGCACCAAAAACCTGCTTCGAATTCGAAAAAATGTTTAACAAATACAATTGTGTTAAATTTTGATTTATTTTTTGATAACACAGCTAGGAAAAATATAGTTCTGACTTAAAGAACTAGTTCAAAATACTAGAACCTTTTTTTTTGCAAGCGAACTAGTTTTATAAACAGTTATTTTAGCTTCTGTTACTCAATTACACTATTAAAAATTATATTAAGTTCATTTTTGAACTAGTTCAAAATACTTTTATCTTTTTTATTTGTCAAACGAACTAGTTTAACAAACAGTTCTTTAAGCGGCTGCTACTCAATTACACTATTAAAAATTATATTAAGTTCATTTTTGATACCAGAAACTAGTTCAAAAATTCAAACTAGCTTTCTTTTCAAAAAACAGGATGGAAAGTACAACTAAGTTTAAATATTGTTAATTTCTGAGTTACCAAAACCAAAAAAAAAGTGATACCCTTTGAAAGAACTAGTTCAAAATCAATGAAATTAGATTTCAGCAAACGAACTAGTTACACAAACAGTTCTTCTTACTGTTGCTACTCTTTTATACCAGTTTAAGTTATATAAAGATTATTTCGGAGTCAAGAAATTAGTTAAAAAAATTAAAGAACTAGTTCAATGTACGAAAAACTAGCTATTAGCTTTAAAAATACAACTTAGTTCTATTTAGATTCATTTTAATATAAAAAATCTAAGCAAAATATAGTTCCGACTTAAAGAACCAGTTCAAAATACTTTAGTTCAGCAAAAGAACTAGTTTTATAAACAGTTCCTTTAGCTGCTGCTACTCAATTATACTATTAAAAATTATATTAAGTTCATTTTTGATACAAGAAACTAGTTCAAAAATGAAAGAACTAGTTCAAATGAACAAAAACTTGTTTATAATTCAAGGAACAGCATAATAAAAATTTAACTATGATCATTAAAGCTAGCCACAATAAAGTAATGATCTAAAGAACTAGTTCAAAATAGATTAAACTGGTTTTAAGATAAGAAAGAAGTTGAACAAACTAGTTCACTAACATGTGTTGCTTATTTTTACTTTTGACAACCAATTTTAATATTTTCATGAGGAAGAACTAGTTTCAAAATCGTAATACTTTTCATAAACAAGAACTAGTTCCAATAATACGATCAATTCTTCTCAAAAACAAGAACTAGTTCCAAAACTATTCTCAATTCTTTTCATAAACAAGAACTAGTTCCAAAACTATTCTCAATTCTTTTCAAAAACAAGAACTAGTTCCAAAACTATTCTTAATTCTTTTCATAAACAAGAACTAGTTCCAAAACTATTCTCAATTCTTCTCAAGCAATTATTTATCAAACACAATTAACTATTTATTTACTTCTAATTCGAAAACAAAAGTAAAAAGAATCATGAACTAGATCAAAAGTTTACAGCAAGCTTCAAAATCTGCTGAACTTGCTTTAAGTATAAAATTGTTCATGCCTTCTTAAAGAAAAGAAAAGCTTAGCACGATGAATTACACTTGCTTTTTTTCCCCCCCCTCTATAATGATTGATTTAGTTTCAAGCCAAATATAAAAGAAAAAATATTGAACACAAAGGCAAAAGCAAAATCCCTTTGGTCGCATATTAGTTTCCCCCACATACAACGCCAGTCACTGACCCAACTCCCTCCCCTCCCTTCCACTAGGCACTTAAAGCTGTGCCGAGGCAGCTGCTTAAATTTATCTCTTTGGTTGGCGTTGCCATTAAGTGCAGATACCAGCAAAGCCAAATCAAAATACAAAAAAAAAAAAAACAACATAAGTAAAGTAGCTTCAGCCTCCAAAACAGCTTCCCCACATTAAGGTACATACATACAATAACTATGTATGTATGTATGTATGTATAGTATATGACAACGTTCGCTTTTGATTCCCAAGTGCCACGCCTCAACACCTGTGTCAATATATCGCCAAAATTCAGCGCAAATGAAAGCAGGGGGAAGAGCAAAAGTAAAAATAACTTGCATCAACTTTGCCTCAAAGGACACACACACACACACACACACGCACGTACGCTTCGAAGTATGCTACAAATATGCTCATTACGTGAGCTCTCGCTCTCTCCCAGCGCCAGCGACAATTGCTCAATTTATTATTGCATACTTTTGGCGGCCATAAAACTTTGGCAGGCTTCTTGTACGAAACACAAAATACATACATACAAGTACAATGTACATACATTGCATATGCTAACCAAAAAGAACAAAAAAGAGGGAAAAGAAAACAGCGAAATCGAAGGGCTAAAGAGTAAAGCAATGAATCGAAATTTTTTTACTTAAGGCCTATTCTCAGATGACATAAAAATAATGCTTCATATGAATAGAAACACTTTTGTTGAGCTTTGAAATCAGAATGCTTTTAAGCAGCTGTCTTATTTATATGAAGCATAGTGCCGAAAATTACATTTATGTCATCTGAGATCAGGGTTAAAAAGTCGAAATATTAAAGAGATAATCCCGTATAACTTATCTAACATGAAGATCATATTGAGACGGCATAAAAAGTCATTGGTCTGGGCTAGTTTGAAGTAAGGAAATAGTTCATTGTAGACTGTTTCGGTCATAAAAGTCTTTAGTCTTAAGTTAAGTTGAGTCATAAGCTCTTATACTGTATTACGGTATTAGGTCTTATACTCGATTTGCTAGCATTCTAGTTGTATTTAAAAAAAAAAAAGCTTGGAAAAATAAATCAAGTAAGTGTTGGATATTCAAGATTTAATTCTAATCAAATTTTGCTACCTGAATACGTAGTATGAGATCAATATAAGATCAAAATATAGGAGTTATGACTCAACTCTAGCCTTAAGTCACTTACTCTTACTGTTATTCTTATACTAATATTCTTGTACTCTGATACTCTTATACTTTAATACTCTTATACTTCAATACTCTTATACTTTAATTCTCTTATACTTCAATACTCTTATACTTAAATACTCTTATACTTCAATACTCTTATACTCTAAATACTCAAATACACTAAATACTCTTATACTTTAATACTCTTATACTGTAATACTCTTGAATACTGTAATACTCTAATGGACCTATAATCTAATACTCCAATACTTCAATAATAAATAACGTTTATACTCTAAAACTTAAATACTCTTATACTGTAATACTGTAATACTCTAATGAACTTATAATCTAATACTCCAATACTTCAATAATAAATTACGTTTATACTCTAAAACATAAATACTCTTATACTGTAATACTCTAATACTCGAATGCACTTCTAATCTAATACTCCAATACTTATATACAATACAATATATACCAATAGTAAATTACTCTTATACTCTAATACTCCAATATTCTAATATTCAATACTCTAATACACAAATACTCTAAATACTCAATTACTTCAATACTCTAATAGTTTAATACTCTTATACTGTAATACTCTAATACTTAAATACTGAATTACTCTTATAATCTTCTAATCTATTACCCCAATACTTCAATAGTAAATTAATTTAATACTCTAAATACTCTAATACTTCAATACTCTAAATACTCTAATATTTTAATACTCTTATTCTGTAATACTGTAATACTCTTACACTGTAATACTCTAATGCTCTTATAATCTAATACTCCAATATTTCAATAGTAAATTACTCTTATACTCCAGTAGTCTAATACTCAATACTCTAATACACTAGTACTCTAATACTCTTATACTCTAAATACTCAATTACTGTAATACTGTAATACTCTTATACTGTAATTCTCTAATGCTCTTATAATCTAATACTCCAATACTTCAATAGTAAATTACTCTTATACTCCAGTACTCTAATAATCAATACTCTAATACACTAGTCTTATAATACTCTTATACTCTAAATACTCAATTACTTCAATACTCTAGTACTCTTATACTGTAATACTCTATAGCTCATATAATCCAATACTCCAATACTAAATTACTCTAAAATTCTTATACTCCAATACTTCAATATTTTAATACTCTTATACTGTAATACTCTAATGCTATTATAATCTAATTCTCCAATACTTCAGTAGTAAATTAATCTAAAACTCTTATTCTCTAACACTCTATTACTCCATTACTCTATTACTCTAATACTCCAATACTTCAAAACTTAATTACTCAAATACTCTTATACTCCAACAGTCTTATAATCATCTTATAATCTCTAATAATCTTATAATCTTATAAACTTTGACTCTGACTCTTAGGCTGGGATCACACTGCTTGACGCATGAGACATGACAATCTAGTTGGACCTTATGTTGTCTTGTTTTCTTTGTGAATAGCTTGTCATTTGACATTCAAAACAAATTGTTTTAAAGAATACAACATGAAGGCTTAGGCTGGGTTCACACTGAGACTTGATTATCTAGCAGGCCCTTCAGTTGTCATCTTATCATTGTGAATAGCTTGTCATTTGGCATTGAAAACAAGGCAACATGAAGGCAATGTGAACTCAGCCTAACCCTGACTCTGACTCTTACTTAGAAGGAATTTACATGATGAAGCAAACTTCATGAAGTTTTCCTAGTAGGCAAGAGATTGAAATGTATTTTTTACTATTTGTTTAAAAGGTCTGAAAGATTTCCTCTAAGTTCCACGCCTACTAAGAAAACTTCATGAAGTTTGCTTCATGGTGTAAATCCATACAAACTTTTAAAATCTTTAAAAAATCTTACTCTTCAATTTTCATACTTAAAATAAGTACAACATATGCTTTGTTTAAGTCCAATAAATTCAAACGTTAAGCCCAATAAATTGTTCATATAAAATTAGAGTTCAAAATGTTCTTGATTTAAGCCCATTAAAAAAGCTAAAGCTTATCTCAAATTGTTCATAAAATAAGGTCTTTGTAAAGAATAAAATAAGACTGCAAATATACTAAGGGCCATGAATTAAGAAGGTATTACTGTGGGTCAAAAATCTCAAAAGTTATAAAAACAGTTGGGAATTATAAGGACCGATTTTAGCTAAAATGTTCATTGCATACTTTTTTGGCTAGGCATTGCAAGTCTATTTCTGAAAAAAAAAAAACACAGAATAGTGGCGGTGCATTGTTTTGCTTCTTTAAGGTTTCGAAAATATTGTTACCGGTTTCGGTTTTGGTTCTAAGCTTTAAACGTTTCTTTTTTTATTTTCCCGATTCAATCATTTCAAAGTGATCTCAAGCAACATCTTTTTGACTTAATGTTTGGGTTTGAGTAAATTCAATTTAAACAACTTTTATGCTTGCTTTAATTAAATGAAAAATTGCACTTGCCTGCCTGAAAGTATGCAATCATTTTGAACCCACACACACACACAGAGACATTGTTTGCATATGGCAACTTGGTAAGTCATTTGGAATATTTTCTGGCGTTTCATTTCACTGCAAAATGCGTTTGGAAGTGAATTTATAGCCGGCAGCCGGCAAGCGCGAGTGTGTCGTGTGTGTGTGTGTGTCGCCAACAAAATAGTTTTCAATTTGTGTGTGTGAAAAAAGTTGTTTATTACACGTAATTATTTGTGGCCCTGGAAGTTTGGTCTTTTTTTTCCACTTTCACTCTTTCGCTCTCTCTCTCTCTCTCTGTGCTCTTTCCTGTCTATTTGATTGATGTAATTGACTAAGCGTTGCTTTCATTTGATTGATAGACTGATTGATTGACCAAAACGTGCAATGCAAGGCCATCATCAAATTTGATGGATGCGCCGCGAAGCGCCTTAATCACAATTTACACAAGGTCGAAGTTTGGTGACCGAACCAACAACAACAACGTGGTGTATCCCCCCTCACCTTCCTTCAGACTTCAATATTTCATTTGCCACACAATCAGAGAGTGGTACAACATTTTTAGTGCCTGTCGTTTTCGTGTGTCTTGTGGGCTCATCAAATATTTAAATGCCAATTTCACAAATATTGTATTGGCTGGCAAATTCAATTTGGTAAGTGTAACCAGCAGCAGCATCAACAATGAAAAATAATCATCATTTGTGAAACAGGTACGCACAAAGCTCAAGCGATTTGCAAAGTCAAGTGCAAGGTTTTATCATTGGGAAGAACTAACTATAAATAATGCATAATACTTTGTTTTACTAGTGAATGAAAGTTATGTTTAAAATATACTAAAAATAGTTTTTGGACCGATTGTTCCTTTGATAGCTATATAATATAGTCAGCCGATTTGGCCGATTTTTGATTTATGTATATCAAGACTTCTTAAAAAGTTTGGTCAAGATAGCTTAAAAACTGAGAGCGAAGATGACAAGGGAGCAAGATTGATGCTGATCAAGAAATGATATAGGTACTTTATGAGGTCGGAGAAGATGCTTGCTTTTATGCGTTACAATCTTCTTGGGAAAATTAATATACCAGATGTCTTAGGGCCACACCTCAAGCAGTTCTCAAAAAAATGCACTGAAACAAAATTATGATTTTACGAATTCGGGCAAAATCGGGCAATAACTAATGGGACTATCGTATAGTAGATACTTTAAAGAACAATATTGCATATGCAGTTATGACAATCCACGACAATCCAACAAACTTTTACTCCACGAAACAGAATTCTTCTATTGATGCTCAAACTCAAAGTTGTCTGAAACAAAATCCTGATTTTACGGATTCGGGCAAAATCGGGCAAAAACCAATTAGACTATCGTATAAAAGATACTTTAAGGCACAATATTGCTTATGTAGTTATGGCAATCCACGATAATCCAATAAACTTTTAGTCCACGAAACAGAATTCTTCTTTTGATGCTCACACTCGAAGTTGTCTGGAAAAAAATCATGATTTTACGGATTCGGGCATAATCGGGCAAAAACCACTAAGAGTATTGTATATAAGATACCTTAAGGAATAATATTGCATTGGTAGTTACGACAATGCATAACAATCCAACCTACGTTTAGTACACGAAACAGAATTCTTCTACTGATGCTCAAACTCAAAGTTGTCTGAAACAAAATCAAAAAAAAATCGGGCAAAATCGGGCAATATCTAATAAAACTATTGTATAGCAGATACTTTAAGGAACAACATTGCATATGTAGTTACAACAATCCACGACAATGCAACAAAATGTTTCTCCACGAAACAGAGTTCTTCTATTGATGCTCAAACTCAAAGTTGTCTGAAAATAAATCATGATTTTACGAATTCGGGCAAAATCGGGCAATAACTAATGGAACTATCGTATAGCAGATACTTTAAGGAACAACATTGCATAAGTAGTTACAACAATCCACGACAATCCAACAAACTTTTGCTCCACGAAACAGAATTCTTCTTTTGATGCTCAAACTCAAAGTTGTCTGAAAATAATTAAGGATTTTACGAATTCGGGCAAAATCGTGCAATTAATAATTAGACTATCCTATAGACGATACTTCAAGGAAAAATATTGCATAAGTAATTATGTCAATCCACGACAATCCAACCAACTTTTACTCCACGAAACATAATAATTTTTTTTTTGATGCTTAAACTCAAAGTTGTCTGGCAAAAAATCATGATTTTACGGATTCGGGCATAATCGGGCAAAAACCAGTAAGTCTATTGTATATAAGATACTTTAAGGAATAATATTGCATAAGTAGTTACAACAATCCACGACAATCCAACAAACTTTTACTCCCCGAAACAGAATTCTTCTATTGATGCTCAAACTAAAAAAAATTCTCTGAAACAAAATCATAACTTTACGAATTCGGGCAAAATCGGGCAATAACTAATTAGACTATCGTATGGAAGATACTTTAAGGAACAATATTGCATTGGTGGGTACGACAATCAACGACAATCCAACAAACTTTTACTCCACGAAACAGAATTCTTCTACTGATGCTCAAAATCAAAGTTGTGTGAAAGAAATGTATGATTTTACGGATTCGGGCAAAATCGGGCAAAAACCAATTAGACTATCGTATGGAAGATACTTTAAAGAACAATATTGCATAAGTAGTTACGACAATCCACAACAATGCAACAAACTTTTATTCCACGAAACAGAATTCTTCTATTGATGCTCAAACTCAAAAGTTGTCTGAAAATAATCGGATTTTACGAATTCGGGCAAAATCGGGCAATAACTAATTAGACTATCGTATAGAAGATACTTTAAGGAACAATATTGCATAGGTAGTTACGACAATCTACGTCAATCCAACAAACTTTTACTTCACGAAACAGAATTCTTCTATTGATGCTCAAACTCAAAAAAATGCTCTGAAACAAAACCATGATTTTACGGATTCGGGCAAAATCGGGCAATAACTAATTAGACTATCGTATAGAAGATACTTTAAGGAACAATATTGCATAAGTAGTTACGACAATCTACGTCAATCCAACAAACTTTTACTTCACGAAACAGAATTTTTCTATTAATGCTCAAACTCAAAGTTGTCTGAAAATAAATCATGATTTTACGAATTCGGGCAAAATCGGGCAATAACTAATTAGACTATCGTATAGAAGATACTTTAAGGAAAATATTGCATAATATTACGACAACACCACCAACACTTTTAACCCGCCAAAAGCTTCTCGGGCAATAACTAATTAGACTATCGTATAGAAGATACTTTAAAGAACAATATTGCATAGGTAGTTACGACAATCCACAACAATGCAACAAACTTTTATTCCACGAAACAGAATTCTTCTATTGATGCTCAAACTCAAAGTTGTCTGAAAATTAATCATGATTTTACGAATTCGGGCAAAATCGGGCAATAACTAATTAGACTATCGTATGGAAGATACTTTAAGGAATAATATTGCATAAGTAGTTACGACAATCTACGTCAATCCAACAAACTTTTACTTCACGAAACAGAGTTCTTCTATTGATGCTCAAACTAAAAAAATGCTCTGAAAGAAAATTACAATTTTACGAATTCGGGCAAAATCGGGCAATAACTAATTAGACTATCGTATAAAAGATACATTGAAGAACAATATTGCATAAGTAGTTACGACAATACACGATAATCTAACAAACTTCAATTGATCATTATTTTACTCCTCCAACTGGGAAACTAGTAGAAAAATTAAAGAGTTTCTTCAAACACGCTGTGGTTCCATTGTATTTACTTATGTACAAACAAAATATACTTTTAAATCGACTCCTGAATTTGCTCCTCTTCCCCCAGATTGTCCAACAGGTTCAAATGCACATTCACCGACGGATGAAAGCCCAATTCTTTTAAGCTGGCTTCATCATGTTTCGGCTCGAGCGTGAGACGTGGAGATGGTACACAAATCAATTTGTAACCCTCTTGCGGTATATGTGGATAAGTTTGACGTAGGTAAAGACGTAATGTCTGCAGTTTGGTATCACTGGGCCATTTCAATTCAATCATCTCCTTCAAGCCAGCGGCATTGATTAGATGCACTTTCAGCCAAGTTAATTCGTCTTTAAGTTGTCCCAAATGGTTGTCAAATGATAAATTAGGATCCATTGAACTGTCCTTTAGATCTGCGCTTAAATTGGGCAACTGGGCACATTTCGCTAAGCTGGAACAGGTGGCAGAATTGGCTGGACTATAAGCTTGCACCAATTGCCGTAGTTCGTTCAGGACCACCAATTGATCCGTATTTGTGCAGTGCCACAATTGTTCACCCGTACGTGGATCCAGCGCGCAAACATGCGGCACACGAGCGCAATGATAGAAGGCCACCACGCGTCTGCCCTCCAAGCTGTCGGGATCCACCTGCCAGAGTGCAAAATGGCGTCGCAATAAACGCCTTAAATCATTATTGGACCAGTCCCTAAAATTCATTATCAAGTCTTGAGCCTGCACGAAAATCATTAGCCAGATGCGGCGTCGAGTGGCAAAGTCCATGGCTGCTGACAGTGTGCCACGACACAGTAATTGCACGGAATCTGTTGCGGTGATGGCATTCAGTCGTCGCTTATGCAATGACATGGCCTGACCGGACACCGATATGGCCGGGCTGGCTGTGCGGCTGGGTTTACCTTCGCCACCCTCGTTGTTGACAACCAGACCAGATGGCGGCTTACGAACATTATTCTCGACTGGCATTGGCAGCTGCTGCTGCTCTCCGGTTGAATCTTGTTTCAAAAATAGTCCCACCGCAGCGGATACATCATTGCCACTGGCAGCCAAAACGCTTTGAGCCTGCTCCAAACTGCAAGCGCATATCTCCATTACACGCGCCGGTAGCTCATCCAGCACGGCACCTGCATCACCCTTGGACATTATGGTTAACAATATTGTTTATGTGTGTAATCTTGTAATCGAAAGAAGAACTGAGCAAGAAAATTTTGTCTACGATGTGTCTCAGGGAACGAATAATTTTGTACTGAAGTTGTGTAGAGCTAACGAATAGTATATCCAGTTGACAGTTGTTAAACTGAGAAGTCTGGCCTACTTTCCACACACTCAAATCTTTGCTAAGGCTACCTAAAGGCTACTTTGTTTTGGGGTTTGTTTTTAGCACAACAAAATCCAATAAATTCCAATTCTTTCAAGAGTTCATTGAAATAGACTCAATGTATTTTTTATTCTTTCTTTAATGCATTAAGCTAATATTTGTTTTCTTTCCAAACAAAATTAAGATTTTAAAGTTCTAATTTATTTCTAATTTATTTCACAGTTAATATTGACTTTTAGCCCAAAAAAAAATTTTTTCAAGAGTTCATTGAATAGACTCAAGTATTTTTATTCTTTCTTTATGCATTGTTATTTTGTTTTCTTTTCCAAACAAATTAAGATTTAGTTCTAATTTACTCAAGGCCATTTTGTTTCACTTGAATAGACTCAAAGGCTGCAAGTTTTGTTTCATATAAGTTGCACAAGTTAATAGATAGACTTTTTAGCACAACAAAATCCAATAAAATCCAATTCTTTCAAGAGTTCATTGAAATAGACTCAATGTATTTTTTATTCTTTCTTTAATGCATTAAGCTAATATTTGTTTTCTTTCCAAACAAAAAAATGAAATTTATGATTTTTTTCTGATTCGCTTTATGCAAAAATCAAATTTTTAGGCGATCACTTGAATAGACTCAAAGGCTGCAAGTTTTGTTTCATATAAGTTGCACAAGTTAAGTTTCAGTTTTTATTATCTTAATGATTTTAAATATAAAATGGGCCAGGGTAAGGCTGAGTTCACATTGTTCGACGAATGAGACATGATAGTCTAGAAAGCCTTATTGTACAGGGTTGCCCATATTCGACGGACCCATGTTTTTTTTTAAAAAATCAAAGAAAAAAATAAAAATTTGTCGGTTGGCAATCTTAATCATTTAATTTGTTCCAAGTAGATTTGTTTACATCAATTTTTGAATATGATATCTCTCAAATGGCCGCCTCTGGCGTTGATGGCGTATTGTGCCCTTTTTGCAGCATTTTCCATCGTTTTCGCCAACATTTCGGCCGGAATAGCGGCTATTTCTTCACGAATGTTGTCCTTGAGCTCTTCTACGGTCCTTGGCTTGTTAACGTAAACCTTTGACTTCAAATATCCCCACAAGAAGAAGTCAGGCGGCGTCAAATCGGGCGAACGCGGTGGCCAGTCCAAATCACCACTTTTCGACAATTTCTTCAGAAAATCGATTGTTATGCGACTTGTGTGCGGTGGAGCGCCGTCTTGTTGAAACCAGAACTGCCTCATACGCTTTCGACGAATAATTGGCATCACAAAATTGGTCATCATGTCGCGATAACGCTCCTGGTTGATGGTAACAGCATGGCCATTTTCATTTTGGAAGAAAAACGGCCCAATGACCGTTTTCGCACTAACGCCGCACCCAAACTGTGACTTTTTCGTCATGAAGAGGCACTTCTTGAATCTCCTGAGGATTTTCAGTGGCGTAAATACGGCAATTTTGCTTATTTACGGTCCCATTCAATGTGAAATGGGCTTCATCGGACATGATAATTTGAGTTTTCACAATTGACTTGTTCTGTTGAATGTAAATTTCAACTATTTCAGAGCGCTCGCGTGGCGTGTATTGTTCCATGGTAAAAATCTGCTTGGACTGACGCTTCAAACGCGGTATGTCATTAAGCGATCTGACATCTCTGTCAAAAGTTATGGCGTTGCCAGATGGGTCCGTCGAATATGGGCAACCCTGTAAATTTTAAATTTCATTTGACAAGCTATTCACAATGAAAACACGACAACAGAAGGGCCTACTAGATTGTCATGTCTCATACGTGGAACAGTGTGAACTCTGCCTTAAGTTAAGCAAAGGAAAAAGTCGTTTTTTTTTGATTCGAAAATGAATGAATTTTGATTCGAAAAATTTAAATTTTTTAAAGAAAATTAGTGACCATTTGAGCACGTTATTTTCGTGGGCTTAACTGTTTTAGTACCATTTAAGGTCCACATAAAGTCCACAAATTTGAATGCTAAATGAAGTTATTAAAGACAATTCCAGCATAAATATGTTTATTGGCTTAATAAAACAACTTCCCTTTAAGTCCACATAAAATCCACACATATTTGGTATCTAGAGCTATATAGCACTAGAGCTAGAGCTAGAGCTACATAGCAAACTTAAAATTGGTGCTTTGGCTTAGCAAATCCATTTCACTTAGCCTCACAAATAAAATTCACTTAGAGTCCACACACTCCAAGCCTTCTATTTTGGTCAATGCCGCGTTGGCTTAGCAATAAAATTAGACTATAAGTAAAAGCAAGCAAGATCCACTTAGAATCCACAAGATCAAACACAGTCCACTCATTCCAAACCTTGTATTTAGGTCTATTCTGCTCTTGCTTAACAATAAAATTTGACTCTAAGTAAAAGCAAGCAAGGTCCACTTAGAATACACAAGATCAATCACAGTCCACACATTTCAAGCCTTGTATTTAGGGCAATGCTGCTTTTGCAGTCCGCCGAAAACAAGCCTTACTGGACTAACATTTAGTATAGTTCTAGCAAAAACTAGATGCTTTGGCTTAGAGTAAGAATTTGGCATGCTGTATACACTCAGAATCCACAAGCTCAATCATCGCTTAAAGTCCTCACTTTCCAAGAATTACATTTGGGACGATTCTCACAAAACTACAATATATTTTTCGGCTTAGAGTTACAACTTTGCAAGCTGTATCCACTTAGAATCCACAAGCTCAAATCATCGCTTAAAGTCCACACATGCCAAGCCTTACTAGATTTACATTTAGGATAATTCTAACAAAATCGAGATGCTTTGGCTTAAAGTAAGAATTTGGCAATCTGAATTCACTTAGATTCCACAAACTCAAATCTTCGCTTAGAGTCCCCACATTCCAAGCCTTACATTTAGGGTAATTCTAATAAAACTACAATATATGTTTGAACTTCGAGTTACAACTCGCTAGCTGTATCCACTTAGAATCCACAAGCACAAATCATCACTTAGAGTCCACACATTCCAAAACTTACTAGAATTACATTTAGAATAATTCTAAAAATACAAGATGCGTTGGCTTTAAGTTATAATATCGCCAGATGCATTCAATTAGAATCCACAAACTCAAATCATAGCTTAAAATCCACACATTCCAAGCCTTACTAGACTTACAACTAGGAGAATTCTAACAAAAACTAGATACTCAAGAGTTCTAACATTTACCAAATTTTTAATTAAAAGTTACAATATCAGCTGCATCCATTAGAATCACAACTAAAACATCACTTAGAGTCCACACATACCAAGACTAACATTTAGCAAAATTCTAACAAAACCAAGATGCTTTGGCTTAAAGTTACAATATCGCCAGCTGCATCCACTTAGAATCCACAAGCTCAAATCATCACTTGGAGTATACACAAACCACAAGACTAACATTTATTATAATTCTAACAAAAACAAGATGCTTTGGCTTAAAGTTCCACTTAGCATCCACAAGCTTAAATCACCACTAGACCAGCAAATACTTTTCTTTGGCTTATCACGACAGTTTCACTTAAGTGTCCAAAACCTTCAGCTCTCTAACAATTGGCCCAAACTCAACGATGTCATATCCTCATTCCCAGGCAATTGTCAGCTACAGATTCCAAGTCCTCATCCCAGTCCCTTCCCTTTCACCGTCAGTGCTGCTGTTCCATCAAAAATGCCAGCAGCAGAGCTTCACAAAGAAAGTTTCCGTACGAAAAAGTTTTAATTCCGTGCTCGCTTCGAGCTCTTGACGATTGCATTCAAAAATTTTGTTTCGCTTATTACTGTCCTCGGTTCTGGGTCCTTTTGTTTTAATTTTTCCATTTTTATTTATATTTTTCTTTTCTTTTTTTTTTTTGTTTGTTGGTTGTAAGCTGTGAGTGAGCATCATTTAATTTTAATACTTTTTAAGCGCATTAATTACGCATACGACTGAGGGGCAAATTTTCCATTAGCCATTCAAATGGGATAATACCCGCCGAATGCAACGAAAGTCGTGCACAATTCCCCCGACCCAGCGATTAGTGTCACATGAAAAGGGAAACATAACGACGGTACACACAATAAATTGTGTAAAGTGCAAAAATATTGCTATTTATTTCATTTGTGAGCTTATTGTCAGCGTCAACGTTGCCGTTGTCGTCGTCTTCAGTTTAACATTGTATGCCAAACTGTGGGCGATGGGGATGGGGATGGGGGGAGGTGGGAGCAGAGCAGCATATTACATGAGCACTCGAGTGGCAATGTTACCTTTTTGAAGCGACCCAAGAACCGTGAGTATAAAGCGCCAGCAATGGTATTTACATCAACTAAATGGCAAGGCATTTTCCCATCATTGAAGGAGACCTTATGTGAAGGAGCTTGGAAAACTTTTGAGGATTGTGACAATGACAATGTTGGAATGTCGAATTAGGTTTTATATAATCTGTTAAGAATTAATTCTACTATTTCTTTGTTAACATTTTGTACTTCACTTAGGATTTCGAAATGAAAGAGGTTAAAGTTAAGCATTTGCTTGGTTACTTTAAGTGTGACCAGGTACGATTAACTACTTTCATTACCGATCACTCTTCCATTTATTTGAATCATATCGACGGAAAAATGGAATAGTTTCTCAATACTAACTGTAGTTTTGACCATTATATCAACAGAAATTCTTTATTTTGGTGACCCCGACGTGAAATGGGGTTCACCACAATGAAGAAATACTAGTGACTATTAAACGTCTTAGTTTCTTAATAACAACTGCAGTTTGGGCTTTAAAAAAATAATTTTAAAAAATTTTGGTGACCCCGACGCGAATTGGAAAACCATAGTGAAAGTCATCAAACTAGTTTCTTCACAGTAACTGTTATTTTGGCTTTGAATAAATCTATTTCTTTCTTAGTACAAACAGGGTTTCTTCATTTTGGTGACCGCCACATAAAATGAAAAATCATAGTCGGGGTCACCAAAATGAAGAAATTCTTTCTGACGATTAAGCGTGAAAGTTTCTTTATAACTACAGTTTTTTGGCTTTAAGTAAATCATTTTTGACCGTAATATCAACACGATTGCTTCATTTTTGGGACCGCGACATAAAATGGAAAATCATAGTCGGGGTCACCAAAAAAAAATAAATTCTTTCTGACGATTAAGCGTGAAAGTTTCTTTATAACTACAGTTTTTGGCTTTAAGTAAATCATTGTTGACCATAAAATCAACAGGATTGCTTTATTTTGTTGACGGCGACATAAAATGGAAAACTAAAGTCGGGGTCACCAAACGATTATACCTGATAGTTTCTTAATAACAACTGTAGTTTGGGCTTTAAATAAATAATTTTATTAACGGATTTGTTTTTTTTAATTTTGGTGACCACGACATGATATGGAAAACTAAAGTTGGGGTCACCAAAACAAACAAAATTCTTGCCATGAATAAACGTATTAGTTTCCTAACAGTAAGTGTTGTTTTAGCTTTAAATGAATCATCTTTGGCCATAATATCAACAGGATTGCTTCATTTTGGCGACCGCGATATAAAATGGTAAAACTTAGTCGGGGTCACCAAAATGAAAAAAAGTCTTTTAGCGATTAAGCGTGAAAGTATCTTTATTACTACATTTTTTTGGTTTTAATTTAATCATGTTTGTCCATAATATCAACAGGATTGCTTCATTTTGGTGACCGCGACATAAAATTTAAAAGTCGGGGTCACCAAAATGAAGAAATTCTTTTGACGATTAAGCTTTTAATTTTCTGTATAACTACAGTATTTTGGCTTTAAATGAATCATCTTTGGCCATAATATCAACAGGATTGCTTCATTTTGGTGACCCCGACATAAAATAAAAAACCGTAGTCGGGGTCACCAATATGAAGAAATTCTTTGTGACGATTAAACTTTAAATTTTCTGTATAACTACAGTTTATTGCCTATAAATGAATCATTTTTGAGCATAATATCAACAGGATTTCTTCATTTTGGTGACCGTGACATTAAATGAAAAACCATAGTCGGGGTCACCAATATGAAGAAATTCTTTGTGACTATTAAACTTTAAATTTTCTGTTAAATTACAGTTTATTGCCTTTAAATGAATAATTTTTAATAATAATATAATATCAACAGGATTTCTTCATTTTGGTGACCGTGACATTGAATGGAAAACCATAGTCGGGGTCACCAATATGAAGAAATTCGACGATTAAGCGCGATAGTTTGTAAATTATTTCAGTTTCTTATATGAACATACATATACCATGTAGCAAAACTTCAAACGTATACCACTCGCACGTTCAGTTCAATCCTATTGTCATACTATAGTAGCAGCAGCAGCAGCATCAGCTCCCTTTGTCAGCCACTTTGTGCCCCATCCTTAACAGTATCGAGAGAGCTCAACTCTCAAAAAAAAAAACGTGAGAATATGCAAAAGCCTATGGGCGGTACCCCACAAATATGCTCACCCAGCACGCACCGTAAACCAACAACAACAACAGAAACCAAGAAGCAAAATCAAAAACCCAACACCAAGACAGGTCGGGCCAGGCAAAGGCATCCTTCAAACAAAACTGTCAGCAACTGTCAAAAGAAGTTAAACGAATAACGCAAAACCACCGCCCATCTCTCTCCTTCTCCTTCGTCTAAGATAGGGCGGAGTTGTACGCTTTTCAAACAATAACATTGACAGCAGATCGGACCGTGTCCTGGGGTTCTTTGGTTGGCACGTACTAATACCACACAGGCCGGTTTATTTTTAGCCAAAGTTTTTGTATCCTCTGCCAGCGAAATCAAAACAATACATCATCATGGGGGCAAAAAGTTTATGTCCTTTTGTTTGTTGTTGTGTCGATGAAATTGTGCATATTAAATATATATATAAATGTGTGTGTGTGCATGACAAAAAGGAATGCAAAAAAAAGAAACGCCCAGCATTAAGCATTTATACTAATTTGTCGATAATTTCCTTTGACTCGTAAAACTGTACACTTATGGCAGACCGGATTTACCGTTATATGGAAATTGGGCCAGTCTCTCGACTAGTAATAGACATTTTATCGATTGCGTGTGTGTGTGTTGTGTGTGAGTCCTTGGTATATGTATAAGCCAACATATGCACAAATTATATTTGATGGGATTTTAATTGAATTGATTTCATTGTTGTTGTTTTAATAAATGTTACAAGTGGGTTAAGGATAAGGCGTTTAGCTAATCATAATAAATGGGGAAAAAAATAATGAACGAATTAGGTGGAACTATTAGCTTACAAAAGCTAAAGTGGGTGACACGGAATATAAGACAAATGCAATATGGGAATAAATCTAGATTAAAAGTAACTAAAATTTGCTTTTAAAACCCTTTAAATTATGTTCTTACTGACACTCGTTATAATTACTCGCTGCACTAAATGATGCTTTACTCGTTATCGCTGATCACTTGAATAAGTAATTTTTTTGTTGTCTTTAAGAAACTCGTATTTTTGCTTTACTCGCAGTTATTACTGACACTCGTTATAATTACTCGCTGCACTAAATGATGCTTACTCGTTATCGCTGATCACTTGAATAAGTAATTTTTTTTGTCTTTAAGAAACTCGCATTTTTGCTTTACTCGCAGTTATTTCTGACACTCGTTATAATTACTCGCTGCACCAAATGATGCTTACTCGTTATCGCTGATCACTTGAATAAGTAATTTTTTTGTTGTCTTTAAGAAACTCGTATTTTTGCTTTCTTCGCAGTTATTACTGACACTCGTTATAATTACTCGCTGCACTAAATGATGCTTACTCGTTATCGCTGATCACTTAAATAAGTAATTTTTTTAGTTGTCTTTAAGAAACTCGTATTTTTGCTTTACTCGCTAGCTTTATTCAGTATTCATTCAGCCATGCTTTTTAGAGAGAGGGACCCACCGAATCCGCATTGTAAATGCTTTTTAATGACAACTTACTTCACATCTGCCGTTGGTGACCTTATATGTAAATAATTTAAAGAAAGAAACTTTTTATGGGATGTTCCGAGGCTCGGTCGAACCCAGGGCATTCGCATAGTACAACCAGTCACATTTCTTAAGATTGCTTTTTTCAAAAGCTGTAATTGATATTTACTCGCTACCAGCTTGCTAATCTTATACTCCTTATAGAAGCAGACTCGTCGTAATTGATATTCACTCGCTACTCGCTTGCCTAACTTATCTCAGTATATACCTACTGACACTCGTTATAATGCTATTTACTCGCTACTCGTTTGCTTATCTTATCTCTGAATGTACCTTTAGAAACTCGTTATAGAAGCAGACTCGTCGTAATTGATATTCACTCGCTACTCGCTTGTCTATATGATCCTGGTAAGTACCTACTGACACTAGGTTAAAGATGCAGACTCGTTATTAATATTAACTTGCTAATCGCTTGCTTATCTGATCTCTGTATGTACCTACTGACACTAGTTATAGAAGCAGACTCGTTGCTGTAATTGATATTTACTAGCTACTTATTTGCTCATTTTATCTCTGTATGTACTCTCTGAAAATTCTTATAGATTCAGATTCATTATCTGATGCAGACTCGTCGTAATTGTCACTCGCCACTCGCTTGCTGTATGCAAGTACTGACACTCGTTATAGATGCAGACTCGTTGCATTTAATATTCACTCGCTTGCTTATCTGATTTCTGTATGTTCCTACTGAGACTCGGTTAAAGATGCAGACTTCTTGTAGTAATTGATATTAACTCGTTACTTGCTTGCTCATCTTATCTCTGTATGTACCTACTGAGACTCGCTTAAAGATACAGACTCGTTGTTGTAATTGATATTCACTCGTTACTCGCTTGCTCAACTTATCTCTGTATGTACCTTCCGACACTCGTTATAGATGCAGACTCGTTGCTGTAATTGATATTTACGAGCTACTTGCTTGCTCATCTTATCTCTGTATGTAACTACTGACACTCGTTATAGATTTAGATTCATTGTTTACTAGCTATTCGCTTGGTTATCCTTTCTCTGTATGAACCTACTGACACTCGTTAAAGATGCAGTCTGTTTTTGTAATTGATATTCACTCGTTACTCGCTTGCTCATCTCATCTTTGTATGTACCTTTCGACACTCGTTAAAGATATTCATTAAAATTTATATTTACTACTCGCTACTCGCTTGCTTATCTTATCTTTATATACTACTGACACTCAAAAATAAAATAATGAAAATACAGACACGTAATGGATATTTACTAACTACTCGCTTGCTAAAATAAGCATGTATTTGTATGTACCTACTGACACTCGTTCTAGCTGTTGACTCGTAATTGATATTCACTCGCTAGCTTATCTTAACTGTGTTTATATTTACGGACACTCGGTTAACAATGCAGACTCGTTGCAACTAATATTCACTCGCTAGCTTATCTTATCTCTGTATGCACCTTACACTTCTTTCAGATTCAGATTCATTGTTTACTAGCTAATCGCTTACTCATCCTTTCTCTGTATGAACCTACTGACACTCGTTATAGCTGCAAACTGGTTGTAATTGATATTTACTCGTTACTCGCTAGCTTATCATATCTCGTAGTTAATATGCACTTCCTACTCGCTTACTTATCTCTCTCTGTAAGTACCTACGTACACTCGTTATAACTACTCGCCAGCTTTCTGTACAGACTAGACTATAGACATGCTTGACAAACTCCAAAACGGTTTTAATGTTTCAACAATTCTTGTAAGTATATGCGCATCACTGCAACAATTTTCTTCATTCGCTTTGCTCCGCATAGCAGGAGCATGTGGGTAAGTCCAAGTCCGGTATATCTGATCCGGGCTCATTATCTTGCTCCTGCTCCTGCTGCTGCTGCTCCTCCAGCTCCCCTAGCTCGTCTGGCTGCGCCATCTGTTGCTCTTGCTCATATCTCTCCAAACGTTCGTGTGCCTCTTGAGCTAACGAGCGTATGAACTCAATATCCGTCTTAATCTTCTCGGCATGTACCTTGAACTGTTCCAATTGTTCACGGCTTTCGCCAATGGTTTGATTCATTGTGTTCAGCTGTTGATGTTGCTCCTGCAGAGCGTCCCATACCTTGCTGAAAACCTGCTCCCGCATAATCGGACTAATGCTACGCTCCGGCTCGAGTTCGGGCTCGGTTCCTGCCTCCCTTAGTGGCAAAATGGTCTTCTCGATAACGCGACGCACTATATCTGCAATGCGCGAAGGCTCTAGCGGGTTATTTGGATCGTTCATGTTGGTGGCACAAAAGTTTGAACGAAGAAAATTTTGGATTTTGGATAGGAAAAAATCTAGTGAAAACTTTAATACTTTTTTGGGTTTAGTTTTATTTCTGGATGCTTTCCAAATGAGAACTCGGAAAGGTTTGAGGGAATGGAGTAAAGTTTGTCAGGTGGTAAGGGAATTTCGATTTGACACTAAAGGCTTGGGTGGCTGCTTGCTCCCCTTTCTAATTGCCAAGTTGGCCATGATTATTTGATTAAATGACAGCAACTAAGCTGATTACGTACACGAAATGCAATCGTCCCCCCACTCACTGAGCAATGTCCGCCGCACTCAAAAACACGGCTAATCAAAGTGACAGCACACAGAGAGGAGAGGAAATTAGCTACTCGATTGCAAATTGTGCAGGTCGGATGTCGCAATGGCGTCACTCCTGTCTCCTGCCAGCTTTATCCCCTCTGGGCTGCAGGTGAAGGTTATTGCATGTTACCTGCTCCTCCTGCTCCTCCTCCTCCTCCACGCATTAGTCCACCTGCCCTACTTGTTAATTAATGCAATTCGAGGAGCACCTGCACTTTATAGATTGGGCTAATTTATGGCATTGACACACATCGCATCGAATCGGATATCGAATTGATGAGGCCAACAGCTGCTCGGCTGCTTCTGTTCCCGCTGTTGATTTTCGTATTTTGATTTGGATTCTCGCGTGTGGCTTTCAGCTGACACTCAATTTCACAGATGGATGGAAATTGCCATCAGGTTGTGTGTGCTTTTCCGCCCCCACCCCCTCTCTCTCGCTCTAGCTTTGAAAATTTATCAAAAATTTTAAAATGGAAAACAACAACAAATTTATCCAAACACTAAATACAGTACTAATTCAAGGGCCTCCCCGTCAAGTAGAGTTGCCATATTATCATAATAAGCATAATCGATATTTTATATATCGAAAACACAAAGTATCAATATATCGATAAATTGCTTTTTTCCTTTGACAGGATCAAAAGCCTTGCGAAAAATAGCAATGCTTCGTCCAGCTGTTTTCCAACACAATTTATAAACACTGTTTACACTATTTACCAACACTGTTCCTCAATACATTTTTTTTTCAACATTGTTTTCCAACACTTATTATAAGCACTGTTTCCCAACACAGTTTTCCAACTCTGTTTTCCAACACTATTTATAAACACTATTTTCCTACACTGTTTTTAAGGGGGTATTCTACCTTTGACGAGTGTTTTATGAGTGTTTTTTACAAAAATTCTGGAGAGAAAACCATAAGAGTTTTTTCAATATGGTTTTTTGTTTTGTGTTACTAATTAATTAAATAGTAAAATAAAAAAAAAAATGTTGGAATTCGAGGGCTGTTCAAAAAGTTATCGGCCTGCCAAATAAGGCCTAAAAAAAAAAGGTGTAGAGGTGGTGGCCATGATTCCGGGACTCCATATTATCGAAATTGAAAACGGTAAATGAGGTTATGATCAGAATTGATGTAATTCTGGCCCGTACCTCAATCATAAAAAAAAAATTTTTTTCTAAAATTTACAAACATTTAAAAAAAAAAAATTAGATTTTCGACGATTTTTTTTTTGTTGTTTAGTGTAAAAAAAAATAGTAAAAAATTTTTTATCTTCATGATTGAGGTACGGGCCAGAATTACATCAATTCTGCGTCGATTGCAACATGGCTGATCAAAATCGGTTCCGTAGAACTGGCCCAATCATGGCTACCAGGTCAAAAAACGTGGTTTAGAGAAAAACACGGTTAAAGTTTTCAGCAACGTTGAAAATACTCACATTGGCAAGAACGTTGCTCCACTAAAACGGATATATCTGCTAAACTATTTCGAATAATTGAAAATGGTTTAAAGGGGATGAAAGGGGAATGTTCAAGCTGTAATAATAAGGCAAAACAAAAAAATCGAAAAAAAATATTTTCAAAGGTAGAAGACCCCCTTAAACACTATTTTCTTACACTGTTTTCCAACACTATTTACCAACACGGTTTCTCAATAAATTTTTTCAACATAGTTTTCCAATACTAATTTTAAGCAATGTTTTTTAACACAGTTTCCCAACACTGTTTTGCAACACTATTTACCAACACTGTTTTTCAATACATTTTTTTAACACTGTTTTCCAATACTGTTATCCAGCACTATTTTCTAACACTGCTTTCCAATTTCGTTTTCCAACACTATTTACCATCACTTTTTCTCAATAAATTTTTTTAACATTGTTTTCCAACACTAATTTTAAGCAATGTTTTTAACACAGTTTCCCAACACTGTTTTGCAACACTATTTACCATCAGTGTTTTTCAATACATTTTTTCAACACTGTTTTCCAATACTGTTATCCAACACTATTTTCTAACACTGCTTTCCAATTCTGTTTTCCAACAACAACATTGTTTTCCAACACTAATTATAAGCACTGTTTCCTAACACTGTTTTCCAACTCTGTTTTGCAACACTGTTTCCAACACTATTTACCAACATTGTTTCTCTATACATTTTTTAACCAGGGCTGCAAGCCCAACAAATTTTGACGAAGCGGGTTCAAGCCACAATTTTTCAATGATTAAGGTTCAGAAATTTGAGGTTTAAGGTTTTTAAGTTAAGGTTTTGGTTCGAACCTAGGTTCGGCATAAGATTTACCAAATTGAAATAGAAAAGCAATAAACTTGTTAAATATATAACCGAAATATTCAGAATTTACTTGATGGTAAGATCTCATTTATTTTCAATTTACAATTTACATTTTTAAGTAGAAAGTCTTCGAGTATTTGTTGGTCTATTCTTCTTCTTTGATCATACAAAATAAATGTTAGGGTGGTAAAAGGACGTTCATCTAAGACTAGCGAAACTTTTCGGTTCGGAACAGGTTCAGGTTGAACGATTTTTCAACAAGAGGTTCGATTCACAGAAAAAAAAAATGTTTTTGATTCATGTCTTGTACGTAACATCTTGCTGGTTGATAAGGCTATTTTATATCTGAATAACAACATGATTGCATCAAGGGATAGTTTATCTTTCACATTAATATATCGAATACTGAGTCGACGATTAGCATTGATATAACGGCGATTACCAGAAGATCTCACTTCAGTCTCTAAGTCTTGGTAGTTAATATGTGTAAAATCTCTATACTCTTACTTAAGGCTAATGGAAAGTCTGGAAAAAACAAATCATGTCTCTAGAAAGCTAGCACTAAGATCAGCAAACAAAAAAACGTAACAGTATTTAAATGATTAATAATGATTGGTTGATAAAAAAAAGGCTTTTTATTGCAAAAAGGAGTATATTAGCATTAGTAGATCAAAATTATCTAGCCTGGTCGCTGAGCAGCGGTGCGACTTTAATGCTTTTGGTTCTATTAGTTTGTTGAACCCAAATAAGCGTTTTTTTTTTTGCAAAAAGCTGAACTACAAGGTTATATTAGCATCGGTAGACCAAAGTTTTCTAGCCTGGTCGCTGAGCAGCGGTGCGACTTTAATGCTTTTTGTTCTATTAGTTTGTTCAACCCAAATAAGCGTTTTTATTGCAAAAAGCTGAGCTGCAAGGTTATATTGTCATCGGTAGACCACAGTTATTTAGCCTGGTCGCTGAGCAGCGGTGCGACTTTAATGCTTTTTGTTCTATTAGTTTGTTGATCCTAAATAAGCGTTTTTATTGCAAAAAGCTGAACTATAAGGACTTATGAGCATCGGTAGACCAAAGTTTTCTAGCCTGGTCGCTGAGCAGCGGTGCGACTTTATTGCTTTTTGTTCTATTAGTTTGTTGATCCCAAATAAGCGTTTTTATTGCAAAAAGCTGAACTTCAAGGACTTATGAGCATCGGTAGACCAAAGTTATGTAGCCTGGTCGCTGAGCAGCGGTGCGACTTTAATGCTTTTTGTTCTATTAGTTTGTTGAACCCAAATAAGCGTTTTTATTGCAAAAAGCTGAACTATAAGGATTATATGAGCATCGGTAGACCAAAGTTTTTTAGCCTGGTCGCTGAGCAGCGGTGCGACTTTAATGCTTTTTGTTCTATTAGTTTGTTGAACCCAAATAAGCGTTTTTATTGCAAAAAGCTGAACTTTAAGGATTTATGAGCATCGGTAGACCAAAGTTATGTAGCCTGGTCGCTGAGCAGCGGTGCGACTTTGAATAAAAAACAATCGGTGCTGGTTGGCTAAGTGAATGGCTGCCGCTACCCGCTGTCCTCGTAATTAACGCACATTAATATTTCAACATTTAACCGCCCCCGAGGCTTTGTTTGCCTTTGACAGCCCCATCTCCGGCCGTCCGTCCGTCCGTCCGTCCGTCCCTACCGCCCCTTCAATGCTATCAGCAGCATGTGCGCCTAAAACGCTGTTAGATAAATATTTGCCATAAAAATAATTTTCGTTGTTGTTGGCTTTTTTTTTTTGCTTTGCCGCTTGAAATATTCATAAACCTCAAATGCGCATTCTTTTGGCTTTTATTGTTTATAAACAAATAATAGACAGCTAATAAATAAATCAAATTCAATAATTTGCCCCCTTCCCAAAGTGTTTTTGTGTGAAGGATGAGGAGGCTGCTGCTGCTGCTGCAATCCTCCCACAACTTTGTACATGTAAATAAATCACAAGCACAAAAACTCAATGAAAATGCAAAAATAAATCATTATGTAATTACGATTCAAAAGCTAAACAAAATGTCCGCCACGTGTAATGCAAAATGTATGTATGTATGTTTATCCGTCTCCTCGTTTCGCCTGGAATGCCATTCAAATGACAGGCTATAAATAGTGCGCGTTGGGGGGCAAATTGCAACCAAATTCCACGTACAATTCAAATGACAAGACGACACAAACCAATCAACCAAAGACGCTGAAAATGTAGGAGGAAGAGGAGGAGGAGGAGGAGGAGGTACACCATCCACACTTTGTCTCTTCCTCTAAAATAGCAAAGTTCAATGTTGAAGCAGGTGAGAAACTAAAGAGCAATTTATAAGCTATAAGCTATATAAATTGCTCTGTAAAGCCTTTTTCCATGGAATGGTGCAGCGAAAGGAAGCTACAACAACAATGCTTTCATTGTAAATTGCATTTTGAGAAGAATAACGGGCTGGGTATTGGAATGGTGTGAGTCATCACTAGCACGATATGCCATCAATTTTTATTTCAAAGGATTTACCAAAAAAAAAAAAAATCCCAGGTGTTCCACAAATCGCTTTCGCCCCAAAAACAACCCAATTTCATTACGATTTTAGACGTTTTTGGTTCAAAAGCGATTTGTAGAACACATGGGAATGACTTTCGTGGACTTTCCATATGGACCTTTCAAAAATGAGAATAATAATAATTTTCGCCCATTTTTCCGTATTTTCCAAAAGGTATAAATCAGTTTTATAGAACCTCATTCCGTCCATTTTCCAACTAAAGGGCTAGATTTTCCAAAATTTTGAAGTATGTGTAGCTTTTCAAATGAGTTCGAAAATAATACTTTGACTTTTATATAGATCAATCTCTTTTACCGACGTACTGAATCATCAACGTACAGGCTAAACGGTTAAAACTATATACCTGACTTTTAAACAGTCTATTTTTTTAGTGGCCAAGCACCTCATTAAGAACGGATTGTGGTGAAATGCTCCCTTATGTACCAGGTGGGTTAAAAAGTAAGCTCCTTGGGAATGAAAAAAAAATGTTAAAACTTTTATATATTTCTTATATTCATATTTTTATACTTTTGATCACGTCCGCAAAGTAATTTTAAAAGTAAAGAAAAATAACCCGTTGAAAATAGTGTTTTTTCCATACCCAACATGATGCCAAACACGTCAACAACAATCAGCTGTCAAAAAAACTTTGTTGTTTACCATAGTACCGTTATGAAACTCAGCAATTATGATTATTATAAGCTGTCAAACAGTTCTAAAAAAAATTTGGTCAAAATCGGTTGGCTATATCTTATAGCTGTCATAGGAACGATCGTTCGTAAAATAGGTCTTAGTGGAAAAATCGATTTTGTTTTTCAAGAAGCCTTCTTAAACTCAGGAATTATGAATTTAATATACTTTTTAATAGTTCTACAAAATTTGGTTAAAATCGGTTGACTATATCTTATAGCTGATATAGGTAGGATCCCTCGTAAAATAGGTCTAAGTGGGAAAATCTATTTTGTTTTCCAAGAAAGCCTTTTTAAACTCAGGAATTATGAATTTTATATACTTTTTAATAGTTATACAAAATTTGTTTAAAATCGGTTGACTATATCTTATAGCTGACATAGGTAGGATCGCTCGTAAAATAGGTCTAAGTGGGAAAATAATTTTTGTTTTCCCAGAATGCCTTCTTAAACTAAGGAATTATGAAAATTAAATATATTTTTTAACAAGTTATACAAATTTCGGATAAAATCGGTTGACTATATCCTATAAATGGTTCAGAGTAAAAACAACTTTTTTTTGTTTTCTTTGATAATGCTCTTAAAATCAATAATTAGTCATAATAAATGCTTTCAAACAGTTCTACAAAATTTGGTTAAAATCGGTTGACTATATCTTATAGCTGACATAGGTAGGAGCGCTCGTAAAATAGGTCTTAGTGGGAAAATCTATTTTGTTTTCCAAGAAAGCCTTCTTAAACTTGAGTAGTATGAATATTATATACTTTTTAATAGTTCTACAAAATTTGTTTGAAATCGGTTGACTATATCTTATAGCTGAAATAGGAACGATTGCTCGTAAAAAGGTCTAAGTGGGAAAATAATTTTTGTTTTCCAAGAAAGTTTTCTTAAACACAGGAATTATGAATTTTATATACTTTTTAATGGTTATAAAAAATTTGTTTAAAGTCGGTTGACTATATCTTATAGCTGATATAGATAGGATCGCTCGTTAAATAGGTCTTAGTGGGGAAATCTTTGATGTTTTCCAAAAAAGACTTCTGAAAATCAGGAAATATAAATATGAAATTCTTTTTAATAGTTCTACAAAATTTGTTTAAAATCGGTTGACTATATCTTATAGCTGCCATAGGAACGATCGCTTGTAAAATGGGTCTTAGTGGGAAAATCAATTTTTGTTTTCCAAGAAGCTTTCTTAAACTCAGGAATTATGAATTTTATATACTTTTTAATGGTTATAAAAAATTTGTTTAAAGTCGGTTGACTATATCTTATAGCTGACTTAGGAACGATCGCTCGTAAAATAGGTCTAAGTGGGAAAATAATTTTTGTTTTTCAAGAAGCCTTCTTAAACTCAGGAATTTTGAATATAATATACTTTTTAAGAGTTCCACAAAATTTGTTTTAAATCGGTTGACTATATCTTATAGCTGATATAGTTAGGGATCGCTCGTAAAATAGGTCTTGGTGGGAAAATCTATATTTTTTTCCAAGAAAGCCTTCTTAAACTTGAGTATTATGAATTTTATATACTTTTTAATAGTTCTACAAAATTTGGTAAAGATCGGTTGACTATATCTTATAGCTGATATAGGTAGGGATCGCTCGTAAAATGGATCTTAGTGGGAAAATAAGTTTTGTTTTCCTAGAAAGCCTTTTTAAACTCAGGAATTATGAATATTATATATATTTTTTAATAGTTCTACAAAATTCGGATAAAATCGGTTGACTATATTCTATAAATGGGTCTTAGTAAGAACAACTTTTTTGTTTTCTTTGTAAAGGGTTCTTAAACTCAGCCATAACTAAATCTAAATAATTTCAAATATATATGCAAAATATGGTCAGAATCGGAAAACTATATGCTATAGCTACCAAAGAATAGATTGTTCGGAAAATAAGCCTATAGTTATATTTCAGATTCTTAAAGATTTTGACAGAGTTTTTAAACTTTGTCTTCTTGTTTCTGAAATCGATCTATCTATATTACACTATCCACTAGGTTTGTTTGTTTATAACAGAATCAAATGGAATACTTAATACAAAAATTCTCATCCATTACTTACAAAATACAAAATTTCAATGGAATTTGCCTCTCGCTGCTTTTGGCCCATAGATTAAGCATTTGTTTATTATTATTTTGATGAGGTGAGTAGGTTGTTGTTCTTTTTTTTTTTTTATCTTTCTTTTATCTAACTTTTTTTTTTCCAAAAAACTTAAGAAATTGCCAAGGCAACTGAAGTTGGTTGGTTTTTGTGTGTTTGGCTTTACTTTCTTTTATTTTCATAAAAGGTTAAACGCATCGTATTACATCGAGAGGGAGAGAGAGAGGCGGGGGCACAAGTGCGAAACATTGTGTGAATTTAATTGCAAATCAAAACACAAAATTTCAAGAACAAACAAAATACAATTCAAAGACGTATAAATATTATTCAATTGAGATGTGCTAAAAATTTAATGAGCATCCCGGAAATCATGTTGAGCGCCCCGCAGAAAGAAAAGAAATTAATAAACATGTAAATATTATTATCCAAAATGCGGTAAACTTTTAGGTTATATCTTTCACTATTTATCATTTGATTCTAACTGAAATGTCAAATAAAGGTCAACAACTGTCTTCAAGTTTAAATCCTGCCTTAAACATTCATGATATTCACTACCGAAGCCAAAGGGGCAAATAATTAATTGTGCACACACTTTCCAAAGATGTTTCCCTTTTTGGCCACTTAACTGGTTGTTCGCCGCAAATTAACTTGGTGAAAATTGTATAAATAAATGCGTATAGACACACACACACACACACACACATGCCCCGTTCAAGATTTGTTGATTGCACTTGAAGGCAGTTCTAATTGTGTAGGAACAACATCATGATGATGACATTGATCCAAGTCATAGACGATTAGATGGTAATTGGCATCATATCGAGATAAAAAGCAAAAAGGCTCCATCCTACCTAGGACAAAGGCCGTGGTGACGGCAACACACAGCTGGATATTTTGTAAATCATTAGTCAACAGTGTGTGTGTGTGTGTGTGTGTGTGCGCCATTATATCCATTTTGTCCTCATTCTCTATCAGATGCGCCGCCGCCGCCTGTGCCAGATTGCCAACACAGCCAAGAAAATTGAGTGCAGTTGGGTCCTGGCGATGGATGTCATCAGCATTAAGAGGTTACACTGTGCCACAGTCAGGCATTGATCGACTTGAAACGAACGGAATGGAATGGAATGGACTGTGGACCTCTGTTTTAAGATTTAACCTTGGACATGACTGAAATTAACTGCAACAAAAGGTGGGCGTTATAAAGGGGGGTTGGGTTGGAAGGTTTGGTTGGAAAACAGAAAACACTCGACTGAGCCCAGACAATAGCTAAACTCATTCACACGTGCTACACTCAACAAAATTTGGGGTGTACTTGATATGTACAATTTATAATGTACATATATGTAAACAGTTGGTTAAAAGTTGAATAACATTTCTGTTACTCACTGTTACTTGAATAATAGGTGAATAACAGTTGAATAACTGTTAAATAACAGTTGAAAAAAAGATAAATAACAGTTGATGAACAGTTGGATAACAGAAAAAAATTTGAATAAAAGTTGGATAACAGTTGGATAACAAAATAACAGCTGGATAACAGAAAATCAAATAAATAACAGTTGATTAACAGTTGGATAACAGAAAAAAATTTGAATAGCAGTTGGATAACAGTTGGATAATAAAATAACAGCTGGATAACAGAAAATCAGATATTTAACAGTTAGACAACAGTGGAATAACAGTTGGATAACAGTTAAATAACAGTTGTATAATAGTCGAATAACACTTGAATAATATAACCGATGAATAACACTTGGATAACAGTAGAATATCAGTTAGATAACAGAATAACAGTTGAATAATATTCGAATAACAGTTAGATAACAGTTGGTTAACAGAATAACAATAAAATAACATTTTAATAATAGTCGAATAACAGTTGAATAAAAGTTGAATCACAGTTGGATAACGGTTGAATCACAGTTGACTAACAGATAAATAAAAGTCAAATAACAGTTGAAAATCATTTGAATTACAGTTGGATAACAAAATAACAATTGGATAAGAGAAAATTAAATAAATAACAGTTGGATAACAGAATAACAAATGAATAATAGTCGAATAACAGTTGAATAATACTTGGATAACAATAGAATAACAGTTGGATAACAGAAAAACATTTGAATAACAGTTGGATAACAAAATAACAGCTGGATAACAGAAAATCAAATAAATAACAGTTGATTAACAGTTGGATAAGAGAAAAACATTTGAATAACAGTTGGATAATAAAATAACAGCTGGATAACAGAAAATCAGATAATTAACAGTTAGACAACAGTGGAATAACAGTTGGATAACAGTTAAATAACAGTTGTATAATAGTCGAATAACACTTGAATAATATAACCGATGAATAACACTTGGATAACAGTAGAATATTAGCTGAATATCAGTTAGATAACAGAATAACAGTTGAATAATATTCGAATAACAGTTAGATAACAGTTGGTGAACAGAATAACAATTAAATAACATTTTAATAATAGTCGAATAACAGTTGAATAAAAGTTGAATCACAGTTGACTAACAGAATAACAGTTGAAAATCATTTGAATAACAGTTGGATAACAAAATAACAGTTGGATAAGAGAAAATTAAATAAATAACAGTTGGATAACAGAATAACAAATGAATAATAGTCGCAAAACAGTTAAATAATACTTGGATAACAGTAAAATTACAGTTGGATAACAAAATAACAGTTGGATAAAAGAAAAACAAATAAATAACAGTTGGATAACAGTTGGACAACAGTTGGATAACAGAATAACAAATGAATAATAGTCTAGTAACAGTTGTATAGCAGTTGGATAACAGTTAAATAACAGTTGAATAATAGTTGAATAGCACTTAAGTAATAGTCAAATAACACTTGGATAACAGTAAAATATCAGCTGAATAACAGTTGTATAACATAATACCAGTTGAATAACATTCGAATAACAGTTGGATAACAGATGGATAACAAAATAACAGTTGGATAACAGAAAACCAAATAATTAACAGTTGGATAACAGAATAACAAGTGAATAATAGTCGAGTAACAGTTGGATAGTTGGATAGCAGTTAAATAACAGTTGAATAATAGTCGAATAGCACTTGAGTAATAGTCAAATAACGCTTAGATAACAGTAGAATATCAGCTGAATAACAGTTGGATAACATAATACCAGTTGAATAACATTCGAATAAAAGTTGGATAACAGATGGATAAAAAAAAATAACAGTTGGATAACAGATGGATAAAAAAAAAACAGTTGGATAACAGAAAACCAAATAATCAACAGCTGGAAAACAGTTGGATAAAAGAATAACAAATGAATAATAGTCGAGTAACAGTTAAATAACAGTTGGATAACAGTTGAATAACTGTTGAAAAATAGTCGAATAACAAAAGAATAACACTTGGATAACAGTAGAATATAAGTTGAATAACAGTTGGATAACAGAATAACAAATAAATAATAGTCGAGTAACAGTTGAATAACAGTTGGATAACAGAATAACAAATAAATAATAGTCGAGTAACAGTTGAATAACAGTTGGATAACAGTTAAATAATAGTCGAAGAGCACTTGAATAATAGTCGAATAATAGTTGAATAACACTTGGATAACAGTAGAATATCAACTGAATAACAGTAGGATAACAGAAAAACAGTTGAATAACATACGAATTACAGTTGGACAACAGTTGGATAACAGAAAAGCAAATAAATAATAGTTGGAAAACTGTTAAACAACAGTTGGATAACAGAAAATAAAATAAATAATAGTTGGATAACTGTTGGACAACAGTTGGATAACAGGAAATCAAATAAATAATAGTTGGATAACTGTTGGACAACAGTTGGATAACAGAATAACAAATAAATAACATTCGAATAACAGTTGGATAACAAAATAACAGTTGGATAACAGAAACACAAATAAATAACAGTTGGATAACAGTTGTATAACAGTTGGATAACAGAAAAACAAATAAATAACAGTTGGATGACAGAAAAACAAATAAATAACAGTTGGATAACAGAAAAACAAATAAATAACAGTTGGATAACAGAAAAACATATAAATAACAGTTGGATAACAGTTGGATAACAGAATACCAAATGAATTATAGTCGAGTAACAGTTAAACAACAGTTGGATACTAGTTAAATAACAGTTGAATAATAGTCGAGTAACAGTTCAATAACAGTTGGGTAACAGTTAAATAACAGTTGAATAATTGTCGAAGAGCACTTGAATAATAGTCGAATAACAGTTGAATAACACTTGGATAACAGTAGAATATCAGCTGAATAACAGTAGGATAACAGAAAAACAGTTGAATAACATACGAATTACAGTTGGACAACAGTTGGATAACAGAAAAGCAAATAAATAATAGTTGGAAAACTGTTGGACAACAGTTGGATAACAGAAAAGCAAATAAATAATAGTTGGATAACTGTTGGACAACAGTTGGATAACAGAATAACAAATGAATAACATTCGAATAACAGTTGGATAACAAAATAACAGTTGGATAACAGAAAAACAAATAAATAACAATTGGATAACAGTTGGATAACAGTTGGATAACAGAATAACAAATAAATAACAGTTGGATAACAGTAGGATAACAGAAAAACAAATAAATAACAGTTGGATAACAGAATAACAAATGAAAAATAGTCGAGTAACAGTTGAATAACAGTTGGATAATAGTTGGATAACAGTTCAATTATAGTCGAATAACAGTTGACTACCACTTGGATAACAGTAGAATAGCAGTTGAATAACAGTAGGATAACAGAATTACAGTTGAATAACAGTCGAATAACAGTTGGATAACAGAATAACAGTAGAATAACATTTACCCACAAAACCGGGTTTAAAGACGACTGGAAGAAAACAAACTGATAACTAATACAAGCTTACTTCCCCTCCTTGAGAATGGAATTTACCAAAACCCTTTCTTAGTTCACACTTTCAGCACGGATAAATTCGTTTCTTTATGAAGAGATTTCTAAATTGATGAGTTCTTCCGAGCTAAACAAAGATTAACAAGAGAATAAGAACTTTTTCTTATTTTGCAGAAGAGACTTTTTTATCCCCTCCAATTGCCTGGACTCACTCCAAGGATTAGGTAAATTTCTACACATACTGCTTAAGGATGTCGAAAATGCGGGTACAATTGAAATGTGTGTTTTTTTTTTGTTTATCTCAGTGTTGCAGTGTCGAGTATTTTTGGTCGAGCAGGTGGAGAGGAGGCGTTGGTTGGTGGCGCGGCTAATGACGCCGACATTAGGCGGCCGATTAATGTGTGTGCACGTAGCTAGGCCCACTTACACACACACACAGGCACATGAAAGTCAAGGCAGACACAACATCAGTTGCCCAAGCATTACATAAGCGACGCACAAATGTATGCTACGGTTTTTGATGGCCATCTCAGGCTCTTTCTCTTTCTCCCTCTCTCTCTCTCTCTTGCTATGTGTTATTTTTGTTCGTGCGGGTCGGACTAAGGATACGCACGGCACGCCACTCAAAAGCCATAAGCCCGGCAAATTAACATGGTGAAATTATGACAAAAAAAAAAAAAACACAGAAACAAGGGACAGCCCAGAATGTAAAACGAAATTTTTGAATACTCTGCCAAAAACTTGAATAAAATTGCTGAAATTTTGTGGGGTTAAAAGGGCATCTGCTTAGTCGGGCGGCACAAAAAAAAAATACGACATGTAACTGTCATAATCAGGGCCCAGGGCCAGTTAACAAACAAACAAACCACAGTAACCCTGTTTTTGGCCCCCCAAAAGTATGCAACATGCGCCAGCGCATAGTTTAATATCTATTTAACATGTCAGTGGTGTTGCCAGCCAAACAGGCTGTGTATGGGTGGGTGGGTAGGTGTATGTTTTAGCCACAAAATCCCCAAAGTGATTATATTAATACAACATGAGCCACAAGTGTGTTGCACACACGCACACGCATAGAGCGTGTGTGTCCTGTTCAAAGAAAATCAGCATAAACTATGAAATATACATAAGCCAAACACCGTCCCTCCAGCTAACCAGGACCCATTGTAATAAAATAATAATAAAAAAGAAAAATATAAATACATTTTAAAACAGAAGCCTCAGCCAAATCAACTTTTTATGCCTTAATAAACGAAGACAACAGTAGTAAAGCAAAAGACTCCAGCGAAGCATAGATATAAGAACACATGCATCACGCATCACGTGTAACTAACTGATTAGTAACTAAAGTTTATGCTAAACGCGTGCAAATGAGACTTAATTATGAGCATCTGAATGATAAGGGAAATTAATTGACTATTTCTGGCTAATTAAACGTTATGCGTCACGCGTAACTAACAGATTATTACAGATACTATTCATAAACGTGTAAGCGAGTCTTAATTTTGAATAATAGGCAGAAATATGGAAATATCTGGACCATTTTGTGGCAAGTTCTAGCAAATTTAGCGTTTTGCGTCACGCGTAACTAACATAGACGAACTCTAATGTAGCATTTTTTACCTTTATAAATGTTAAAACAGCAGACTAGGCTAACTGAAGCTAAATGAAAATATTCTCTGGCAAATTCTTTCAAATTAAGCATCACGCATCACGCGTAAGTTACAGATTATTATACTAAGTTTATGCCAAATGATCAGGCTAGGCTAAATTTTGAATACTAGGCTTCAATATGGGAATTCCTGGACCATCTTGTGGCAAGTTCTAGCAAATTTAGCGTTTTGCGTCACGCGTAACTATCATACACGAACTCCAGTGTAGAATTTTTTACCTTAACAAGTGTTAAAACAGCAGACTAGGCTAACTTCCAAATAAATAAAAATTTTCTCTGACAAATTCTGTCAAATTAAGCATCACGCATCACGCGTAAGTTGTAGATTATTATCCTAAGTTTATGCCAAACGTGCAAGCAAGTCGAAGATTTGAACACTCGGCTAAATTTAGAATTTAATTGACCATTTTGTGGCAAGTTTAATCAATTTTAAAAGTTTCGCGTCACGCGTAACTAAAAGAATTGAACTCTTATCAAGTTCTGGCAAAGTAAACTTTTTGCATAAAGAATTTAGTTCTTATGTGTCATTTTAAAACTTTAATTATGTTTAAGCAAGTGACCAGGTTAATTAAAATATTTTGTTTTGAAAATTTTGCATCACGCATCAATTGTAAGTCACATATTTTTAACCTAAGGCCTAACTATGCATACCCAGCCTAATATAGGCATAACCAAGCAATTTTGTGACAAAAGCTAGCAAATTTAGCACTTTGCGTCACGCGTAACTAATATATTTTGAGTCTCAAATGACATTTTTACCCTTTAGATATGTTACAAAAGTAAGGAAAGCAAATTTAAAGCAAATTTTTATAAGAAAAGAGTGCTTACCAAGCCATAGGCATAATTATGTTAAATTGAGCTTTACACGTCACGCGTAACTAACAGAAGGTATTATATTGGACGGCTAGAAGGTGTGCCAAAATTTTATAAAAAAGTCCAAGCCAGCCACAGAACTTTACCCAAGCGTTTAAAGGGCATAACCTATCAAAATGAACGTCACACGTCACGCGTAACAAACAGCACAGGAATTTTAATGCATGGCTAGACGGTTTGGCAAATTTTAATAAAAAAAAAGTCTAAGCCAGCAACAAAACTTTACCTAAGCGTTTCAAATTGAGCGTCACACGTCACGCGTAACAAACAGAACAGGGATTATAATGGACGGCCAAACGGTTTGGCAAAATAAAATAAGCAAAATTCTAAGCCAGCAACATAACTTTACCTAAGCGTTTAAGTAACCTATAAAAATGAGCGTCACACGTCACGCGTAAACAAACAGAACTGGGATTATAATGGACGGCGAGACGGTTGGGCAAAATTGAAAACAAAAAGTGTAAGCCTGTTACCTAAGCGTTTTAAATTTAGCGTCACACGTCACGCGTAACAAACAGAAGGTATTGTAATGGACGATTAGACGGTTGGTGAAAATTAAATAAACAAAATTCTAAGCCAGCAACAGCAACTTTTCCTAAACCTTCAAAAGGCATAACCTATCAAACTGAGCGTCACACGTCACGCGTAACCTACAGAAGGGATTATAAAACAAGTACAACACAAATAACCCTGCAAAAGTAATCAAACATACATACTTCAAAGAGATTAAAACTTAAAATCAGTTTTGCCCAGAACTTCAAGTTGAAAAATGTGAATTATATATTTGTTTTTTACACCATAAAAATATGCAGCCACACTGTCACCAGCCAATTAAAATATAAATCAACAATGGAACTTACCCCAAAGAAAAAGAACTGGTTGAGATTAAACTTAGGGCATGACAAAGGCCATTTGAACTGTAAAGAGAAAGCAGAGAGAACGATTAGACCACAAAAAAAATAAAAATGACAAAGATGTAAAGTTTCAAAGAATTCAAGCGAAAAAATAAAGAAAAGTTTTTCAGAACTGCAGTTTCTGTATATTTTGTTGGCCTTAATTTGCCACAGAGAGTTTCAACGAGTGTGTGTGTGTGTGTGTGAAGGGAAGGTCATCATCATCATCAGCAGCAGCAGCACTGCCCAGAGTCTCCAAATGTTGCCTCATGGCTGTGCCTAATGAACTAAATTTCCATTTCTTTGACTTTGCACAGGCACAAACTGTGCTGCTGCCGCCTGTCCTGCCAGTTCATATTTTTTTACACAGAAAAATAAAAATGAACCGAAAAGTATGCTATGAAAATGGCACACCATCTGACCGTTTCAAAGCAAAATTTGTTCTTTAATACATATTTATAAAAAATTAAAAAAAAAAGTGTGACCTTGCTCTAGATTTTTTGGTATTTTCTAAAACTTTTAAACAGTTTCCTTTTTTAAGTGTGAACGTGATGCAGCATTATACGTTTTCTGCTTCAGTTGTTTCCCTGGCTCAGCCTCAACTCAGTTGGCATTTTCCCTCGTTTTTTTTCTGTTTATCTCTGCTTGCTGTGCGCCGTCGTGCACATTAACCTCTTTGTTAATCATTTATAAACAAATGCAAATAAAATAAAATATACAAGACTGTGTATAGCTGCTGTGTTAGCTGACTGCTTTTCAGCTCTAAGGCCAGGTAAGACGACAACGACAACAACGAAGGGCTATGCAAATAAAAACCAGGCAAATGAGCAGCGAAATGCCGGGCACAATGTTGCCTCCTTCCGCTAGGAGCGCAAAAAAAAATATATATATATATATATGTATAAAATACGAAAGCTTAAAGCAGACAAAAATTGTACGTACCACGCCCACATACTAAAAATGACTTCAGGAAATATTATTTGGATACACACACCAGCAAGATGCATTGGGCAGAAAGAGGGGAGGAGGCAGAAGTTGAGATGTCTAGAGGAAAAACCACTCAAATTTTTTGACATGGTTACGAGCTAAGACTTGTGGAAGGTATGTATGAAATCTGTTTGAAAGGTAAACAAAATTTGAATGTTTATTAAAGCAAGTGGAACCTATGTGGTAGCTATTTGAGGGTAAATTGGTTTTGTAACAAGGTTCAAGACACTGAACAATAGTGCAAAATGTTATGTGGAATCTATAAGAAGCAAGGTCCAAGGCCTTGATTATCTGAAAAAGAAAGTGGAACTTATGTGGTAGCTATTTGAAGGTAAATTTGTTTTGTAACAAGGTTTATGACACAGAAAAATTGCAAAAAATTTAATTTCATTTGCTTATAAAATATTTTAACCGTTAAAAGCTATGTGGAACATAAGTGGAACATATGTGGAATCAATGAGAAGCAAGGCTTCAAATCCTTAATTTGGTAAAGAAGGTTTGCTGCGAAAATATTTACATATTCAAGCAAGTGGAACCTATGTGGTAGCTATTTGAAGGTAAATTAGTTTTGTAACAAGGTTCAGGACACAGAAAAATTGAAAAAAATGTTATTTCATTTGCTTATAAAATATTTTTAGCCGTTAAAAGCTATGTGGAACATATGTGGAATCTATGAGAAGCAAGGTTCCAAATCCTTGATTTTGTGAAGAAGGTTTGCTGCGAAAATGTTTATTTATTAAAGCAAGTGGAACCTATGTGGTAGCTATTTGAAGGTAAATTAGTTTTGTAACAAGGTTCAAAAAAAAAAAATGTTATTTCATTTGCTTATAAAATATTTTAAACCTTTAAAAGCAATGTGGAACATATGTGGAATTTATAAGAAGCAAGGCTCCAAATCCTTGGTTTTGTGAAGAAGGTTTGCTGCGAAAATGTTTATTTATTAAAGCAAGTGGATCCTATGTGGTAGCTATTTGAGGGTAAATTAGGTTCATGACACAGAAAAATTGCTAAAATATTATTTCATTTGCTTATAAAATATTTTAAACTGTTAAAAGCTATGTGGAACACATTTGGAATCTATGAGAAGCAAGGATTTCGAAGGCCCCGATTTTCTGTAGAAAGTTTGTTCCTAGAATATTTATTTATTTAAGCAAGTGGAACCTATGTGGTAGCTATTTGAAGGTCGATTAGTTTTGTAACAAGGTACGTGACACAGAAAAATTTAAAAAAGTTATTTTAATTGCTTATAAAATATTTCCAGCCGTTAAGAACTATGTGGAACATATGTGGAATCTATAAGAAGCAAGGCTCCAAATCCTGGATTCTATAAAACAGGTTTGCTGCGAAAATGCTTACATATTCAAGCAAGTGGAACCTATGTGGTAGCTATTTAAGGGTAAATTAGGTTCATGACACAGAAAAATTGCTAAAATATTATTTCATTTGCTTATAAAATATTTTTAACTCTTAAAAGCTATGTGGAACATATGTGGAATCTATGAGAAGCTAGGATTTCGAAGGCCCTGACTTTCTGTAGATAGTTTGTTCCTAGAATATTTATTTATTTAAGCAAGTGGAACCTATGTGGTAGCTATTTGTGGGTAAATTAGTTTTGTAACAATGTTCGTGACACAGAAAAAGTTAAAAAAAAATTTTCATGTGCTTATAAAATATTTTTAACTGCTAAAAGATATGTGGAACATATGTGGAATCTTTCCTCCCGTTAAGAACTATGTGGAACATATGTGGAATCTATGAGCAGCAAGAATTTCGAAGGCTCTGACTTGCTGTAGAAAGTTTGGTACTAGAATATTTATTTCTTAAAGCAAGTGGAACCTATGTGGTAGCTATTCGAAGGTTTATTAGTTTTGTAACAAGTTTCATGACACAGAAAAATTGTAAAAAATTTTATTTCATTTGCTTATAAAATATTTCCAACCGTTAAAAGCTATGTGGAACATATGTGGAATCTAGGAGAAGCCAGTCTCGAAGGCCTTGACATTCTGTAGAATGTTTGGTCCTAGTTAAATTGATGTTGTAACAATGAACAATTAATAAAATGTTATGTGAAATCTATAAGAAGCAAGGTCCCAGGCATTGATTATCTGGAAAAGAAAGTGGAACTTATGTGGAATTTATTTGAAGGTAAATTTGTTTCATGACACTGACCAATTGGCAAAATGCTATTTCATTTGCTTATAAAATATTTCCAACCGGTAAAAAACTATGTGGAACATATGTGGAATCTAGGAGAAGCCAGTCTCGAAGGCCTTGATTTTCTGTAGAAAGTTTGGTCCTAGAATATTTATTTCTTAAAGCAATTGGAACCTATGTGGTAGCTATTTGAAGGTTTATTTACGTTAGAGGCTATGTGGAACATATGTGGAATTTATGAGAAGCAAGGCTCGAAGGCCTTGATATTCTGTAGAAAGTTTGGCCCTAGAATATTAATTTCTTAAAGCAAGTGGAACCTATGTGGATGACATTATGACAAGTGGAACTTGAGTGGAACCTATGTGCCAGAGGTAGAGAATCCGTTCAATCAATTAAACAAAATCTGTTTCCAAAATGGTTTTTTTTTCCAAAACACAAACACGCCCCAAGGCATCTTTCCGATTTGACTCTGGGGACCAGAAATCAACAAAAATTGAATCAAGCAATCAGACTCACACACACACACACACACACACACGCACGCACACAACTGTAACAATTTGATTAAAGTTGTCGTTGCGTGAAAAGTCCCAAAAAAGGTTTCCCGCGGCTAACGCTATTTTTACAGAGAGAAAAAAAAAAGAAAAGCCCTGGCATAGTTTTTTGTGTGTGTTTTAATTAAAATATCGTTAACCAAACCTAAAACGCAAAATAACTGCCTTGGCAACGGGGCTAAAAATGGATTTGGCCGGGCCGGCTGGTCCAAATGCAAACATCATCAAACTAATTATGAACAAGCCGGAGAACGGTAGGAGGCGGCATCATAAAGTCAATCTTTTGCATGTGAAAGCAGTTGTGAAATTGGAACACTTTCCCTCCGCCTCCTCACGTTGGCTTGATTAAAAGTTTTACAAAGTCAACAAGAGAAGTGTCGTCGTGTCCAAGACATAGACTTGACTAAAGGAGGTGGACCGTGGACCGGGGTTGTTGGCGGCAGGTGGTCGTTGTTGTAGGGTAGGGGGGGGGAAAAAGGCTTTGACCAAGTCGCAAAATGCAATTTGCAATGAAAGTCAAAAAGTTTGAATTATTCAATATTTGATGATGATGAAGTAGAAGTAGAAGATAGAGCAAGAGAGGATATTCTGCCTGGATAAATACTGCAAAAAAAAAACTATATAAAAAAACAAGTAAGAGTTCCTTGGCCACTATTCCAATCGCTGTCTCTCCCTCCCTCAGGCTTAAAAGCAAGCAAAATCGTTGCGTGCATAACTTCCGTGTTTTTTATCCGATCTTCAAAGTTCTAACTTTATATTTGCTGTACACCTACCTACATTAAGAAATTTTTGGCTCTCTGAGATCGACAGACAAACAGACAGACAGTCGAGTATGGCTACATCGTCTCGGTTGTTGAACCTGATCAAGACTATATATATATATATATCCATCTGTTATACAAATCACTTTCGATCCAAAAACGACCTAAATCGTTTGGGAATTGGGTCGAAAGCGATTTGTGGAACACCTGGGATATACTTATGGTTGGAAACGTTCCTTTTGCCTGTTACATACATTTGCACTACTTTATGATACCCTCATTTTATTTGGATAAAGGAAAAATGGTACGTTTTATGTAAAAAAAAAAAAGTTAGTTACGAACCTATTTAAGAAAAAGTCAGATCGCTATCCTTAAATCCGTGGCTTAAAACAACTCTTAAGATTCGGTGGACTTAAGGTTGATCTAGCAACAGAAATCGATTTTAGATCATTTTATGGACTGCCATACTTTAAAAAATCCGAAAAAGTACGTTCCGGAACGTTATCTTTTAAGGACGGGCTTTAGAAGTTGAAACTCGGTGAAATTACGGCTGATTTAGGAAAAGAGATTTTGACATTTTTCGAAGAATAAACGGAATTATGTGCGATTAAAGAAAATAAATAGATTTTGGTCGTTTTTTCGTACTGCCATACCTTTGAAAGTCGTTATTCTAAAGAATGGGCTTCGAAAGTTAAGATTCGAACGGAATTGCGTACAACAAAATATCTTTCATAACGAACTTCAAGGATTCCGATGAGGCTACTCGTATTTATTTGTTTTATTCCTCGATATATTTTAATATATCGCTCCTCAGATAAGCAGAGGGAGAATGGAGAATAAAAATATTGGCTTCTTCTCTATATATATATCAAAATAATTGGCGAATTGTGACCTTACATTTTTTTATTAATTTCGGTACGGAAGATTTTTTGATAGGGGTAAAATTCACTTACGCATAACGCGTAACGCATAACGCTCGCACGGACACAGCATACACTTCAAGCAATCGCCTGGCCAACCGTGCTATTTCATTAAACTAAGTAGTACACCCAGAGAAAAATGGTATTCTGAATTTAAGTATGTCCGTGATTTAATTTATACCATTTCATTCTTAAATTATGAAGATAATTATGTTCTTTTTTTCTAAATCCTTAAAACTTAAGAGTAAGAATAATAATAAAGCAACAGAATACATATTATTCCAATTTAAAGCGACTTTATAATCAAAAAACAAATTTTTAAATGAGAATTTTGTTCTCTGTTTTGGAAATTCCGAGCTTGGTTAGCTTTTGAGATTGTTTGTACTTAAATTTCCCCTGTTTAAGTACAAAATTCTGGAATTTTCTCGACCTCTTGACCTTTATCCATTGGGTTGGTTTCCAACAATATTTTCCATTTCTATTTACCAACACTGATTTTGCAACATTGGTTTTTACATTGTTTTCCAACACTGTTTTTCAACATTTTTTTTCACCACTAATTCCCAAAAAGTTTTCAACATTGTTTTCTAACACTTTTTTCCAACACTATTTTCTAGCACTGCTATTAAACATTGTTTTCCCACAGTCTTTTCAATATTATTTTTAACACAGTTTTCAACATAGTTTTTCAACATTGTTTTCCAACACAGTTTTTCAACATTGTTTTCAACATTGTTTTCCAACACTGTTCTAACATTGTTTTCCAACTGTTATTCAACATTGTTTTCCAACACTGTTTTTCCAACACTATTTTGCAACACAGTTTTCAACATTGTTTTACAACACTATTTTCCAACACTGATTTTTAAAAATGTTTTTAACACTGTTTTCAACATTGTTTTCCAACACTATTTCCCAGAACTGTATTCAACATCGTTTTCCAACACTATTTTTTCACACTGATTTTTAACATTGTTTTACAACTATGTTTTCAACATTGTTTTCCAACACTGCTCTCAACATTTTTGTCCAACACTGTTCTTAACATTGTTTTTTTAACACTATTTTCTAACACTGCTTTTCAAAATGGTTTTTTAACCCTGTTTTTTGAACAATGTTTTCCACCACTATTTCCCAAAACTGTTTTCAACATTGTTTTCCAACACTGTTTTACAACAGTATTTTCTTACACTGTTTTTCAACATTATTTTTTATACCCTTGTTTTCTACATGTTTCACATTGTACTGTTTTAACCAACATCTGCAATATTTTTAATCATGACGAGTGTTTTTCACTCCCACTGATTGCCTTCTATTTTTAACATTGTTTTCCAACACTGTTTTGCAACACCATTTTCTTACACAGTTTTACAACATTGCCTTCCAGCAGTATTCTCTAACACTGTTTTCCAACATTGCTTTCCAAAAATATTTTTTAACACTGTTTTCCAACTCTGTTTTACAACATTTTTTTTATATACAACAATATTTACCAACACTGTTTTCCAACACTATTTCCCAAAAATGTTTCCCAACACTATTTTCCAACATTATTTTTTAACATTGTTTTTCAACACTGTTTTTCAACATTGTCTCCCAACACTGTTTAACACATTAACATTTTTTCCAACACTGTTTTTAACACTGTTTTCCAACACTATTTTTCAACATTGTTTTTCAACACTGTTTTTCAACACTGTTTTCCAAGCAATTTCCTGGCCCACCGTTTCATTTTTCACGGCATATAAAATCTATTCAATCAACATGTTTCACATTATATCATCGTGAGTGTTAACCATTTTCTTTATATATTTTTTAGAAGTCTAAGTTTTAACCCACTAAATAACAGAGCCTTAAATTGTCTTCCCAAAACTAGTGTCCCAGTGAGCGTCCCTGTTTAAATTCCAATCAATTTCTTTTCCTTTTTGAGGATTTAAATGATTAAATTTTCTTTATTCTTCTTTAAAAAATATATATAAGTAACCTGTACAGATATCCACCTGGACCAAACACAAACCCCAACGGTTCTATTCAATGCCAAAAAAAACCTGACTTGAAGTCGTGACTTTATTTCTTTTTCCTCTTTTCTTTCTTCATTCATAATAAAAATAAGCTCCTTCTTTTGCATAGTTTTGCCTTCCTGTATTGTGTGAGGGGGCGGGCGGGGTAAGGAATGGAGACCGGAAAATGGTATAACGAAAATGTCAAAACGAGCAAATTACATTATTGACTTACTGACGTCGCGTCGTTATAGTCGTATAGTATTTGTTGCTGTTTATTGTATTTATTGCCAGCCGCGCGCACCGCACGCCATTTTGACAGTTTGAACGCTTTACAAATAAACCGTTAGCAGGAGAGAGCCTGGCGTTGACAGCCAGTCCAACGTCATCATCAACTACGCAGTCGTCATTGTTAACTACGGAGGATAAATGCTCGGGTGTTGCTTTGTATTGGGAAAAGGGGGGCGCGGCACTATCTACCATAAGCAGGGGTAAAACTAGTTTCGAGACAAATTAACGCCCGCTTGTACGTCAATGCGATTGAGTAGAGTTGGTTAAAGAATAGAGGAATTTAGGCTGAAGGAATATATATTTTAATTAAAAGTAAATACAAAATTGTTAAGATTAACTTGATATTTTATTTCCCTAGCCAGCCCTGATACTAATGTCAACATTCGATTTCCTAGTTAATCGATTTAATAGTTAATCGTTCAATATTTCTTCGTTCAATGGCTCTTAGTTCAATACTTTATAGTTCAATAGTTGAACGTTCAATCACTCATAGTTCAATAGTTTCATCGCTTAATAGTTCATAGTTTAGTCTTTTAATTGCTCGTTCAATAGATTTTTGTTTAATCGCTCTTAGTTCAATAGTTTAGTCATTCAATCTCTTTTAGTTCAATCGTTTATAGTTTAAAAGTTAATCATTCAATAATTTTTCGTTCAATCGCTCTTAGTTCAATAATTTTATCGTTTTATAGTTCATAGTTTAGTCCTTCAATCGCTCTTAGTTCAATAGTATAGTCGTTCAATCGCTTTTGGTTCAACCGTTTAAAGTTTAATAGTTAATCATTCAATAATTTTTTTGTTCAATCACCCTTAGTTCAATAGTTTCATCGCTTAATAGTTCATAGTTTAGTCTTTCAATCGCTCATTCAATAATTTTTTGTTCAATCACTCTTAGTTCAATAGTTCCATCGCTTAATAGTTCATAGTTTAGTCTTTCAATCGTTCGTTCAATAATTTTTCGTTCAATCACTCTTAGTTCAATAGTTCCGTTGCTTAAAAGTTCATAGTTTAGTCTTTCAATCGCTTGTTCAATAATTTTTCGTTCAATCGCTCTTAGTTCAATAGTTTCATCACTTGAAAGTTCATCGATTAATCGCTTTCAGTTCAATAATTTAGTCTTTCAATCGCTCGTTCAATAGTTTTTTGTTCAATCGCTCTTAGTTCAATACCTAAGTCGTTCAATCGCTTTTAGTTCAATCGATAAATGCTCGGGTGTTGCTTTGTCCAAAGGATTGGGAAATGGGGGCGCGGCACTATCTACCATAAGCAGGGGGTAAACTAGTTTCGAGACAAATTAACGCCCGCTTGTACGTCAATGCGATTGAGTAGAGTTGGTTAAAGAATAGAGGAATTTAGGCTGAGGGAATAAATATTTTAATTAATTAAAAGTAAATAAAAATTGTTAAGATTTGAACTTGATATTTTATTTCCCTAGCCAGCCCTGATACTAATGTCAACCTACGATTTCCTCTCGTAGCTAGAGCTACACCATATTCAGGTCAGTTAAAAATTGTTACTCTTAGCATCAACACCTACCCCCGACTTCAAAAATAAATACATTTTTATTTTCGGCTGGAAAAAAACAAAAAACATAACAAACCAAAAGAAAACCCTAATACATAGATTTTTTCTTTGGCTATTCAAAAAAAAAACAAAAAACGGTGGTTTAACCAGTAAAACCTTAGAGAGAGCGAGAGATTGGGGCTTTAGCATTACATCTATGGCGCTGCCCGTGCTTCACATTGCCCAGGAGAGAATATCCACCCGGCAACTGACCGCCTTTCGATCTATGGAACATCAACTGGAGGAGAGCATCGGTGAGCTTCAGCGCGTTTATGAACAAATGCCACCACCGCCAAAAATATTGAACGGCATTTGGCCAGAAAGCAGCAGCACAATTATTTTTTTGGTGCCCTAGTGGATCAGAGTACAGTGGGACTGGCCGTATGCGAGGAATTGGATAGGCCCAAACGTTTGGTGGCCATTAAGTTCTTTAATCTATTGCTAATACGTTTATGGCGACGTCGCAGAGCAGAGGTATACAATTTGCATTGTTTGGTCAGAAGGCTGCAGGATCATGTAAGTGTGATGGGTGCCCAAATTTTACCTATGACAGTGCAAATAATACGATTAAATTATTTGTGGTTTTTAAATACGAATGCAAAGCCCAGGCCTACCTAGTGAGCATTCCTGAGAATGAATATATTCCATATTCCATAATTATTTTCAAAGAAATAGCCATTAGTTTATTAATTTAGTCCCTTAATAGTTCATCCTTTAATAGTTCATCGTTCAATATTTAATTTTTTTTTGTTCAATCGCTCTTAGTTCAATAGTTTATCATTCAATAATTTTTCGTTCAATCGCTTTTAATTCAATAGTTTCATAGTTAATCGTTCAATCGCTCTTAGTTCAATAGTTAAATCGCTATATTCTGCTAGCTTTTATCATAGATAGTCTTCAATCATCTTCAATCTTTTTTGTTCAATCGCTCTTAGTTCATAGTTTATCATCATATCGCCTTTTAGTTCAATAGTTTCATAGTTAATCGTTTAATTCCTCTTAGTTCAATAGTTAAATCGCTTAATAGTTCATTGTTTTATTGCTTTAAGTTCAATAGTATAGTCGTTCAATCACTGCTTCAATCATTTTTTGTTCAATCGCTCTTAGTTCAATAGTTTAGTCTTTCAATCGCTTTTAGATCAATCGTTTATAGTTTAATAGTTAATCATTCAATAATTTTCCTTCAATCGCTCTTAGTTTAATAGTTTAGTCGTTCAATCGCTTTTAGTTCAATCGTTTATAGTTCAATAATTTATAGTTCAATACTTTATAGTTCAATAGTTAATCGTTCAATCACTCATAGTTCAATAGTTTCATAGCTTAATAGTTGGTTTTATCGCTTAATAGTTCAATAATTTAGTCGTTCAATCACTCCTTCAATCATTTTTTGTTCAATCGCTCTTTGTTCAATAGTTTAGTCGTTCAATCGCTTTTAGATCAATCGTTTATAGTTTAATAGTTAATCATTCAATAATTTTTCGTTCAATCGCTCTTAGTTCAATAGTTTAGTCGTTCAATGGCTTTTAGTTCAATCGCTCATAGTTCAATAATTTATAGTTCAATAGTTTATAGTTCAATAGTTAATCGTTGAATATTTCTTCGTTCAATGGCTCTTAGTTCTATACTTTATAGTTCAATAGTTAATCGTTCAATCACTCATAGTTCAATAGTTTCATCGCTTAAGTCTTTTAATTGCTCGTTTAATAGATTTTTGTTCAATCGCTCTTAGTTCAATAGTTAAGTCATTCAATCTCTTTTAGTTCAATCGTTTATAGTTTAAAAGTTAATCATTCAATAATTTTTCGTTCAATCGCTCTTAGTTCAATAATTTTATTGTTTTATAGTTCATAGTTTAGTTCTTCAATCGCTCTTAGTTCAATAGTTAAGTCGTTCAATGGCTTTTAGTTTCAATCGTTTATGGATTATATAGTTTCAATAGTTTCATCGTTTAATATTTCATCATTCGTTCAATCGCTCTTACTTTAATAGTTCATCATTCAATAATTTTTCGTTCAATCGCGTTTAATTCAATAGTTTCATCGTTTTATACTTCATAGTTTAGTCCTTCAATCGCTCTTAGTTCAATAGTTTAGTCGTTCAATCGCTTTTAGTTCAACCGTTTAAAGCTCAATAGTTAATCATTCAATAAATTTTTGTTCAATCACCCTTAGTTCAATAGTTTCATCGCTTAATAGTTCATAGTTTAGTCTTTTAATCGCTCGTTCAAATATTTTTACGTTCAATCACTCTTAATACAATAGTTTCATGGCTTAGTAGTTCATAGTTTAATCGTTCAATCGCTCGTTCAATAATTTTTCGTTCAATCACTCTTAGTTCAATAGTTCCATCGCTTAATAGTTCATAGTTTAGTCTTTCATTCGCTTGTTCAATATTTTTTCGTTCAATCGCTCTTAGTTCAATAGTTTTATCGCTTGAAAGTTCATCGATTAATCGCTTTCAGTTCAATAATTTAGTCGTTCAATCACTCGTTCAATTGTGTTTTGATCAATCGCTTTTAGTTCAATAGTTAAGTCGTTCAATCGTTTATTGTTAAAATGTTAATCATTCAAGCATTTTTCGTTCAATCCCGTTTAGTTCAATCGTTCCATATATAGTTCAGTACTTTAGTCGTTCAATCGCTCGTTCAATAGTTTTTTTTTTGTTCCATCGCTCTTTGTTCAATAGTTTCATCGCATAACAGTTCATCGCTTAATCGCTTTTAGTTCAATAGTTCAGACGTTCAATTGCTCGTTCAATAGTTTTTTGTTCAATCGTTTTCAGTTCAATAGTTTATAGTTCAATAATTTTTCGTTCAATAGCTCTTAGTTCAATAGTTTCATCGCTTAAAATATCATAGATTAATCGCTTTTTGTTTAATAGTTTAGTCCTTCAATCGCTCGTTCAATAGTTTTTTTGTTCAATCGCTCTTAGTTCAATAGCTTAGTCGTTTAATCACTTTTAATTCAATCGTTTATCATTCAATAATTTTTCATTTAATCGCTCTTAGTTCAATAGTTTCATTGCTTAATAGTTCATCGTTTAATCGATTTTAGTTCAATAGTTTAGTCGTTCAATCGCTTGATCAATAGTTTTTTTGTTCAATCGCTCTTAATAATTTTTCGATCAATCGCGTTTACTTCAATAGTTTCATAGTTAATCGTTCAATCGCTCTTAGTTCAATACTTTTTTTGTTCAATCGCTCTCTTAGTTCAATACCTTAGTCGTTCAATCGCTTTTAGTTCAATCGATTATAGATTAATAGTTTTTTTGTTCATTGAAATGTGTATAATATAGCGTCATCAATCGATTTTGATAAATCGTTCAAGATTTTTGATGCCCAGAATACAGGAAAACCAAGAATTTAATGAAATTATGCTTGGTACGCTTTAGGTACATGTTTGTATGGCAATTAAAGGGAAGACGGTACAGCTTGGTACACTGGTTTTAAAATTTATTTTAGCCAGAAATTAAACAAACACTATTAATATGCTTATTAGAGTTACGGAAACTTGAGCTTTTCCCTTTTTTTTTTTTGTCTATCAGGCCACACGCACCCAGCACGAGCTGTGCTCGCGCAATCATCTGATCTATGCGGAGCAGCGTCGCAGCGAACACTTGGCCACCCAGCTGATGAATGCCATCAATCGTGTGCGCACCAGTTCGCACAGTTGTGCCGATATTGATGATGAGGTGAGACAATTGCGTGAACGTGAGCTTAGCCTACGTCAAGAGCTGGTGGCCAAGACCCAAGAGTGTGATAATTTTGCCGAAATGTTGACCAACTGTAAAGCGGAGCTGTTTCGCGAGTTAACCAAATTTCGTCAGGGGGCAAGTGATTTTGCTAAACAGCAACGGAGAGAACAAGAATTGGAATTATTAAATTCAGAGCTGGAGGATGAGCTATTGACCATTAAGGATCGTTTTCAAATCCAAAATGATGAAATGTCGGTGACATTGAGTAGAAAACAAGAACAACTGGATATGGCCTATGAGACGCTTAAGGATTGTGAACAGGAGCTGTCGCAACTGGAATTGTGAGTAGATCTGCTATATATGAGTCCATCTGCCTATATCTCCTCCTCCTAACTCTTCTCTTAATAGAAAACACAATGAGCTGTTGCACATTCAGCACTTGAATAACATTTATAAACAAAATATCCAACGAAATTTGGGCACTGTCGGTTATATGTTCTTCAATTTGTCGGGCACATATCGAGCCAACTGGCAGGGTTATTGGTATCATATTATAGCCAGCTGTTTGGATTTAATGCTGCCAAGCTGTGCAATTGGTCCATCCAAGCCGGATAACACGGTTCGCCTGTGTGTGGCTTTGGTCTTTCTATGCGCTGCAGCCATGTCCCAAGGATCAAGTGCTTGAATTTTTTTTTTCTTCATCAAACACTTTCTTCTTTTTTGGCTTCTGGTTGTGCAATTTTTCAAATTTTAAGCAAACAAAATATACAAAAAAAAAAACAACAAAAACACAAATTTGGAAAAGTAAATAAAAAAAAGTTTCAAAATTTTGTTTAACGGACAAACAAAGGCGCGTTGTTTTAGTCAATGAAAGAAGGAATCGAAAGCATTCAAATAAATCATACTTTTATCATGGGCAATTTTTTCACTGATATTTGTTAGCTTATGTGACAGATAGTGCTATTATGTACCTAAAGCTCAAGTTTCCTATAATTAGATTATAATATTCATAGTGTTTGTCAAACTTCTGGCTAAAATAAATCTTAAAACCCAGTGTACCAAGCTGTACCGTCTTGCCTTTAGTTGCCATACAAAAATGTACCTAAAGCGTACCAAGCATAATTTCATTAAATTCTTGGTTTTCCTGTATTCTGGGCATAAAAAAAGTTTCCAAAATTTTGTTTAACGGTAAAAACAAAGGTTCGTTGTTTTATTCAATGAAAGAAGGAATCGACTTAACACTGGGCAATATTTTAATTAAATTATTACCAAAATTAATAAAACTACATTTCATTGTTATTTGTTAGCTTATGTAACAGATAGCGCTATTATGTACCTAAAGCTCAAGTTTCCTATACTTCGTTTAAGCATATTCATAGTGTTTGTTTAATTAATGGCTAAAATACATCTTAAAACCCGTGTACCAAGCAGTACCGTCCTGCCTTTAGTTGCCATACAAGAATGTACCTAAAGCGTACCAAGCATAAATTCATTAAATTCTTGGTTTTCCTGTATTCTGGGCATCAAAAATCTTGAACAATTTATCAAAATCAATTGATGCCGCTATATTATATACATTTCAATGAACAAAATTGCTTCTATAGCTGCAAGAGTGCATGAGGAGCTCACAACTTTTAAAAAAAAAGTACAATCCATAAACCCTGTACTAAGGTACAAGACCCCCCTTAAGAATATGTGAAGGAAATTTCTACATTACCATTTAAAAGCCCTGCCAAGTAACGAGAAGTTTCATACGTAATTTGTGGAGAGAAGAAGCAGAAGTAAGTAGTTTCCTTCACCCTTTACAATGTGCCCATACGGAGCTGAGAAATTAGAAGCAGAAGTAATGTTTCCTTCACCCTTTACAATGTACCCATACGGAGTTTTGTCATTTTTCTTCCTGCCTACCGTGGACATTTTATCTCCAACCGTTTAGACTGTGCGTAGATAAGAACAAACAGCTTTATGTATATAGATATCAATCAAAACGTCGATTGGGAGGGGTGTACCATATAAATCAAACTCAGGGGAAAAAAATCAGCTTAGCAATTAAGTTGCCATCTCAAATCAAAGCAAGAACGAATTTTGAATATTCTTTATACTGTTTTTGACACTGTTTGAGTTCTCGGTTTTTTCTACAGTTCTATAAACGGCTTTAAAAAATAATTTCAAAATATAATAAATTTCGATAAATGATGATAATATTTTATGAGTTATGAAAAACGATCAGTCATATTTTTTTTTTAATAAGTCTAAAGTGTTTATCGACCTTTCTATTTGCTTAGATGGATTTTAATAAGGATTTTTTTGTACTATCAGTTTAATGATATGATCGTTTTTGTGGGTTTTTGTGGAAGGGATGAGTCATTCCTAGTCTGAGAAAAATTTAAAAAAGAACAAAATACGTAAAACTATACAAATTTTGAGGGACAGAAGAACTTTAGGTGGTGCATAACTATAGCCGCACCCAACTTTTACAGTTTACGCTTAGTTAGTGTGGTAAGAGCATCAATTGGCGATTATACATAAAAAGAGAATCAAAAATAAGATAAACCAGAAACAAAAGAGTAAGACAAGCATTGCAAAATTTACCGTTGCCGTTTCTTGGTGCATAAATATAGCCGCACTTCAAGAAGGTCAGACAAACGATAGATAAATGTTTAGGAAACAATTTTTTAAAATTATTTTTAGCAATTTTTGCGTAGCTCCGGTTCGCGGGTTCGAATCAAAATTAACCAATGGTAAGGGGTTCCGAAATTTGAGGTTCGAGGTTTCGGTTCGTCCCAATTTTTACCAAATTTTTATAGAAAGCATTTAACTTTTTAAAAAAATAATAAAAACTATTCCAAATTTTTGGAATACGAGTAAATTAATTTTGAAATTAATTTTTTAAAAAGAAATTCTTCGAGGAGTTATTTTTGGTCTATTCTTCTTATTTGATTAGACAAAACTTAATTAACGCTTTACTAAGACTTTCGCTGAACCGAACCGAAAGTTTTGGTTCGGAACAGGTTCAGATTCAACTATTTTTTTCACAAGAGGTTTAAAAAGTCGGAATTCCGGGTTCGAATCGGTTCGGTTCAAAGTCGGTTCTTAACTTCAATAAGTTCAAAAATTCGATTCGATTTACAGGGTTGCCCATATTCGACGGACCCATGTTTTTTTTTTTTAAAAAATCAAAGAAAAAAATAAAAATTTGGCGGTTGGCAATCTTAATCATTTAATTTGTTCCAAGTAGATTTGTTTACATCAATTTTTGAATATGATATCTCTCAAATGGCCGCCTCTGGCGTTGATGGCGTATTGTGCCCTTTTTGCAGCATTTTCCATCGTTTTCGCCAACATTTCGGCCGGAATAGCGGCTATTTCTTCACGAATGTTGTCCTTGAGCTCTTCTACGGTCCTTGGCTTGTTAACGTAAACCTTTGACTTCAAATATCCCCACAAGAAGAAGTCAGGCGGCGTCAAATCGGGCGAACGCGGTGGCCAGTCCAAATCACCACTTTTCGACAATTTCTTCAGAAAATCGATTGTTATGCGACTTGTGTGCGGTGGAGCGCCGTCTTGTTGAAACCAGAACTGCCTCATACGCTTTCGACGAATAATTGGCATCACAAAATTGGTCATCATGTCGCGATAACGCTCCTGGTTGATGGTAACAGCATGGCCATTTTCATTTTGGAAGAAAAACGGCCCAATGACCGTTTTCGCACTAACGCCGCACCAAACGTGACTTTTTCGTCATGAAGAGGCACTTCTTGAATCTCCTGAGGATTTTCAGTGGCGTAAATACGGCAATTTGGCTTATTTACGATCCCATTCAATGTGAAATGGGCTTCATCGGACATGATAATTTTGTTTTCTTTTCATGCTTTATTGTTCCATGGTAAAAATCTGCTTGGACTGACGCTTCAAACGCGGTAGTCATTAAGCATCTCACATCTCGTCAAAATTATCGCTGCCAGATGGGTCCGTTGAATAGGGGCAACCCTGTACTCAGAAAATTTGGGGAAAGTTCTTTTCATGTTTTAATCATTGTCAATTTCAGCTTTTGGGACATTTTAAAATGTTTTGTTTTTGGGAGAATATTTATGGAACATATTTTTCACAATTTTGGGTGCGGCTATAAGTGATGCACCAGAGTTTTCTAATGAAAGTGTTTATCCCTGTTAAAATCGATGCCCACCACTTTTGAGAAAGAAAAAAGAATAAAAACCTACATACGAAAGCTACAACAACAAAGTGCTCAGCTTAAAGTGGAATGGGTAGATCTGATTGGAAAAACTAATTACAGAATTTTGCAACTAAATTTCATAATTTATCATAACTCCATACCAACAAAAAAAATAAACGAAAAACAATGAAAATGTCATCAATGGATGTGTTTCACCTTCTAGTTTGTGTGTGTATGTGTGTGTGTGTGTGTGTAAACTGTACAAATAGTTGACAGGTGTTTGTCGACAGTTTTATTTTCCATACAAATACACAGGATGAGGGAAGGGGGGGGGCAGGCAGGCAGGTTGAGGCGACAGGGCATATTGAATTACGCTTTCGTTGGATCGCTCAACTAATTACAAATTACTCGTATTTTGTTTAATTAAAGTTGCGCTGCGGTTTGACTCTCTCTCTCTCACTCTTTGTGTTGCCATCTCCGTCTTTCTATTGTGCCATTAGCCTGATGAGCAAATGTGTGCAAATGTCACAAGTTGTTCGATTCGAGGCGCGACACTATTGTATATATATGCATTGTGACAATTATTGGTCGGTTCGTCGGTTTGACGGTCGCATTGTATTATGTATTAATCTAGTTAAGGCTATCACAATGCGATGAGACTTGTTGTTTACTGTCGTCCCCAACCAATGAGAAATGGCATGGGTGGGTGAGCAATAAGTTTTGGCGGGTTTACTTTTTTTTTTTTTTTTTTGCATATGGAATTCAAAAAATTCTTCTTCGATCAATGGAAGCCAGAGATTTGATTCAGGAAAATATCTAACATTTTCATTTCAAATGGCCGTAAATTTTTCAAAAAAAAAATATTGAAAAATAAAATTGAGGTACGGATCAGAATTACATCAATTCTGATCATAACCTCATTTACCATTTTCAATTCCGTTAACCTGGATTCCCGGAATCAGGGCTACCACCTCTACACGTTTTTTTTTTTTTGGGAGACCTTAATTGGCAGGCCAATAACTTTTTGAACAGCCCTCGAATTTCCCAAATTCGAATTTTTTTATATATATAATTAATAAAGAACACAAAACAAAAAACCAAATTGAAAAAGCTTTTATAGATTTCTGTACAGAATTTTTTTCTTAAAACTCTCAAAAAATAATAAGCGCAATAAAGGCGCGGGCTTCGAGGGTACAGCAAGTCTCCAAGTGCCCAACGCTGGTTTATATTATCAGCAGCAGTTTGAGAGTCACTGAGCAAGCGGTTGGGGAGTGACTGAAGTGACTGATCACACGAATAGGACGAATGCTTAGCTAACAAATGTATTGAGCAAAGTGAGAACACACAGCTGTTAGATATTAGCTACATATTGAGAGACATTGACTCACATATATGCAGTTTTAGAGTCACTAAAACTAAACAACTGCAGTTTGAGAGGGCCTGAAATAGCTAGCTGACTCTTAGACTTTTTGATAACAATTACAGTTTAAGAGTAACTGAAGTGGCTGATAAAAGCAACTGATCTCACAGCTACTACTACAGTTTGAAAGCCACTGGTTCACTGCATAGATCATAAATACACTTCAAGTAATTTGAACGTTCAAGAGCTTAAGTAAAATCATGCTACAGTTTGAAAGCAACTGATGCACTGCAGCAGTTTGAAAGCAACTGATGGCCTAGATCATATATTCACTTAATGTAAAGTTCAAATAGAATCATGCTGCAGTTTAAGAGTCACTAGGGAATATATCACTGTTGCAGTTTGAGAGGGTCTGACATAGCTATCTGACTCTTAGACTTTTTGATAACAATTACAGTTTAAGAGTAACTGAAGTGGCTGATAAAAGCAACTAATCTCACAGTTACTACTACAGTTTAAAAGCCATTGGCTAACTACATCAGTTTGAAAGCAACTGACCTCATAGCTATCACCACAGCTAGCTGACTCTTAGACTTTTTGATTACAATTACAGTTTAAGAGTAACTGAAGTGGCTGATAAAAGCAACTGATCTCACAGTTACTACTACAGTTTGAAAGCCACTGGTTAACTGCAGCAGTTTGAAAGCAACTGACCTCATAGCTATCACTACAGTTTGAAAACAACTTGTCTACTGTAATAGTTTGAAAGCAACTGATGGCGGAGATCATATATTCACTTAATGTAAAGTTCAAATAGAATCATGCTGCAGTTTAAGAGTCACTAGGGAATATATCACTGTTGCAGTTTGAGAGGGTCTGACATAGCTATCTGACTCTTAGACTTTTTGATAACAATAACAGTTTAAGAGTAACTGAAGTGGCTGATAAAAGCAAATGATCTCACAGCTACCACTACAGTTTGAAAGCAACTGATGCACTGCAGCAGTTTGAAAGCAACTGATCACAACACTCACAGCTACTACTATACAAACAAGTTTGAAAGCACGCGCTCAAGCCCTAAGTTGAAAGCACTGACAGATCAACACTTAGAAACAAAGAACAGCCAGTTTAAACACTAACAGGAGGCGAAGCCACCAACAAAAACATTTAAGAGTAACGACAAACAACGACAAGCATACGTTTAGCCACTGCAAGCAGTTTGAAAGCAACTGACCTCATAGCTATCACTACAGTTTGAAAACAACTTGTCTACTGTAATAGTTTGAAAGCAACTGATGGCGGAGATCATATATTCACTTAATGTAAAGTTCAAATAGAATCATGCTGCAGTTTAAGAGTCACTAGGGAATATATCACTGTTGCAGTTTGAGAGGGTCTGACTAGCTATCTGACTCTTAGACTTTTTGATAACAATAACAGTTTAAGAGTAACTGAAGTGGCTGATAAAAGCAACTGATCTCACAGTAACTACTACAGTTTGAAAGCAACTGATGCACTGAAGCAGTTTGAAAGCAACTGATCTCACAGCTACACACACATACTACTACTACTACTACTACTACTACAGTTTGAAAGCCATTGGCTAAGTGCATCGGTTTGAAAGCCATTGGCTAACTGCATCAGTTTGAAAGCAACTGACCTCATTGCTATTACTACAGTTTGAAAGTAACTGGTCTACTACAATAGTTTGAAAGCAACTGATGGCGGAGATTAAGAGTCACTGATCAGACTAATAAGAACTGTTTGATATGCACACATACACAGATCACAGCTGCAGTTTAAGAGTCACTGATCAGACTAATAGGCACTGTTTGATATGCACACATACACAGATCACAGCTGCAGTTTAAGAGTCACTGATCAGACTAATAGGCACTGTTTGACATGCACACATACACAGATCACAGCTGCAGTTTAAGAGTCACTGATCAGACTAATAAGAACTGTTTGATATGCACACATACACAGATCACAGCTGCAGTTTGAGCCTCACCTGCATTTATACTCGCGCACTCTCCCTGCTTATTTTCACTCTTGTGGGCGCGTACTCTCTCCAGCTTACGCTCAGACACCTGATGGCTGTTGTTTGTTGTTGTTGTTGTTATTGTTGCTGATGTGCTTGCACTTTTAACTCACACAAAAAAATTTGCACTTGATACAAAAAAAAAATAATAATAATAAAATAAACCCATGAGGCATGCGGCAAACAATCGAAAACAGAAACCACGTTGCACTTGCTCCACCCCTACCCACCCCGTTGCTACTACACTCTCTACACTCTCCCACTCTCACTCTCTGCAAGTTTAGTTTTATCGCGCGCACGGTCTAACGGAAAAAAAAAGCTTCAACTGACCAGCTGAGAGAGCGAACGAAGACTACGCACGCGATGCCTTGCAATCGAACAGCGGTTCATACAATTGGTTTATCAGAGAGAGGAGAGAGTGAGAAAAGAGCGAGAGAGTGTGTGCGTGGGTGCTTAGATCATGTGAGAGTGCAAAAACAAATGTCTTGATTATTGTTCTTTCGGATCACACCCCACCACCCCCACCCCACCCCACCTACACATATCCCATATGCTTTGCTCTCCCCCTCAATTGAATTGTACACATAATTTATGCGTGTGTGTGTGTGTGTGTGTGTGTGAGAGTGTGCGATGAGTGTGCGGCAACGGCAGCAATTTGTTTGTTATTATAGTTTTATTGCACAATCCCAACAACAACAACAACAAAAACAATAAAAAGGCAAACAAACAAACGCAGCGGCAAAACAAAAAGTAAAATGTCTAAAAATCAACTTGGCCAAGTTGGTCGGCATTACCCTTGCAATTCGAAGAAGAAGAAAATTGTGTATTTTTTTTTTTTTTTTTTTGTTTAAACTTGAGACGATTTATGTAAGCTAAATTGCCTTTTTGCACATACAGGTGGTCCAATGTGTAAGCCAGAAAGCAAGAGCTATGTGCAAGCTTTTATTTAGAGTCAATTTTTAAGTTAAATATTTACGGACTATTTTCCATATAAACTTTTCCCACTTGGAATTTATAGTTTTTCAAATCCTTTCTTAGTGCGCGCCTTTATCCCTTAACATAGCTAGGAGCAAAGTATCAGCTCTTTGCACTTTGCCGTTTAGCCTGTGCGTTGATTTTTACAAATAAAACCAAGAACTGAAAACATGAAAATTCTTGTAAAATCGCGTTTTGTCGAGAATAATTTTTTAAAAACTTTTTAGGTGATGGGCAACTAAACATTTACCCATTTTTTTTTAAGGGGTTCCACAGTATCTCGTAGGAATATCGCAATTTTGGAACAACAAGTAAGAAAGTCGGTCCAGCCCGACTGTAATATACTCTATACCTGTCAAAGATTGTACATAAATGAAAACAAACTGTGTAGAACTTACACCCAAAACAATATCGGCCAGTGCTGCCCAGCGTAATTATTTGTTTTGCTTATAACTCGACTATCGTTCATCTGATCAGAAAATGGTGTATGGTGGATCGATACAAAATGACGATTAAAATGTATGCCTAAATGGTTTCAACAATCTATCCTTAAAATTATAGGAGATATGACGTTTTTTTAAATTGTGAGGGTGGCAACTCTGCTATTGTTCAGCTGATTGGATAACGATGTAAGGGGGCTCGATAAGTAATAATGAGTAGAATATATGTCTAGAAGGTTTGAACAACCTAACTGCAAAATTGTGGAAGATATGGCGTTTTTTTTAAAATTGCGGGGGTGGCAACTCTGCTATCGTTCAGCTGATCGGAAAACGATGTATGGGGGCTCGATAAGTAATAATGAGTAGAATATATGTCTAAAAGGTTCGAACAATCCGTCTCTAAAATTGTGGGAGTTTTGAGGAGTTTTTTAAATTGTGGGGGTGGCAACTCTGCTATTGTTCATCTGATTGGAAAACGATGTATGGGGGCTCGATAAGTAATAATGAGTAGAATATATGTCTAGAAGGTTCGAACAATCTGTCTCTAAAATTGTGGGAGTTTTGAGAGGTTTTTTTAAATTGTGGGTGGCAACTCTGCTATTGTTCATCTGATTGGAAAACGATGTATGGGAGCTCGATAAGTAATAATGAGTAGAATATATGTCTAGAAGGTTCGAACAATCTATCTCTAAAATTGTGGGAGTTTTGAGGAGTTTTTAAAATTGTGGGGGTGGCAACTCTGCTATTGTTCATCTGATTGGAAAACGATGTATGGGGGCTCGATAAGTAATGATGAGTAGAATATATGTCTAGAAGGTTCGAACAATCTATCCCTAAAATTGTGGAAGTTATGAGGATTTTTTTAAATTGTGGGGCAACTCTGCTATTGTTCATCTGATTGGAAAACGATGTATGGGGGCTCGATAAGTAATAATGAGTAGAATATATGTCTAGAAGGTTCGAACAATCTATCCCCAAAATTGTGGAAGTTATGAGGATTTTTTTAAATTGTGGGGCAACTCTGATATTGTTCATCTGATAAGAAAACGATGTATGGGGCTCGATAAGTAATAATGAGTAGAATATATGTCTAGAAGGTTCGAACAATCTATCCCTAAAATTGTGAAAGTTATGAGGATTTTTTAAATTTGTGGGGCAACTGTGCTATTGTTCATCTGATTGGAAAACGATGTATGGGGGCTCGATAAGTAATAATGAGTAGAATATATGTCTAGAAGGTTCGAACAATCTATCCCTAAAAATGTGGAAGTTATGAGGATTTTTTAAATTTGTGGGGCAACTGTGCTATTGTTCATCTGATTGGAAAACGATGTATGGAGGCTCGATAAGTAATAATGAGCAGAATATATGTCTAGAAGGTTTAAACAACCTAACTCCAAAATTGTGGAAGATATGGGGTTTTTTTTCAAATTGCGGGGGAGGCAGGGGGCGTGGCAAAAATTAAAACTAAACTTGATCGAAATTGTAAAAGCGTGACTCTATTCTAAAAGGATAAAAAACACGGAAGTTATGTACGAGCAAAAAAAAATACAGGGTATTTTTCTAGTCGGGGCACATGCTAATTTGATGACGTCTGTAAATTTGTTTTTGGTTATCTTTAACAATTAAATTCTTTGAATCTCAAGGGAATGTACTCATTGTGGAATGTACCAAAACTGAGCCAAATGTACCTAACTTAAGGTACAACAATAGACTAATTGTGATCCTACAGGAACAAGTGTCTGTGATGCTGCTCAAACTGTAACAACAGTGGGGGAAAGAGCAAGAAGGGAGAGAGAGCAAGTGAACTCGAAGTGCTGAGAAATGTTTGCTCTGGCGTGTGTACATTTTTCATGTGCTTCAATTTTATGGGCCTTTTTTTTTTTTTTCTTCTTTTTGCACAATTTACTTATAAACTTTATGTGTGTGTGTAAACCTCCCTTTCAGCCTGGCCACTCCACCCCCCTGCTCTTTTGTGTTTGCGTCGGCGTGCGCTCAAGTAAATTTCTTCTAATTTAATATTTTGTTTACATTATTTATTCATTTACTTATGTATTTTTGGTACTCTCCTTCTCCCTGCATGTTGTTTGTTTATGTATTTCACCTGGCCCACCGCTCCCCTCCCCCCCCTCAATTCAGTTCGCTTCGTAACGCAGATGTAGCTAAAGCATCAGGCATTGTCTCTGGATTGGCCTTCATCAAGCTCCCAGAATCCTCTCCAGCCCAGGCCAATACAGAGGCCAACCACCAAATGGCCAGAATGATGTGATTAGAGTGAAAAGAGTCAACAGGCTCCAATGACGCATAATATCCAATGCACAGAGTAAACCCAACAATGGCCAAGGTAAAGGGAGCCCAACCAAGTGGGTGATAGAAAGGACGAGTTGGTAATGTGATTCAAATGCAAGGCAAATTTACACTGCATTGGGGGCGAGTTGAAATTTTGTATAAAATGCAAAATAATTTTAAAGAAACTTTGTTCCAATGTTTCTCAAACTGTAAAGTTCGAACCGAACCGGTTCGAACCCGAAAGTCCAACTTTTATTTTTCTGTGAACCGAAACTTGAACCGAACCTATTTTAATATGTAATATACTCTGTACCTGTTTGTACATACTGTGCAAGTGCTGACCATCACGATTACGGGCAGTGCTGCGTAGCGTAATTATTTGATTTGCTTATAACTCGAATATCGTTCATCTGATCGGAGAACGATGTATAGGGGCTCGATAAGTTATAATGAGTAGAATATATGTCTAGAAGGTTCGAACAATCTATCCCTAAAATTGTGAAAGTTATGAGGATTTTTTAAATTTGTGGGGCAACTGTGCTATTGTTCATCTGATTGGAAAACAATGTATGGGGGCTAGATAAGGAATAATGAGTAGAATATATGTCTAGAAGGTTCGAACAATCTATCCCTAAAATTGTGAAAGTTATAGGATTTTTAAATTTGTGGGCAACTGTGCTATTGTTCATCTGATTGGAAAACAAGTATGGGCTGATAAGGAATAATGAGTAGAATATATGTCTAGAAGGTTCGAACAATCTATCCCTAAAATTGTGAAAGTTATGAGGATTTTTTAAATTTGTGGGGCAACTGTGCTATTGTTCATCTGATTGGAAAACAATGTATGGGGCTCGATAGTATGATGAGTAGAATATATGTCTAGAAGGTTCGAACAAGCTAACTCCAAGTTGCGATATTTGAGTGATTTAAATGGGGGGGTGCAACTCTTCTGTTATCTGATTGAAACAATGTAGGGGCTCGATAAGTAATAATGAGTAGAATATATGTCTAGAAGGTTCGAACAACCTAACTCCAAATTTTGATAGTATGTGGAAGATATGTCTAGGTTCGAACAACCTAACTCCAAATTTGTGGAAGATATGAGGTTTTTTTAAATTTGCGGGGAAGGCAGGGGGCGTGACAAAAATCAAAACTAAACTTGATCTGCCTGCAAGTATAAGGAATATATGTTCTATACACCTCAAACCTCTATATCTTAACATCTCTGAGATCTCAGCGTTCATACGGATAGACGGACATGTCTTTATCGACTCGACTGTTGATGCTGATCAAGAACAAATATACTTTATGGGGTCGGAGATGCTTCCTTCTGCCTGTTACATACATTTGCACGAACTTAGTATACCCTTTTTACTCTACGAGTAACGGGTATAAGAACTGCAAGGGTAGTTGAAACATCGGTGGAAAATTTTTAACTTAAAAACGAAATTTGATTTAAATTAAGAAATAAAATTAATCCAATTTAGCTTGACATTTTTACAAAAGTTTCGGAAATGTCAAAAAGGAGTTTTCTAAGACTTGGAAAACCTTTTCCATTCCTAAGAGCACTTAAAAAAAAAAAATAAATGGAAATGGATAAAATGGAAATTTATTGGCTTTTAAATTTATTTTGTGGCGAAATAAATTGGTATCTCATCTGAGCCTTACAAAACAATATATACCAGGTGTTCTACAAAACGCTTTCGACACAAAAACGACCCAAATATGGTATGGCAATTGGGTTGAAAGCGATTTGTAGAACACCTGGGTATATCTGTTCTGTATTTAAGGACGAATGAAAACTAGGAAAAGTTTTTCAAACTTTTAGCAAATATTTTTACTCCCAATCAAAAAATGTTTCATAGGAGAATTTTGTTTTTTTTTTTTTTTTTTGAAGCATTTTTATTGGTGTAAAAGGGATCAAATTCAATTTCAAAGGTAGAAGACCCCCTTAGGAATATGTAAAGGTAATTTCAACATTACCATTCTAAAGCACTGTACGAACCTGTGAAATAACAAGAAGTTTCATACAAAAATTACATTTTGTCCATACGGAGCTGAGAAGAACTGTTGCGTTTAACAGCACATAAATGAAATCTATGTTAAAAGCCTATGGGAATCATTTAACATTGTTTCTGAGCCGATGTATGTTAAAACGAGAAGGCAAAGCTAACTTCGACTGTGCCGAAGTTTTAATACACTTGAAAAACATTACTCCAACTGACTTAACCGGTAAAATATATATAGGATATAGATATCAGATATTTAAAATTTTTAAATCATTGATAATAACAATTTGATACCATAAAAAAAAACTTTTCTTAGTAAAACACATTTTTTCAGTCCTATGGCAGCTATATGCAGTATTTTTATATAGTCAATTCCGATTTTGATAAATTTTTCCACAAATATGTGAAATCATCTAAAACTAATATATACCAAAATTAGTGGCGCTACAATGAAAAATAAAAAAGTTTTTCTCACTAAGACTTATTTTCCGACCGATCGTTCCTATGAGAGCTATATGATATAGTCATCCGATCCGGCCGGTTCCGACATATTAGTTGCGTGCAGTAAAAAGAAGACTCTGTGCAAAATTTCAGCTCGATAGCTTTAAAACTGAGAGACAGACGGACAGACGGACAAGCGGAAATGAACTCGGCTCGTCGTCCTGATCAAGAATATATATAGTTTATGGGGTCGGAAATGAATATTTCTATGCGTTACAAACTTCTGGGCAAAATTAATATACACTTTTCAAGTGTATAATTAGATTGTAAGTTGTACGGGGAAATAAATTAACGAATTATTATTCAATCACCGATCGAAGAAGTCTTAAGAAATTGGGCACGTTCAGCAGAGACACCTGATCACTGATCAGCTTAACAAAACTGCTCTTATTATTTAGCATACTTTTAGGGGGGTCTTGTTAAAATTTACATTTGGAAAAGCTTCATGTAAATATCATCTTAAATACAGAAGGAAAAGTAGGCTACATAAATTACCTAGAAATATATTATTAATCAAGGAGCAAGTTCTTCTGCTGAACAGGGCCATTAATAGGTAAATCTTACTACGTTTTAATGATATAAAAATATGGAAAAACTTTAAATTTTGAAAATTAGAGGACACATGAGTCTAAATTAAAAAAAAAAATCGGTAAATGTGAAAATTAAATTAACTGGATCTAAATAAAAAAAAAATTTTGAACATTTTTAAGAATTATTTAAACGTGGATCTAAATAAAAAAAGTAAATCGGAAATTTAAAAAAAAAATTTAGAACATTTTTAAGAATTATTTAAACGTGGTTCTAAATAAAAAAGTAAATCGGAAATTTAAAAAAAATTTAAATATTTTTAAAATTATTTATAAAATTTAGAACATTTTTAAGAATTATTAAACGTGGATCTAAATAAAAAAGTAAACCGGAAATTTTTAGAACATTTTTAAGAATTATTTAAACGTGGTTTTAAATAAAAAAGTAAATCGGAAATTTAAAAAAAATTTTAGAACATTTTTAAGAATTATTTAAACGTGGTTTTAAATAAAAAGTAAATCGGAAATTTAAAAAATTTTAAAATTTTTAAAAACGTGGTTCTTAAAAAAAAGTAAATCGGAAATTTAAAAAAAAATTTAGAACATTTTTAAGAATTATTTAAACGTGGATCTAAATAAAAAAGTAAATCGGAAATTTAAAAAAAAAATTTAGAACATTTTTAAGAATTATTTAAACGTGGATCTAAATAAAAAAGTAAATCGGAAATTTAAAAAAAAAACATTTTTAAGAATTATTTAAACGTGGATCTAAATAAAAAAGTAAATCGGAAATTTAAAAAAAAAATTTAGAACATTTTTAAGAATTATTTAAACGTGGATCTAAATAAAAAAAAGTAAATCGGAAATTAAAAAATTTAGAACATTTTTAAGATTTTTAAACGTGGATCTAAATAAAAAAGTAAATCGGAAATTTAAAAAAAATTTAGAACATTTTTAAGAATTATTTAAACGTGGATCTAAATAAAAAGTAAAGCGAATTTGAAATTTAAAAAAAAAAAATTTAGAACATTTTTAAGAATTATTTAAACGTGGATCTAAAAAAGTAAATCGGAAATTTAAAAAAAAATTTAGAACATTTTTAAGAATTATTTAAACGTGGATCTAAATAAAAAAGTAAATCGGAAATTTAAAAAAAAATTTAGAACATTTTTAAGAATTATTTAAACGTGGATCTAAATAAAAAAAGTAAATCGGAAATTTAAAAAAAAATTTTAGAACATTTTTAAGAATTATTTAAACGTGGATCTAAATAAAAAGTAAATTGGAAATTTTAAAAAAAAATTTAGAACATTTTTAAGAATTATTTAAACGTGTCTAAATAAAAAAGTAAAAAATTTAAAAATTTTATTTTTTTAAATAAAAAAGTAAATCGGAAATTTAAAAAAAAATTTAGAACATTTTTAAGAATTATTTAAACGTGGTTTTAAATAAAAAAGTAAATCGGAAATTTTAAAAAAAATTTTAGAACATTTTTAAGAATTATTTAAACGTGTAATTAAATTTTTAAGAATTATTTAAAAGTGAGAAAAAAGAGAGATTTTCTTAAAAATAAAATCACATATTCTTAGGAACAAAATTTAAATATTGTGTAGGGTTTTTCTATATTGTTATTCAACTTAGTTTTGCTTAAAAATCAATGAGGTATATAAAGGTTGCTTAAAGTACTTGATAATCCTCTTCTAAATCAGAAGAACCAGGGAAGAAAATGGGCCACTTGGTGCCCACCGCTGCTTTAAAGCAAATAAATAATTCCACAGATTTCGGCGACGAAATATATCTTAAAATATCGTATCTTCTATATAACTGCCATGAGTCAGTTAAACTCAAAATTGTTATCGTTAAAAACTGTGAGAATTGGCTGGGGTTTATATAGAAAATTTGTATAAAATATTGAACTTTCTTTGCCCGACTTTAAGAGATTTAAAGTAGCTCAAGGAAATTGTTTTTCTTTTATATTCCATTGAAAAATAGCAGAATATTTTCATTATAAAATTAATTAAGTTTTTCTGTGAACTGAAACCGCCCTCATCATCATCAACATCTCTGGTTCCATTCTGTTGACGTCTGTTTACGAATGTCCTGCCACACACACACACACACACGCACACACGCACGCATATACCAGGAATTTTCATTCAATTTGTATTTTGAGCACAATTTCCTGTGAATGAAAACAGTTTTTTAGCTTGAATAGAGTGTCTAATTGATCAGGTTTTGGGTTTCTGTTTGTTTGTTTCTTTTTTGTGCATCTTGCATAATTTTTCAAGCCCGCTGCGCCGCAAGGTATGCAACATTAGACGAAGGGTGGCAGCTGCTATAATGCGTGGGCGCATGGCCAAGGACGAGGCCTTTCCCCCCTCCCCCATTTTAATTAGTTGAGCCTAAAAGCAGGCTATACAAAATCCCAGTCAATGCTTACCCGAAAGCGTGTGGAGGCTTTTTCCTTACAAATTGTTTGGTTTGTTTATATTTGTTGTTGTTGTTGTTACACTTTCAAAAAAAATAAAAAAAAAAAAATAACAAATTTTGCACCAAAAAAAATGTTGGCTTTGCTTTTTTTTTTGTATTTTTATTTACACGCGCCACGCGGAAAAAAAAAACAAATGACCAGACCAGAAGGAGAAGTTAACCAGGAATTGTCTGTGTATATTTTGTTGTATGTGCTTTGTTGCTGTTGTTGCTGTATTTTTGTTTGCCGCAGTATTTAATTTTTTTTATTTTTTTGTCGGTGTTTGCCTTTTGCATCCGCCTCGCACGAGTCTCGTTGGTGAACTGAACTTGGTCAGCGTCGCGCAGCTGTAAGCAAAACACATGCAATTACGGTTGGACCGAATGCCAGGCAGGGCGCCTGGATTGGCGGGGGGGTGCCGAGGGGAGGTTAGAGGTACTCGGTACTTGGCGAGGGCTGTGCGGTAGACTAGGGCGGCTGCGACGACGACGATGACGTTGTTATGCCAAAGCTCACTCTCCTCTCTCTCTCTCTTAAGCTTTGGGCTATGCTACAAAAACAAACGACAAAAAAAAAAGTACAAAAAAAAAAAAAGCTCTACAAGTGCAGAGAACATTTTATGTGTTGTGCAGTCGCTACAGTCGCGTCCTCTGTTAGAGTGCCTGCTGTGAACTAACAGCCAGGCAGATGAACTAGTTCATTCATGAAGTTTTCTTAGTAGGCGTTCAATTTGAATGAATTTCTTTACTATTCGTTTAAAAGGTCTGTAAGATTTCCTCTGAATTTCATAAAGTTTGCTTCATAGAGTAAATCCCGACTTCAAGGCTGACATAAAAATTTATTCATATGTATAGAAAACCCTTTTAAAAAACTCTAAATGCTGAATGCTTTTGAGAAGCTGTCTTATTTAATTTAATGCATTTCGGCACAATGCTTCATATGAATAGAAACAGTTTTTAAAAAGCCACGAAAGTTGAATGCTTTTGAAAAGCTGTGTTATTTATACGTAGGTTGCTATATATATTTCTAGCCTAATAATGAAACCCGCGAATATTTATGATCCAAAATGGTTTTATTATTTTTCAAAGTATTCTCCAGCAAGATTTATACACTTTAGCATGCGCTCAAACCAATTGTCGAAGCACTTTTTCTACTACGATTGAGACACACCTCCAAAACATGGTTTTTGAACTCTTCAACAGCATCTTCTGGCGACGAAAATGGTTGACCACGCATTTTTCCCTTGATGTGCGGGAATAAAAAGAAGTCATTGGGTGCCAAGTCAGGGCTGTACGGCGGATGACCCATCAATTCGACGTTTTGGTCGTTCAAAAAGGCGCGCTGGTGTGAGCTGATGTGTGAGAGCTCGCATATTGTCATGGTGCACAATGATCTGTCTTCTCTTGTTCGTTTTTCAAATTTCTCCGAACACTTCAGGCAAACAAATTGTGGTGTACCACTCAGAATTGGCCCTGCTACGTTGCTCAAGCGGAACAGTCGCCACATGACCAGTTTTACCGAAGAAACAGGCGACCATTTGCTTCGAAGTGCTTCTCCCACGAACGACTTTCGTTGGATTTGGCTCGTCTTCGAAGACCCACACGGTCGATTGCTGTTTAGATCCATGATTCGTCACCTGTGACGTTCTTATAAACGTCTTTTGAATTACCGCCATTATATTTTTTCAAAATTTTTTTGCACCAATCCACACGAGCCTTTTTTTGAGCGATTCCAACGAGAGCAAACCTTTTTTACGCCCAGGTGTTCATGCAAATATCGAATGTATGCTGGTGGAAGAAATGCCCAAGGATACCTCTATCTCACGGTATGTCACATGACGATCTTGCATTATCAGTTCACGCACGGCATCAATTTTTGCTGGCACAACCACTGTTTTTGGACGACCTTCACGACCTTCGTCTTGGAGCGAGCGTCGCTTGCGATTGAATTCATTAAACCAATTTTTCACCGAGCTATAGGATGGTGCTTCATCGCCATACAAAGATTTAAGTTCATCGTTGCCCACTCTTGTCGTGATAATCCACGTCGAAAGTTGTGAAAAATGATTGCACGAAAATTTTCACGAGTTAATTCCATTTTTCTGCTGAGCTAAGTTTTTGATTAATCGTTAATCGATATCAAACGTGGTCACACATGAAAAAGTTGTATGGAGCTTTTATCGATAAAAGTCCAAAGTTTTTTTGGGAAAATTTCAATTGGTCCTAAAATGGCTAAAAGTGACCTAGGCCAGAAACTTAAATAGCTACCCACGTATAAAGTATTGTGCCGAAATAAATTTGTATCTCATCTGAAAAGAGGCGCTTAACATCACGTTTTTTATGTTAAATCCTTTCTGCCTCTAATTTATTTTAACAGTAAATTTAACAACAGTTGCTCTCCCGTAAATTTTAACTTTACATTTATTTTTAATTATTTTATTTTATTAATAACTAGTTCACAGTTGCCCCCACCCTTTAATTTTGCGACACGACTGTATAAGTTTAGAAGTCCGCTCCCCTCACCCTTTAATCTTGCGACACGACTGTATAAGTTTAGAAGTCCCGTTTGTTTTTGTTTGGCTTCCCTGTGAGCAAGCATTTTTGTTGGCAGCACAAAAGCTTCGAAAATTTTTGTTTGAAAGAGTAGGAGAAAGCTTTTTTTGGGTTTCAGTCTCAGTAGTGTTGAGCAACGTGCCCATGCACGTGAGCTGGCTACCGACTAACGGTAAGTAGGGGTAACAGAAGAGCGCGCACACCAATTTTTTTTTGTTAATTCAACGAAAAAAAAAAAAAAACGACAAGGCGCCAATTCCTGTTCATTCACATTGACCTTACGCCATAAGCCAAGCACCTTATTATCACCACCCCCCAATTGGCGTCATTGTTTTTGAGGTTATGTGTGTGTGTGTGTGTGTGCACAATGACCCTGACAATGAGCCCTAACGCCTGGGGGGCGGTACAACATTACTTGGTATTCATTTAATTTAATTTGTTGCAGCTTAAGCTACATATTTAACGACCAAAAGGCAAACAAAACGGAAACGGAAAAATACTACCGCGGGGCCTAAGGGCAGGCAAACAAAAAAAAAACAACAACAACAAGGGCAAGGCTAAATGGATTTCGTTTTTTTTTTTGCACAATTTGCAATTGCATTTTAAATTATGCGCCAAAAGTTGTACATATTTTGCAACACTCGCTGCTACTTGTTACAGCCAACTGTTAACACACACACACAAAATAACGGCGCTTAAAAAACAACAACAAACAGCGCACAGGCAAAGCCAGCAACTTCACACACACACACACTCACTTGAGCAGCCAACCAAACTAACGGCGCTTGAACAACAACAACAAACAAAGCCAACAATTTGCAACAATTGTTATTTGTTGTTATTAATTATGTGCATACATACATACATATCTACATGCATGCATCTGCGCACACCAATTCACGATCACTTTGCCGACACACACACACACAAGCACACGCGGCCAGCAAAAAACACTTCATTTATGGTTTTTCCACCCCCGCGGCGGTGGGGGGAAGGGGGGACAACCGTTTTACTTTGTTTTACACTAATTAACGCCGCGTTTAACACATTTTCACATTCACAATTACCGGCGGCCATTTTGTTAACATCCTTTCGGCAGCTTGACCAAGCGATGACTGTTAACTGTTAACAGAATCGGCGGCTTAAGCTCAACAGCTGGCCGGACCAGATCACTGTTATGTGAGGCGTAGAGTGGCTACACTGTGTAGGGGTGGTAACATGGCCGTTACATTTAAAATTTAAATCAAAGTAAAACTGCAAATAAAAGCAGAACTGAACATTTAACTAGCTGATTGGCGACTTAACTAAAAGAATTGAGCAAATTTGTAGAAAAACAAGAGTTTATAGAATATTAAGCGTTACATTTAAAATAAACTTGCCAGATTTTTAAATGAATTTAATTATATTGAAGTTATATATATTAAAAATATTATATAAAAAATAGAAAATAAATAAACTTGCAGTTTTAAAGGAGCTACTTTGATAAGAAAAAAGTTTTTCTCACTAGAACTAGTTTTTAGACCAACCGTTTATATGGCAGCTATATGCTATAGTCATCCGATTTTGATACATTTTTCCAGAATTATGTGGAAGCATATAAAACTAATATATACCGCGATTGGTGACGCTGCGATGGAAAACAAAAAAGTTTTTCTCACTAGAACTAGTTTTTGGACCGATCGCCATATGATATAGTCATCCATCCGGCCGATTCCGACAAATGGAGCTGTGTTTTAAGAGTTTTTTCAAAGTTTTCAGATAGCTTAAAACTGGGGAGGAGATAGCATAAAAACAACGCGACGGCAGACGAAAATGAACTCAGCTCGTCATGCTGATCAAGAATAATATTTTGCGTTACAAACATCGTGACAATTTTAATATACCCTCTGCAAGGGTATAAAAAGTGTGAGTGTGGTAAACACTTACGAGGCTTTGATGTGAAACATGTTAATTGAAATAGTTTATATATACCGTGGGAAATGCCACGGCAGTGTCCCAGATCCCTGATCCTAGATCCCTGATCCCAATTCCCTGATCCTAGATCCCTGATCCCAGATCCTAGATCCCTGATCCCTAGATCCCTGATCATCCCAGATCCCACATCATTCTGATCCCAGATCCCTGATCCAGATCCCTAATCCCCAGATCCCAGATCCCTTATCCCAGATCCCTGGTCCCAGATCCCTGATCCCCCATCCCAATTTCCTGATCCTAGATTCTGATCCCAGATCCCTGTTCCCCCATCCGAAATCCCTGATCCTAGATCCCTGATCCCAGATCCCACATCTCTGATCCCTAATACCAGATCACCGATCCCTGATCCTAGATCCACAATCTCAGATCCGAGATCCCAATTCCCTGATCCCACATTTCTGATCCCTTATCCCAGATCCCTGATCCCACATACCACATATCCGATCACAGATTTCTGATTACTGATCCGAAATCCAAACTCCCTCATCCCAGATCCCTGATCTCCCATTCGAAATCCCTGATCCTAGATCCCTGATCACAGATTCCACATCTCTGATACCAGACCCCAGATCACCGATCCCTGATCCCATATCCTAGATCCCAGATCCTAGATCCCAGATTCCTGATCCGAGATCCCAGGTCCCCCATCCCAAATCCCTGTTCCCAGATCCCTGATCCCCGATTCCCCACGATCCAAGATCCCTGATCCCATATCCCACATCCCTGATCCCTAATCCCAGATCATCCCAATCCCTGATCCCAGATCCCCCATCCCAGATTCCTGATCCCAGATCCCCATCCCAGATCCTAGATCCTGATCCCAGATCCAGATCCCAAATCCCTGATCCTAATCCCAGATCCAGAGCCCAGATCCCAGATCCCTGATCCGTGAGCCCAGATCCCATCATCCCAGATACCACATATCTGATCCCAGATTTCAGATCCCTGATCCCAGAACCGAGATCCCAAATCCATGATCCCTCATCTCCGATCCCTGATCCCAGATCCCACATCATCCCAGTCCCTCTGATCCCAGATCCCAGATCCCAGATTCCTATCATCCCAGATCCCTGATCCCAACCTGATCCCGATCCCAGATCCACTGATCCCTGATCCCAGATCCCAGATCCTGATCCTTGAGCCCAGATCCCTGATCCCAGATACCAAATATCTGATCCCAGATTTCAGATCCCTGATCCCAGATCCGAGATCCCAAATCCATGATCCCTCATCCCAGATCCCAAATTCCTGATCCTAGAACCAAGATCCCTGAACACAGATCCCCGATCCCAGATCCGTGAGCCCAGATCCCTGATACCAAATATCTGATCCCAGATTTCAGATCCCTGATCCCAGGCAATAGCTTAGTGTATACTAGAGGTAAGCGCGTGAGCGACTTTTCCTACACGTAACGCACAATTCACGAAATAAAAATCTCTTGACGCACGATTCACGCACGCAATTTGTTAAGGGTTTTGCGTCAAGCACGATTCATGCATGATTAAAATGATCACGCACGATCAACCAGCCACGTTTTTTGCAAGGAGAGACCCTAATTCTATCAGCTGCGAGCAGCAGAAAGCAAAAAAACTTTTCTTAGTAAAACACATTTTCCGACCGATCGGTCCTATGGCAGCTATATACTATAGTGATCCCATTTTGATAAATTTTTCCAGAAATGTGTGAATGCTTATAAAACTAACATATACCAAGATTAGTGACGCTACGATGGAAAACAAAAAAGTTTTTCTCACTAGAACTAGTTTTTGGACCGACCGTTTATATGACAGCTATATGCTATAGTCATCCGATCCGGCCATTTCCGACAAAGAAGACTATGTGCAAAATTTCAGCTCGATAGCTTTAAAACTGTGGGATTAGTTCGCGTAGAAACAGACGGACAGACGGAATTGAACTCAGCTCGTCATGCTGATCAAGAATATATATAGTTTAAGTGGTCGGAAATGAATATTTCTATGCGTTACAAACTTCTGGGCAAAATTAATATACACTTTTCAAGTGTATAAAAATGTTCGTGAATACAGCATATTTTAAACACGCACGCAACACGCACGGATCACGGATGCACACGCACGAAAGCCTGCGTTTTCTCACGAACATGTGACACGTTTAAATTCACGTCACGCGCGCACCTCTAGTATATCAAAGTCTTTTTGTGGAGGAGAAGCAAGTGATATGACTTGCAATTAAAATATAAAAAAAAAGATTTAAAAAAAAAAAAATATTCGTTTTGTGGTTGAAAACTAAGTGTGGAGCGAGGAGCAAACTTAATAAAAAAAAGGAGTAGGAGATTGAGAAGTAAAAAATATTTGTCCTAGTACCCCTACAGTAACCGTCTTGGGCGGTTCTTCAACTTGTGATCGGGGTAGGGGGGGGAGGGGGTGGGGGGGTTTGTGGCCCCTGTTGCCCCCGGGTGGTTGTGGTGTTGCTCTTTGGGGTTACTAACCCAAAAGGGCTGCCGCAGACACACATACGAAGAAAAAGTTTAGAAATTAAAATAGATCATTAATTTATTTATTTATTTATTCACATATTATTTATCTATTTGCTGTTAAATTTTTGTTAAACTATGTGTTAGTAAAAATTTTTTTTATTCATGCAAATATATGTATAAGTGTATAGATGCATTTCCCTTTGTTGTGCTCGGCTGTAGGATGCCGGAACTGAAATAGATAAAATTATAACGTTCCAAGAAACGAAAGAAAAATGCAGGTCTGGGAATTACTTGTGTTGGGTGAGATGTGGATGCGAAGTGTCCAACGTGGTTTTTGATAAAGGGATCGAGAAACGTCCAAAGTGATCCAAGGTAGGGTGGCCACGCTAGCAGATCACCGACTGCCATGAAATTCAGAAACTGATGAAAATATATACGATAGTTGTCCTGAAAAATAAATATTTTTGTGACAGATTGACCGGCTAGGGTCGTGCACACACCCGAAGTAGCCACAAGCGGGATGAGTGTCCCAAAAGCAATCCGTAAAGTTGTTTCACTCAAAAAAAAGAAAGTTGTTTGAATCACGTGCCTAATACCGGGTTACACAGTGCGTAAACTGCTCCATCTATATAAACCGATAGACGTAATTTATTGATCAATTAGCGATAATGCCAGTCTGGCACCCTACACTTCACAAAAAAATGTAAACAATAGATACCACAATATATAAACAGCACCTTCCGTTTAGAAATTTCATAAACAGCGCTTGCCCATCTTAACACTTTTTTACATTAATTTTTAGCCACAAAAATGCGTTTAACCCAAGTTTTATTCAAGAAAGTGAAGAGCAAGTGAGTTTTTAAGTGTTATAACAATAGTTGCGAGTATAAACAAAGCTTTTGTTTACCTTTACAGGCGCATAATGGTGGTGCTGGAGAGCGTGGTCAGTGGACATCAATATAATGCATTCCGTGAACGTTTGGCGGATAAACTGGAAGTAATACGCTTTGATCCGTATAGTGAGTGGGGGAAGGGTGAAGGATTGTCATAAATTTAATTAATTTGGGTTTTTTTTTTTTGTTTTGTAGTACAAATGGACAGTTTATATCGCGAGCGCAAGAAGATACGCAGCGCTTGAAACGGGGTGAGGCAACAAAAACAGCGCTTGAAGCAGGGTGAGGCAGGAGGAGAAAAAGGAAGGAGATAGAACCAGAGAAACAGAGAAATGGTTAAAGAAAGTTAAATAGAATTAATTAAAATAAGTTGAGGGTTTTTTGTGCCTCAACTTCAGATTTGTAAGGGATTTGAGTTGAAAAAAAATCTTTTTAAATTTTTTTCATTTGTTTAATCAAAATTAAGACACAAAAAGTTTGTTACAATATTTGAACATTTATATTTTTTTATGTCCCTAAACAACATCCAAAGCACAAATTTGCGCAATTTGTAAACCGAGTTGCCGGGAACATAAATTACAACAAAAAAAAAATCATTAAATTTCAATTCATATAAAATACAACTTAAAACTAATTAATTTTTTTTTTTGCAGAACTCTGACTAGAATCTTGTATTTAGACAAGACAGTCGAATTCCTTCTACTTGAAAGGCTTCTCGGTCATGAGTAAACCGCGCTCCCACAAGGCAGTGGCCACCTCCTCGCGTCGCTCGGCCGAACGTAGAGGCAATTTGGATATCTTGATATAGGCGGGATAGGCACGCATTAACATTTCCACGGCACCCGCTTCGGTGGGTTCAATTTCCATAAAATTTGCCTCATATTTGCAATATTCCAAGGCATTATCCACATAATAGAAGACACGCAATTTACCCTCATCCGCCACCAGGCGCAAGATATTGGCTCTTAGCAAACGTATGCCCATGCTCTCCTTCAACTCATAATCACACAAACATTTGCCCTGCTTATCCGTGGCATTACGTGAACCAAATACGGTGCGTAGCTGCTCCTCCGGCAAAATGGTGGGCGGCAAGGCCTCATGCTGAAAACGTTTGGCCAATTGATCCACCGCCGCATCAATTTGTTGCTCCGTGGGTATTAAATATTGTTGCACCATTTGTTGTATTTGGCCAACCATTTGGGCACGTGTCTTGCTCTCGGAGGCGCCATTGGCCAAACCCAAATTCTGCCACATATTCAAGGGCAAACCACGACGCAAAGCCAGGCTATGCTTCACAGCACGCTGCAGCACCAGGGGCATTAGTTTTTCCAATAAATTGGCATAGGATTGCTGTTGATACACACTCAGGGTAATGTGCAGCGAGTGTGCATTCTTTTCGGTCAAGGCCTGATGCACGGTGCCGCGTGGAAAGTACAAAACATCGCCTGCCTGCAGCACCTCATCAAAAATGGGTTCACCCAGTTGTTCGGGCTGATAATTCCCAGAGGATTCACGTGCCAATACATCCGCCTGCTGTAGGGGCATATACAAACGCCAGCGTTTGCGTCCCTCCACCTGCAAAACAAAGGCTTCTATATCATCATAATGGGGTGCAAATCCTTGGCTATTTGGTGGCGTTAAATAAACATTGGCGCCCACCAAACAATGGAAGAACTCCTGCAGCATGCTACACAATTGACGCAAACCCGGCAAATAGGTGGAGGGATTTAGGATGCGCAAACTGCAGCCTTCACCATAGAAACTCCATACAGTGGGTGGCATGGCACGTCCCTCGGGATTATGGGTTTGACGCTGACCATTTGTATAGCTGGTGACATCGATATTGGTGGTGAATTCCAAATGATGTTTGAGCATCATTTCATCAATCATTTTAAAGGAAATCAAATGATTGAAATACTTGGGACAGCCACGTTGCACCTGGCAGGCATTTTTCTCCCAGAAATCCTTAAAGAAATCCTCAAAGGTGACGGGATTGAGTAGCCACAATAACAAGCGGCGACCCTCCTCTATGCTGTTTTGTAAATGAACCTCTGGTTTGGCTGTGCTTAAGCGTGGCTTGACCTTGGGCAAGGGACAGGATTTGGCCGGAGCAGCAGCAGCGGCGGCGGGCAAGGATTTGCGCACCAAAGGACAGGAAGCGGGTTTCACTTGAACCTTCAATCTAGTGGAAATGGAGGTGGGCAGCATGCTTTGACGTTGCACAATTTTGGCCTGTTTGCTGCTGCTTTGATTGTTATTCAAATCCTGGTTAGAGCGTTTAAGCCCCTGAGTGCGTGGTGGAGGGGGCAGGGGGTTGGAGTTGTTGCTGCTGCTGCTGCTATTTGGGGTAAACTCCTGGCTGAATTCATCACTCTCGCCTGAAGTATCTGAATCCGCCTCACTGGAACTGCTGCCGCTGCTGCTGCTGCTACCCTCCTCCTCCTCTTCCTCGCCGCTGCTGCTGCTATCCTCCTCTTCCTCGCTGCTCTCGCCCTCCATTTGTGCCATCAAATAGTTTTGCAATTTCTTGCGCTGCTCCTTTTGTGGCATGCTCAGCTGCTTCTTCTTGTCAAACAGCTCCTCGACCAAATTATCTAAATTTTCCATTTCGCCATTTTTCCCAGCACCGTTAGTTTTGCTTGTCGCCGGCTGCTTCTGCTTGGTCTTTTTTTTGTTGTTGTTGTTTTTCTTCCCCTTTGCTCCATTATAGGCCGCAAAGGCCGATACCTCCTTAGCCGACATTTAGTACAACAAGAATTTGATTTGGATTAACAACAAATTTTTAACAAAATTCTTTGGTTTTTGATTTAAATTTAAGCTGTAGAAAGCGGCACGTGCAGTTGCTAGCAAAGGCAATGGCAAAGTGATACCAGCCTACACAGAGTTGCCAGATGAAATTTCCAAATTAGAGATGAGCAATTAAAAAAAGCCTACTTAGCCGTAATAAAAAATAACGGAAATTTAGTTAATTTGAGAAATACTTTAAATAACTTAACTCGGAGCCGAAAACAGTCCTGATGATACTGATGTAGGAAGCGAGAATCAGCGCTCATCCACGAGCGTTTTGCATTCCTGAAACCAGGGATTAATCACGAAATGAATATCGGTTCCGGTACGTACCGAAATGAAAATATCGGTTAAAGCTCCTATTTTGGTTTTCAAGTAATTTCGGTTCCCGAATTTACGGTTTACCGGTACAAGTAAATTTTTTTAATGTTCAAAAATTGTTTTAAAAAAAAAAAAATTACTAAAATTTAAAAAAATTATTTTAAGACTATGCCACCTGAAACATTCGATTTTTATTTTTGAACAAACAATTTCGCTAAACGTTTCTGTATATTTTATATAAAATCTTTCAAAAATCAGAAAAATATTTCCTAATTATGGTTCTAAATAATCGGTCTGTAAGTTGAAGTCGGCCCTGCTCGACTTCGATATCCACCCGTTACTCAGGGTAAGGTTTATTTCAGAATATTTTATTAGATCACAACATGCCCAAATTGTGTTTTTTTCCCAAATTGCGGGGTTGGCAACTCTACTATAATTCATCTGATCGGGAAATTATGTATGACGGATCCATAAGTAATGATGATTAAAATACATGTCTAAAAAGTTTGATTAATCTATTTTCGAAATTGTGGGAGATATGAGGATTTTTTTAAATTGTGGGGCGGGGAACTTTTCTATCGTTCATGTGATCAGGAAATGATGTATGGCGGATCGATAGGTAATGATGATTAAAATATATGTCTAGAAGGTTCGAACAATCTATTTTCAAAATTGTGGGAGATATGAGGATTTTTTAAAATTGCGGGGGCGGGAACTTTTCTATCGTTCATCTGATGAAGAAATTATATACGGCGGATCGATAGGTAATGATGATTAAAATATATGTATAGAAGGACTTAACAATGTATTTTCAAAATTGTGGGAGATATGAGGTATTTGTCAAATTGCGGGGGCGGTAACTCTACTATGGTTCATCTGATCGAAAAATGATGTACGGCGGATCGATAGGTAATGATGATTAAAGTATATGTCTAGCAGGTTCGAACAATCTATTTTCAAAATTGTGGGAGATATGAGGATTTTTTCATATTGCGGGGGCGGGAGGGGGCGTGGCAAAAATTTGAAACAAACTTGATCTGCGTGCAGACAATACAAGTCTACACTGAAAAAATGGTAGCTCTAGCTCTTATAGTCTCTGAGATCTAGGTGTTCATACAGACGGACGGACGGACGGACGGACGGACAGACGGACAGACGGACATGTCTATATCGACTCGGCTATTGATGCTGATCAAGAATATATATACTTTATGGGGTCGGAAATGTTTCCTTCTGCCTGTTACATACATTTGCACGAACTTAGTATACCCTTTTTACTCTACGAGTAACGGGTATAAAAACAGATATTTCTGTTATTTGGATAGATTTAAACCCATTCTATAAGACTAGTTTTCAATATAGCTTCCATAATACGCTGGTGAAATCAGCTCTAAAAACGCTCTTAACCATTTGGAAACCTAAATTCTGCTCGAGCTTTTATTTACATTACATTTTTCTAAATATTGAAACGAAATTTCTGCAAGTAGGAAATAATATTTCTAAATTTGCGAGCGAAATTTGATTTAATTCAAGAAACTAAGTTTCTAATATTTATATTACCATTTTTCTAACATTTCCATATTTAAGGGAGGATTTTACTAAGACTAAGAAATCCCTTAAATTTAATTAGAGAAATTATATTTACGAAAGAAAAATTTTTCCGTCTTTAAAAAAATTTTTTCTATATCGTTTATATCTTAAAAAAAAAATAATTTGATCCTGGTTTTCTCTAAAGGCCGAATTTCTGAAAAGTCCAATTTTTTTCTGAGTGTATACGTTGCTATTTTACCGGTTGAAATATATATTTTAAATAATCATACATTTTAAAAACCGAAACAGTACCGGTATTAGTGTTTCGGTAAGGTTCCGGTTTTTTCGGTTCCTATTATAACGGCATGATATAGTCAGCTGCCATAGGAACGAACGGTCTAAGAACTAGTTCTAGTGAGAAAAACTTTTTTGTTTTCCATCGCAGCTTCACCAATCGTGGTATATGGTAGTTTTATATGCTTTCACATAATTTCGAAAAAAATTTTCAAAATCAGATGACTATAGCATATAGCTGCCATAGGACCGATCGGTCGGAAATGTGTTTTACTAAGAAACGTTTTTTTTTGTGGTATCAAATTTTTATTATCAGTGATTTAAAAATTTTAAATCTCCTATATTATATCCTATATATATTTTACCAGTTAAATCAGTTGGAGTAAAGTTTTAAGTGTATTAAAATTCGGCACAGTCGAAGCTAGCTTGCATTCTCGTTTTAAGATTTTTGATCCACTTAATATAGTGGGGATTTCTAACTGATTTGTTTTGATTTACTGCGACAGTGTCACGACAGAAACAAAAGAAACAGTTTGAGGAATCCCATTAATGTAAACTAATTAATTGACTGAACGAGGGGTTTTTTTTTTAAATGCATTTACTCATTCCCAAGAGAACGCCATTCGTCAACTCTACTGATATCAATTTGTCTTTTTTTATGTTTAGGCAACAAACTATTTTTTTTAAAGAAATTTTTATTTCTTAGCTTTATATTTTTAAATTTCCCTCCAGCCTTCACTCATGGCTGAAAAAACACGCCCGTCTGGCAACCTCTGGCTTATCGATAACTGCCCAGCGGCC